>CM042442.1:13464290-13946790 GCA_023631565.1 Gymnocephalus cernua | reverse complement strand
ATGTAACCCCCCCCCCCCCCAATCATCCTCTGCGACGTTAATGGCTTATATTGACCTACTGATACTCTAACACACATGCAAATGTTTTAGTCAATGTTCCTTGGTAATGTGGAGTGGCCTGTCAGAAATATGTGCACATGATAAATACTGTATGTACTGCATTGTGTCTCACATATTGATTTCTTTCGTTCTACCATCTTCCTTTACGTGCTGCCGGCAGCATTGACTTTGGATCCTGACTTAAATATGTATGTGTGTGTGTGTGTGTGTGTGTGTGTGTGTGTGTGTGTGTGTGTGTGTGTGTGTGTGTGTGTGTGTGTGTGTGTGTGTGTGTGTGTGTGTGAGAGAGCCAACGTACATGGGAGTGTGCGTTTACTTTTGCGTGTCTGTGGGTGTGCGTACGCCCTCGTGTGTTTTGAGAGTTCGGTCTTACACAATTGTGACAGTGTTTGTAATATTTTGCAGTCATTCGATTGCCTGTTTATGGAGAAATGTGCAATAAATCATGACGAAACATAACCAAACACAAGTGTGTGTTTATCAACAAGGGAAAGCTGTTTTCAGGCCTTGCGCATTTTCAGCTGTTAATGTGACACCGAGGTCAGGTCGTGCTGAGACTACACTGAAATTGAGTTCTAGCATGTTCCATGGTCATGTAGTATAAAACACATGTATGGAGTTATGTTTTGGGAAACAAAGTAATTTGGATTTGTAGAGGAGCATGGCAGACCTACAGTGTGGGAGCAGCAAGATACACATATACATCTCTAAATCATTTGATGCAAAAACCTAGCTACTGGTATGAACACATACAAAAAAAAACATTTAGGGTGGAAGGGAGTTATTATTTTATTGGCTCACATTTGCGCATTATTTAGCATTTCAATCTTCAAGCTTCTACTTTGCTGTTTAGTCAACCATTAGTAGGAAACTGCCAGGAAAGACTGGCGGAGCAGGTTCGCCTGTACAAACATCTGTGTGATTCTTCATGTACAGACCACAGGGAGTCAAACAATATATTTTTGTGCATGTAATAGGTTTACAAAGTGAAAAAGCCCAAAGTCCCCCCCAAAGGGACTTACCATCTCCAACAGAAAACACTGTAGCTAAAACAGAGAGCTCAACACACATAAAAGAGGAGCTGCAGCAATGTGCAGTACAACAAATATATGGTGTTTTCTGAAAATGAAACCACATAAACCTATTCTGGTACAACCTCTAAATACAGTTATGAACATGAAAATGAGCATAATATGAGCACTTTAAATACGTGGTCAAACAGACACCACACTGGGAAAGAGTGTGGGAAAACTAGAGAGATCGTTTTGTCAAACGGCTTCATGAAAAGAGTATTCTTTACGGTGTTAACAGGCGGACGATTTGGAGAGAAACAGTCACTTTAATGATTAGAGTAGATAAATGTAATGTTTTCGTGGTACGTCTGTGTTTATAATGGGTGTGTGTTTACTACTGTTGCCAGGCAGCCTGCTTTCCTTAAAGGGATACGCCACGGTTTGTTAAAATAGGGTTTATCACGGTCTCCCCTAGCTATAGATAGGTGGGCCAACACATTTTTTTGTCTCAGTGCAAGTAATTAGGTTGTTTTTTTTGTCTTTTTTTGGCTCACTTTTACTCGTAACATGCTAACCAGCAACATAGGATTCCATTCACTACGCTAAGCTAGCTAGCGGCGGCGCTGCGGGTGTGGCACCGGACTAAAACAATGCATGCACAAAAAATGCGTTGGCCCACCTATCTACAGCTAGGGGAGACCGTGATAAGCCCTATTTCAACAAACGGTGGCGTATCCCTTTAACTTCCACTCCCTTCTTCTCTACTACTTCTTGCTTATTTACTGATTATTTTCTTTTTTTACGCCTTCTGGGTTTTCGGAGAATACTGCAACAAACAATGCGTTGAGCACGAACATCTACGGCGGCCCGCCCTCGGTGTCACGCGCGAGTATATCTGAAGCTTTACTATGGTGTTGTTCTGACAGCATTAGTGTTGTGGAGTGTTCTTTACATTATTCTGAATTCATCAAGATAACAGGTTAACGCGTCAGAAGTATTGAAGAACTCCCATCAACAGCAAATTCAAATGGTAGCATATCGGAACACGACAATATAAATGAAATACACGTTAGAAATGGAACATTATGTATATGTTATTCTTGTCTATCTCTGATCTCAATCTGGTTGTACGAGGTTGTCTAAATTGCTCACTGGTGGATTATTCTTTTTGGACCTACGTTGTATTTTGAAAATGTAAAGATGACAATCAGAGTCTAATTCTGGAAGTACAATGGTCGCACAGAGAAATTGACCAGGTTAATTAACACTCACACATTAACAGCCAGATAAAGGAATTGCAATTACAGACCCAACTAGGAAGAGACGTGGTCAAACAGAAACAACCTCCTACGTGGTTTATAATGTTGTTTGGAAATTCACAAGTGACAAAAGTGTACAGTTTTTTTTCCTGTGACATCGGTGCGCACACATATCATGTTTATAATGGAGAAATTACAGTTTTGAAGTGCAGACACGTACCGTAGCTGTTCTGATGTCCCCAGGCGCCAGAACAGCAGGGACAACACAAGACAAATGCTTGACAGTTGAGTTTTTTTTCTTTCTTTCTTGAAAATTAGATATCATTTGATGAAAGTGACACCTACTCACATTTGAAAGCAGGGACGGAAAATGAATTATAGACGGCACATTTTAAGGAACAGCAGCAATTGAAGTCTCTTGTCAACATCAATAATGTTTACAGCCTCGCCCTAGATCCACTAGCTATGCAAAATTATTCACTTAAGGTAATGGCTTCCTTTCCAAGAACGGATACATAACATCCAGGGATTAAGCCCGTAGCTAAACATGGCCGTCAGTATTTATGCACTATTCATTTTGAAATATTAGACTTTCACGTCAGCTTTTTGTTTCAAACATTTCTATCCTGTTACTATTCTTTGTGCTCCCAGTAAATGTAGAAGACCATTTTTCGAAGCAAATTCTCATGTGGGAAGTTAAACGTGTACAAGTCAGCCAAAGGTGAAATCCAGCCCTGCCAGGGGAGATTTTCAGCTTACAAGGTCTCAGGCAAGACTCCTGTGATCCATAAAGGGTGTGTAGAGGGAGTGAATACATGGCTGTAAGTGTGTATGAGACTGTGTGTGTGATCACTAGAAATAAAAGGCTTCAAATGGTCTCATCCACCGAGGCATCTAAGGATCCTTTTGTTTTCCCAACGCTCAAAGACCAGTGAGAGAAAATCACTGTAATTTAGAAAGATTTAAATTGATATCACGCGTGACTAAAACATCTTGAGAAACTGATTGATGATGGGAGAAAAAACAAAGTTAATAATATCAGCATAAACTTGAACATTAGTTCACTCATGGTCACTCAAACTCATGGTGACACTAAGTCAGAAAGTTAAAGACAGTGAGAGAATAAAGGGGAAAGAAAGGAGAAGAACTCATGAAGTGAAGTCAGCTGAGACAAAAGGGGGTGGAAGAGACAGAACAGAGAACAGCAGGAGACACGAGGCCACAGACGTGGAGAGTGTAAACAATTGGGACGGTGAGAGGGAAGGGGTGAAAGGTGTCCCCACCTCTTCTGGCTCCCCTCTCCAGCTTCCAGTCTAATCCGACTGAAGCTGCCATGAAATCAGCAGCCCTGCTCCTTGGGTGTAAGACCACGGTCGAATCCAGCAGAGAGAATAACGGAGGAGCAGGGGCGCTAATCCACCGGTCGGCCCGCATGCTTGGGGATTTGGGACTAGCTCCCATCACTTACCTTAAAGGAGGAGGAGGAGGAGAACGATGGAGGAGTATGAGTCGGGGCCAAAGAAATGGCTGTGTTCTCTATGTGCATCACCTCTTTTCTGTCAGTCAAGCCATTGCTTTTGCCTCCTCCGATTCTCACATTTCTAATGTGGCCAATTCCACTCTTCCACGCCATTCCAATATCGTGGCGCTCACGCTCTTTCTGCCTGTGTTTCAATCCTTGCAAACTCATTCTCTCGTCACCCAACTCTGTTTTCCTTCATCTTCCTCTGCCTCTTTTTTTATCCTCTCTGACTCCCCATCTCTTCCTCGCCATCTTTCTCAGCAAGCTTTGTTAATACCCCTCTATCTCTAACCACACTGTGAGCCAATTTAGCTCCCCGGGGCAAAGCTGTGAACTTCATTACTGCTGCCAATTCACAGTGAGAGACATCCCAAAGAGTTATGCAGATATGGCAGTTAGCAACCTACCCATAAGGGGAGGTTTCATAAGAGATTAGGGGTTTATTGCTCAGATATTAATATATTTAGTGCTGCTAGAGTGAAATTATTAATCAATTCTCATGTTCACTAACGTCTGTTTTTATTAGATAGTCTGCAATGGAGAGTCCACATAACATGCAAGAATGGTCCTCAGCTCGACTTAAGGCCACCAAGCAATTACAGCAATTTCAACCGACCACTAGACCCTAAAAACCCACAAAGCTGCTAAACACAGCTACAACATCTGTTAATACAAACAAGGTTTAGGATGCCCTGTTAGTTATGCAGGGTTGTTTAATGCCCCAGGGGAATGTCTCTTTGGAGAACTACTTTAAATGACCCAGTAACTAGTTTGTTAAACTTAAAAGTTAGACATTTTGGGAAACGCTTGGGAGCTCATATCTGTACGCTAAATACGAAACCACCACCGGCAGCCAAACAAGGGGACATTGCTAGCATGGCTCTGTTCACAGGAAACAAAATCAAACCAGCACTCCTAAAGCTCACTAATTAACACGTGATATATCATGTGTTAGTTCGTATGAACCCAACATGTTGAACTATTTGACTCAAAGATTATACAATAAAACAAATATTCAGGGTTTTCCACTAGTGTATTGCAAGCCCGGCGGGCCATAGGCATAAATATGTGTTTGTAACCTAGCTCTTACCCAGTGCATGCCGGGAAAGGCTCCAGTGCCTGCTACTAGAGATATGTGAAGAAGAAAAAAAAAATCACTAAGGCATATGGTGGATTAGACTTTTGGGAGATTCCATCTGGAGTCAATGCTGCATCTGTGGGATGGACCCTATAATTGCTCAGTACATAACTCCCAGTTTGGCCATCTTGCCACTGAGTCTGGATAGCCTCTTAATGCTGGCAGTGGTGGTGGCAGTTAGTAGATGCTGGAATCAGTGCGAGGGGCTAGAGGTAGAATGTTACAGAAGCAGCCGATTGGATTAATAAAGACCACGCTGATTAGTAATTGGCTGTGACACGGGTAGACCCGAGCTGGGAGGAAGATGCCTCCTGAATTTTAAAATTAAGGTGTAATGGAAGAGTAAAGGGGGAAAAAAAAGTAAGAGCCCACTAGTTCCTGTGAGTTTTCCAAAGTAGATGGAAAGTGCAAAATCAGACTATCGCTAACCCATCTCCATGCTCAGGGAAAGCCACATCCATCCGCTCGCTCTGTCTAAAAGTTGGAGCCTGAGATTGAAGGTGTTAAGGGAGAGAGTTCTACTCACCCAGAAGAGATTCAACTTGTCACTTTAATTCCAAAGTAATATTGTCAATCGAAAAGCAGCGACCACACCTGACTGAGTAACAGGGAACTAGCAGTAGTGGCTGTTAACATTGAGAACAGGATAACGGGTCACAATGCAAAGCTACTACATTGCTTTAAACGTTGTATGCTTTGGCAGCTCCAACCAACACATTTTATCTTGTGACACACTTATGACAATATCGATACTTTCTTATTCAATATCCTTTCTTTGTTTTCTTGCGTCAACTTTAGTTTCTGTGCTGTTTGGCATAAGCCATGCTCCCCCATACGGCGTGTACCAGCTAATTGACCTTGCAGAAGTGAATATGCGCATTGAATCCAACATATTGTGAATTAGCCGAACCCAGTGGTGCACTGTAGATCTCATCCCGTAGCTAATTATTATCAGCCATCTGCTTAACACATTCGCTCTGCCATCAGCCATGTGGTTATGTTTTGACATTGTCTCTTTTTCTTTTGGTGCTTTTTCCTCCATGCTGTTTGTCCATTGTTTTCTGTCTAAATGTCTTAGTATTTTTCACTGTTTCTCTTTCTTGCTTCTGCACCTGTTTCTTTCTTTCTGTCTACCAGTCTACCAATCTGTCTGCTTAGTGTTTTTTTTACATATAGCTCTGCTTTATGTTCTAGTCACAGTGTGGTCTGTGACTTCTCCAAAAGTAACCCAATTGTTTCTGAAAAAAAAAAACCACAAGCTAAATTGTAAGCACCTCCATTGTACTGTAGTATGGTGATTGAGGCAGAACTCCCTCACATCTAAAAATCTGTGCATAACACAAAACCAGAAATACCACAAGGAGTATTACAAAATAATGTTCTTCTGTATTTAGGGTCAATCCCTCGTTGACTGTTTTACTTTCTCTTCCTATTCTGCCGAAACATAACTGTCTGTCGGACTTGCCTCTTTTCTCATTTTCAAGGCTATAAAATGTTCCACGAATAGTGCTTTCTTGTCGCCACACATAGGCAAACACAACACGTGCCTGCTCAAATGGCTCCATTCAACGGGTAGAACACATGGATGAAGTGACGTTTAGCAACAATATCAGTGAGGTATGACACCCATTATGCCACCTTTTTATGGAGCAGCGAAGCATTTATATCCATCACAGAGAGGCTGTTTTGGGTAGTGGGATGATTTTAAAACGAGATGGAAGGAGACCAAACGGCAATGGGGAAGAAGGAATGTGTGGAAATCCAGAGACAGCGAACGTAACATGCAATTTGTTTATGCGATGCCAATTGAGATATAATAAAGGGGGTAGGAAGGGAGTTGAACAAGGTTAACAAAGAAAAAAATTTGACTGGGAAAATAGAGAGAAGAAGAGAAAGTAAGACCAGAGAGTTTAATTCAGCTTTGGTCACCAGAGAGCAGAAAGACGGTCGGCCAAGATGGTTGCGATTGGGCCCTTGACAGAAAGCATCTTCTTTGATTGAGTTTCTTTGATTGCCTGCGATTCCAGATAAGTGCAGTATTTTCACAAAAGACTCATTTGTTTTGATAAAGACTTATCCCCTTCCCCAAGAGGGGGATGAAAAGAGGCTGAGAGAGGATAAAATGAGGGAGAACTCTCATTGGTATTAGATCTGCTAACTTATTCCCCATCTCCTGTGTCTATCTCATTTTCTCTCTCCCGTTATTTTTTCATTAATTTTGCTATAACTCTAACCTCTGCTTTTTGTTATTTCTCCATCCTTTCATACTTTCCTTTCCAACTGACCTTTTTTTTCTCTAACACCCCATTTTCACTTTCCTCGTCCATTTCTACGTGCCTCAGACTCTCGGCAGTAGTCGAGGCAGCTGCCTCATAGACAGTCCTACCAATCTGGACTGATGACATGCTCGTGCTGTGATTTGTCGCTGCGCATACTGTCACTGTTTGTATTGTTGATCATGTTTTTCTGTAACTAGTTCCAAAGAGTTAACTATAAATGGTTTCCAAAGACGTTATAGATCCAGACAGAATCCAATCTCATTCATAGCTAGCCTGGAAATCCTGACCCAGATCCAAAAAATTAAGGGTCTGGCATTGATTAATGAAAAAGGCCCAACTCGAGGGTCAGCACCAAGCATGCATTTGAAAATCTCACTGCACGCAATTGGATAACACTACGACCAATCACAAAAATACACGGGATGAGGTATCCAGAGCCCCAACTACCAGCGGAGCTAACTGGTAGATTAAACTGACGTCATCTGTTTAACTCGCCTCTGGCCCGCCTATATCAGATACACCGATGTGATTGGTGCAGCTCGGCTACAAGGGCATAGTTAATGAGCATTATTACTCAATGCCAGAGTGACTCGCTGAGCAAATTCAAATTGTGCTCTCTCAAGAACTCTGAATTTCCAGGGTAATTCAGAGCTAGACTTAAGCTGCAAATTTAAAAATCTGCATAATAGTGGGTCTACAACAAAGTTTCCAATATTTTCTTTCCATTAAACCCATTTAACCCAAAGGCAATCTTGCACAGTCAGACCTCTTTCTCATGAAGCTCACTGAAAACTGCAGAAACATCCGGTCAAAATGTTTGGATAGTGAGACTTTGGCGGAGGAGTTCTAGAACAATCCTCCACCAGGAATGGCACACGTGGCTTTCCTTACATAATGAAGCTGAGTTTTGTACTTGGATTTCCTCAAACCTTGTGTGACCATGTCGAGGTGTAGCTATGCTAGGAAATATAATGTTGAGTACGGACAATTCTCAACCCATGGGACGGATCAAAATAAAGGCCTAAAATAATCTCTCCTCTAAACTTTAACACAAATGTAGGCACTTTTTTAATTCAAAAGTTAAACACTTAAGACAAACAGGAAAGTCACTGTTGCAAATCCAGAGATTCAGTCCATCAATATTTGAGATATATGCGTAGACAAAATCACACTTATCGACTTTAACCAGGTAAGGGATTGCAAATCATTGATATAATGACCATTATTTGTTTCACGTAATGAATAAAAGGGGTCTAACACTTGATTTATGTGGATGCTTCTCTGTAAATGATAAATAAATAAAATGAATCCCCGGTTGATGCTGCAGAATAATGCCCCATTAGTGTCCGACTCGGTCACCGAGTCACTTGTTTCCACTGTAATGGCTTTCTTCTTCCTCTTGGGACATTCCATTTAAAGCTAGATATACTTCTCAGGGCCTCTTCCCTGAGAGGACACACAGTGAAGGCTGTGATGGACTCCCCATCCACTGTTCAGAGGACAAATCCAGGGATCATAAGGTCATGTTCGGAATGGGAAGAATGGCGGAAAAGTCAAGTGAAGACTCTTGCTGCTCCTCGCTTGAAATTTTCTCCTCGAATGATATGCTGTTTATCATGAGGTCCCCAATTTAAATTTGGCCTGTAATAAAAGTGCAATGGTAGCTGTTTCCTTTGAAATGAAAAGCTGACAGACCATTTCTCTGTGACCTTCTGGTGGCTGAAAACGTAAACATTCTGAAAAGTTTAAATTTTGAATAATTCTCTTTTGGGGAATTAAGCAATAGCTAAGTTGTAGCAAAGCTGTGTGTGGCGAATATAGAATGAAACTGTGACGGTCACCTTAGCCAGATCTGTGGTCATTACTTTTGCAACAAAATAAGTACTTTGTGTCAAAACAGGAATGAAGTGGTATTCAAAAAAAGACCTTAAAAGTGGACTTGTAGCTCATTAACTACAGCTGATCTACTTTACTGCCAACCAATTCACCAAAGCATAACATGCATTTGACAGTGATCTCCTAATTCTAAGACAGCCACTGGTTTCCATGGAATGAACTTGCAAAGAGTTGAAACCTGCTTAAGACAGCTAATCCATCCTCACTTCGCTAAGGAGCCTTGGGAAATCGATAACTTTAGTTTATCAGAGCTACAACAGCTGTATCATCAGGTGTAGGTGATTTCAACGGAGCATTACTTAAAGTATCACTACTATACCCTTTACAGGTTTTCTGGCATTGTTAAATTCCGTAGATAAGCTTGGTTTTTATGAACCAAATCACTGAGGCAATTCCAAAATGGACTGTGTACCAACCTGCACAAACAAGATTTTTTTTTTTTTGCCAATGTTATCCGATAGCCAAGTCGTTTGGCATCCATTCCTTCTTTCGAACTAGTGCTGCGCGAAAATCAGATGGAGAAAATCAGATATCGCGATATTCTTGTCCTAATACCTCGATATTCTAAGGTCGACAATTGGTGCTTTAACGAAATATCTTCACAATGAGATTTAAGATAAATAATCTTCAGTAATGTAGATATAATGACTAAGTGGGTAAAGGTAAAAATAATAGAAGAGCTAGAACAGTCTGGTAACACAGAAAATGTACATCACTTTACTGTAATGCAGCCTTTAAAACCAGGAAAAGACAACACTTGAGCTATTTACGATTTTACGATTTCCAAAATCTAAGACGATATCTAGTCTCATATCACAATCTCAATATAATATCGATATATTGCCCAGCCCTATTCCGAACCCTTCACAGATACTGTAGAGGTGTAGAAAGAGGAGCTAGTATGGTAGAGCATGTGGAGCACTTTGCACTTTTGCCCACCACACATCACCGTCTCTAAAGAGGAGAGATGTTTCCATCAATGAGTAAAGCGAGGAGAGCCCCTTTCACCTTGGAATGTGCTGCATTTCTGTCTAATCTTCTTTCCTCCTTAAAAAATTACCTTTCTGAAGGGCGCTGGGGGTTCAGGGAATCAATAGATCACTCAGGCTGCAAATGTATTATCTTACAAAGGAAGGGGGGAGGGAATGGTGGAGGGTTGGTGGCTGGGAGGAGTGAATGGAGAAGGGATATAGAAGCAGAGGAAAGGAGGTGAAGATGATGGAGGGAGGGCACTGGAGAGTGAAAATAAAGATGAAGGGAGAGTGGAGAAAGCACAGGAAGTGAAGGATAAGGGGTAAATAGGGTGAGAGAGCAGGTGGAGGCTAGATGGATCACGCGAGGGAACGATGACATTGTAGAAAAATGAGGCTAGGAGGAAAGGCAGAGGGGAATTAAAAATAGAAAAGAGGTGGCCGGGTTAGCTCAGTTGTTAGAGCAGGAGCCCATATATAGAGGTTTATTCCTTGACGCGGCGGCCGCAAGTTCAACTCCGACCTGCGGCCCTTTGCTGCATGTCGTTCCCCCTCTCTCTCCCCTTTCATGGCTTCATCTACCCCGTGGAAATAAAGGCCTAATGTCCCCAAAAATAATCTTGAAAGAAAAGAGAAAAAAACATTGCCAGAAAACCATTAAGGATGGTAAAAAAAAAAGAAAAAGAACATCAAATAGCAAACTACCTGTGAACGATTATAGGAATACGATTAAAAGAGCGGCAGGAAGTAGCTCGATGGGAGTAAGATGGTAGCAGAAACTGGTCATAAAAAGTAATAAGAATGAAAGTATCAAGCTGTACAATGACATTCTAGATAAGAATAATCGCGACATTGCTAGGGTGCATTTATACATTTCAAAATCGATCAAGTTGTTTCCCCGCGTTTTTTATTGCAACTGAAAGAAAATGAAATCCTGAAATGAAAGCCTTTCAGAGGGACGGGTGTTAACAGTGACTGTATATGGAAGTGAAATTGGGACATTCAAGCCAGTAGACTGGACAGGGCTTTGTCACAGTTCAGTAATGGTAGCAACAGGAGTTAGGAGCCAAATGGGGACGTCACAGGCAGGAAGTTTTTGAAGTAGTTCACTGAGAGGTGGCGGGGTTGTGTACTGAACAGACGAGCAGGCAGAAATCACAGGAATGCAAAAGTCGCAACTAATGATTTGGGGGGGGGGGACAGTCGGTTTAAGTGACAAAACTAAGCACAGCTGTTCAGGGAGGTGCCTAATGTTTACTTTATTTGTAGTTTATTGCCACATTTTTGGCCTTGTTTTGGGGGGGCTGGTTGTGTGGCTGCTTGAAGGTGAAATGTGTGGTCTAGTAAACTTTACTGCCTCGTTGATGCTATTTCTCGCAGTAGCATTTATCTTCATCTGCTTTATTTCCCAGGCAGTGGCATTATAATAATTCATTTTAATGAGGTTGAGTGAATTCTCGTCTAATTTAGATTCAGGATTAGAATTAATCAACAGAACCGCATAGGTATGACAAAGAAATTCATGCCTCCGGAATTTCGATAAATGAATCATGATTTCATACACATTTACATACTGAAATAGCATATTGGTAAATGAGGGAGTATGCATGAGCTATGACACTTGAGAATGGTGTGTGTGTGTGTGTGTGTGTGAGTGAATTCTCTGACTCAGTAATCATGTCATCATCTCATTGGTTTTGTGTGCACATGCACTCTGATCAGATGAAAAACCAACTTACCTGAATATGACATGGAGGGCAACTCTCTCTCTCTCTCTCAACACACACACACACACACACACACACACACACACACACACACACACACTTCTCACAGGCAGACGGATCAATACATCTCATTTCACACCTTGTGCAACCAAGGTTCTCCATTGCAAAGGCAGCAAAACACAGACAGACGACAGCTATAGACAGACAGACGGACAGGTAGACGATAGAGTGACAGAAACAAAGTGTAAATGGGGAGCTGAATCCCAATGAAGTCGTTGAAACCTGGGTTGCTGGGTCGTTGGAGCATTTTAGCTTTGGGCTGTGTGTGTGTGTGTGTGTGTGTGTGTGTGTGTGTGTGTGTGTGTGTGTGTGTGTGTGTGTGTGTGTGTGTGTGTGTGTGTGTGTGTGTGTGTGTGTGTGTGTGTGTGTGTGTGTGTGTGTGTGTGTGTGTGTGTGTGTGTGTGTGTGTGTGTGTGTGTGTGTGTGTTCGTCTATAATCATGGGTTGTGCAGGTAGAGCCAATTTCAACAATATAGTAAGAATACAGATGATTACTCAGAAACCACCTCTCCCTCAGGCTGAGGGAAATTTAGATTTGTGTGTGTGTGCGTGTGTGTGTGTGTGTGTGTGTGTGTGTGTGTGTGTGTGTGTGTGTGTGTGTGTGTTGGAGTGTGAATGATCAGACAAGTGTTTTGAGTTCAAAACAGCCTTCTCCGTTACCCTGTTTCTTATATTGACATTGATCTGGCTCTCAATTGACTCTCCAACATTTTCTTTTTCGATTTCTTTCTCCTCTCTCCTCCTCTCCTCTCCTCTCTCCTCCTCTCCTCTCTCCTCCTCTCCTCTCCTCTCCTCTCCTCTCCTGTCCTCTCCTCTCCTCTCCTCTCCTCTCCTCTCCTCTCCTCTCCTCTCCTCTCCTCTCCTCTCCTCTCCTCTCCTCTCCTCTCCTCTCTCCTCCTCTCCTCTGTGGCATTAAGCCTACAGTTTTATCCATCTGCAGCTTACAATAAATGCAACTGCAGATTAAACTTCAAGTCTTACTGTAGATCACCAGCAATACAAGCAACTCCAAAAAAAAAAAAAAAAAGGAAACAGAAATCAGAGTGTTGCTCTTAAAGCAATCATTTGAACCCTAATAATCATCTTGTAGGGAAGTTAAGGGAAGTTTAATAGAATGTGGCCCTCTCTTCTGATTTCCACTATTCTCCTGGCCACTTCTCTCAAGTGAGAAATAAAGCAAGACAACAGCAAGCAGGTGGAATTGCCTTTTGTTTAATCTGTGGGACACGTGAGTTTCTGTCAGCGGGAAACACATGCTTAAAATCTCTAACGTGTGTGTTCGTATGCGCACACACACCTCCTCCCTCACTTTACATTGGCTGCACTCCACAGGCTGCAGAGTTTAGTAATCGATATGTGTCTGAGCGTGTGCGCGAGTAATGGAGCGGATTCTGACAGCGATTGTCAGTCACGTCACACGGCTGCGAAATAGAACCTAAAATGGAGCTCCAAAAAGCTTCGCGCGTATGCCTCCACTCGTGTATGTGTCTCTGCGTGTGAGAACCGGAAAGCGTTTAACATCCATCTCTGCGTCACCTCTTTCTGAGCCACCTCCAAACAATAAGAACCATTACAGCCACTTTGCTGTACACCAGTGAGCGTTTGTCATCCCATTGTGCTGGATAACAACACTGCACGATTACTTTTGTTCAGGCATTATTCATCCTTTTATGTTTCCATTCTCTCCTCAGGATTGCCTTGTGACTCATCTTTCATGAACTGGAATCCTGTTTGTGTTTGTTTCGTGCACTTTTTAAAGCCCAGTTTGCAGGTTCGTTGTCTGCCGATGTTTTTTCTGATGTCATCCCCAGCTGTGTGCCGAATCTGTCCTCATACATTTATACATTTTTTTGTTTGTTTTATGAAATACAAACATTGAAGTGTCTAACTGCCTACCTTCAAATTAAGCGCTGTCACAACTAACACTGACCTTAATGCAAGAAGGCAAATGGTTACGTTTGTGAAGCCGTGCGTTTTGGGTGGATTATTTGCTGGCAGAAATGTTCCCGAGTGTGAGCTGCTTGACAGGAAGGAGAGCGGAATGCAGTTAGGACAATTAAAGGTTTCGTACTTTATAATGTCAAATGTGCTTTGACGCGTGCACTCTCTGGCTTTGCTCAGGCGATCAGAGAGCCAGAATCACATCTTGGACCCATGAGATGTCTCTGAATGTGTACGCAAAACGGAACATCACTCAATCTGGTCTCAAGGGAATAGCACAAAAATAAGACATTTGTATTGTTTACCGTGATGGATCATCACGCCAAGGGTCGTTTTCCAGTCAGTGGAAGTTGTTGTTACCATTCGCAGAATAATGGCGCCAAATGGCTCATTTTAAGACAGGAAAACAAGCCCCATTGAACCCATATTTAAAGCTAACTGCTGGCAGGGAATATTAGATGAAAAAGGGTAATCTGTAGACAGCTGATACAAACATATTGGTCCCGGAAGAACGTCAGCTCTCCATCCACTGTTAAACACACAAAACTACATTCCTCTGAACTGTAAAAATTACTAACAGTATTTTGTGTTAAACTATTCAGTGTACTGTACTGCTGCAGTACCGTTTCTGCCCTAAAAAGTGTTCCTGTTGTGTGTTGTCGCTGCACCTTATCCGTTTTTGCTCGTGTTAATCATCGCTCATGATGCTGTTGTTAAAGCCCAAAGTTGTTGACAGTTGCACTGCAAACCTCACACATTTGTCCAATTAGTTGGAATATGATCATGTAACACATTCAGAATTCTGTGAAACACATTTTGTAGCCGGTGAAACTAAACTCTACATGTACTGCATAGGATCTATTAGAGCTGGGCGATATGGAGAAAATCAAATGTCCCGATATTTTTGACCAAATACCTCGATATCGATATTGTAGGGTTGACAATTTGTGCTTTCACAAAATATGCACGCAATGAGATTTTTGATAAATAATCATCAGTTATGTTGATATAATAAGTATGTGGGTAAAAGCAAATAATAGAACAGCTAGAACAGTCTGGTGTGTTCAGAAAAGTACATCTCTCTACTGTAATGCAGCCTCTAAAACCAGGAAAAGACAACACTTGTGTCATATCAGGATAAGTCGATATCCAAAATTTAAGACGAAATCTAGCCTCATGTATCGATATCGATATAATATTGATATATTGCCCAGCCCTATGAGACATCATTAATCTTGACTGCAACTTTCCACATCAAATATTTATTTGTACTACACTTGGTTATCCTGAAAAAAGCCTGTAGTGTAATGTAGTACATCTATATTTAAAACTGTTGAGGCAGTTTGAGACGCAGATGCACAGAGTTCAGCTCGGCGGGTAAAAAAAAAGGCAAAAGTAGTTAACGTTTCCACTTGCACTTGAACCTTCAAATATGCATCCTCTCATGTGATTAAAGGCAGAATGTTTTTCTGTTAGTCAACATTGCTTATCATCGTTCTGGCTCAACTCCAGAGTCATTAAATGTTTCCCACTGCTGGGTGACAATTATCAGTTGGTTTGAAATGTGATATGAAAACATAATAACCTCCCCAGGATCCCAACAACATATATTCTTTCATTTCTTGTTTTGACATTTTCATGTGAATAATACCCGCCCACATATGTATAAACTATGTGCTCTGAAAAGATAAAATACCACTGCTATGATCACTGTTCAGGGTTCAAGCATTTAGTATCCTCTTGCTTTTAAAGTGTATTATTTCAGTCAGTGCAGTTTAGGGACTTCTTTCAGCCTGGGTGGTTAGATATTTGGCTGAGCAACGCGGGAGACCCGAGTTTCCAAATCCCGCGTGAGAAAGTTGAATTTCAATGTTGAATATCTAAGTGATGTTGCGTAACGGTCTTAAATGAATTCATGATAATCGGTAGACAAACACAGTTACATAAACTGCACACGGCATCTGTGTGTGTGTGTGTGTGTGTGTGTGTGTGTGTGTGTGTGTGTGTGTGTGTGTGTGTGTGTGTGTGTGTGTGTGTGTGTGTGTTTTTGGCCACTCGTGTGCGTTGCAGCACTTGTGAATAAGCTTTGTCCGCTTTGTGTGCGTGTGTGTGCGTGTGTGTGCGTGCGCGAGTCTGGAGTTTGGGATTTTTCCACATTGTTCTTTTTTCACTTTGCTTTCTATCGTGCTGTTTTTCTTTCATTCGGTCATGCAGTTTTCCCTGGTACTCTTCTTGCTCCTGTTATCTTAACAATTCTTCATCCCCTCCTCTTTCTTCGTCATGTTTTTTCAGCCTTCTTTTCCTCATCTTCTTTTTGTCCAACTTCATCTCTGTCTTCATTTTTCGTAACGGTAACAGCCTTTTTGTTTTTCTCTTTCCTCCCTACCTCTCTTTCTCTCTTGCTCTTATGTTTTGGCATTTATTGTGTTCTGACTAGCGTGACCGTTACCTTTTTTGAAACGCGCATGATACGATATTTCCCAATAGCAGGTCATTTAGATGCAGCCGGGGTGGACGCAAAGTGTGAGCGTTGAGGGCCAAGCAGCGCTATTGCTTGGCCAAATCTTTATAACAGATTGCACCGCTAATAAACAGTGAAAGGGCAGGAGCAAAGTGGTGTGTGTGTGTGTGTGTGTGTGTGTGTGTGTGTGCGTGTGTGTGTGTGTGTAGATGCTTCTAGCTCTGTCAGGACCTTGATGAGTCAAGCGTCTACTTTAAGCAGCACAAGCGCATTTGCTCACCTACGCACTTATATGTGCAGCTTCCATCACATCTGTACCTCACGGTAGTGGATACATTTTCTTTACCTTTTGAGGTTTACTCTACTGCGTTGTGTTTGTTTCCATAGTTCACATTTTCACTGAATTCAAATCTCCACTCTTTGCATGAGCGATTGGAAAAAAACCACTTATTCGAGAAAAGAAATTACACAGCCACTTACCTGGCACTCGCAACAAATAAATAAGTGTTACCTTCTATAATCATGGGCTGTGCAGGTAGAGCCAATTTCAGCAATATAGTAAGAATGCAGATGATTACTCAGAAGCCACCTCAGGCTGAGGGAAATTAAAATATATAATTTGATGTATTTCTTTCAGCAATGCTCTGATTCACATCCTCGCTGCTCGGCATATTAACCACTGGGAGCTGCCTCGTGAGCAAAGCGTTCTGTTGTTGGCCACAGGGCAGCTCCACCGGAGCAGATGGCGGTTTGATGCCTTGCTCAAGGGCATCTTAGACGTAGCTTGCCTTGGAAGGAGGAGCTGTTACTCTTTTGTGTTTTCCTCCCACATCTGAGGGCTTCAATTGTCAACTTTCCCTTTTAACACAAGCTCCGTTTTCTATCCGATAATCTTTGATTTTTTTTTTTTTTTTAAGGCAAACAATCCAAATAATCGATTTCTGAAGGGTACTTTACTGAAGTGAAGTCAGTCTATGTGAAGACACATTATCCACGGCATTATACACTGAGACAGATTTACATTCAGAGGTTGTCCCCGCCGCTGCTTACTCATTGGCGTGTCATCGTCACAGCGATTCCTTCGGGAAGTTGTGGGCTCGCTGCTGTGTGAAAATAGGAAATGCTGTCATCAGCGTTTACTGGAGGACACGGGAGAGAGAGCGAGAGAGTGAGAGAGAGAGAGAGAGAGAGAGAGAAGAAGGACAGGGCAGGACTAGAAAGAAAGATGGTGAATGACAGAGGTGACAGCATGTGAGAAAAGGTGAATGGAGAAGGGTTGAGAAAAGGTGGAGAGGATGACAGATAGGAGAGCAGCAGGTGGAAAGAGAACGGTGGAACGAGAGACATGGATCGAGGGAGAAGGAGACAGACAGCTCGAGGTAAAATGTTGAATTATAGCGTCACCGGCACAGACAGAAAGTAAGAGAATGGCTGACAGTGTGTGCCTGTAGGGCTTGTGGCGAACACAGAGAGTTGAGTGAGATAATGAATGACTCTCTCGCTCTCCACACACACACACACACACACACACACACACACACACACACACACACGTATGGACACACAGTGAGTTTGAATAATGACATCAGCGTAAAGTCAGCATTGACTAAGTGTAGTCCTCCAGAATAGTGCTGTTCAGCAATACACGACTCTCCCTGCGGCTACTACAGTAAGCACGCGAGTGTGATGTGAGATGACGTCCTGAGTGCTCAGCAGGTTTCGGGGTGCAAATCTAACTCATGACTTTAATGATATGCTTTTTCTTTCACTTCCTAAGTAGAAGTGTCAGGCTGGACGTTCACCTTGATGAAGTGTCTTTAAGCGAGGCACTTGAAGATATATCACATAATAATCCCCCGAGGATATGCTGCTGTATTCAATTACAAATAATGGGACTTTGCTTCAAATAAAAGTCTAGAAATAGTCTTTGCACATTTATAATGACGTGCATTAAATCACCCGACAAATAGGAGAGGTCTTTTTTTTTTTTTTATTTAGTTTGGTGATAAGGTTTTTTTTTTTTTTTTTTTTTTTTTTTGCCTGCAAATATTCCCCCCCATATTTCTCCAATTTCAAGCTTGAGTTGACACCACAACATTTCTGTTTTTCAATTTTGTGTTTTATTAAGACTGTTATTTTCTCACAATATTCATATAAATTGTGTTTATGAGATAATACCTGCTATTTCATTCAATAGATGTTTTGACTTCTGCTGCTTGAGTTACTTTTAGTGGATCTCAAATGCACTCATTTAAAGACATGGTATTTACAGGAGGCATAGGAAATACAAATTGCACAATTTTAAGTACAATATTACGCTCATGTTTGTAGTTTGGTGTCAAGCTAGCGACACGCACACACACACACACACACACACACACACACACACACACACACACACACACACACAGATGGATGGCCGTGTGCAATTTATGTAACTGTGTTTGTCTACCGAACTGCCAGACACACAAGAGAACACATACATGCAGATTTGGGGAAACGGATAAAATGCATACCAGCATGCATGAAACCTTGTACTTTGTTATATATACACTGTTTATGCACAAACACACACACACATACATGCATCATCCTACTGTAGGCATGCACAAAACCCACATGCACTGTAAATTGGGTGGCCAAGAACCTCAGTAACCAGATAAACACACTAACTATATTGGAGCATTCACTAAAGTACACTTAAGTGTCTGTTGCTTCTTTCTGAGGAAATACAAGACTGAAATTGTGTGTGTGTGTGTGTGTGTGTGTGTGTGTGTGTGTGTGTGTGTGTGTGTGTGTGTGTGTGTGTGTGTGTGTGTGTGTGTGTGTGTGTGTGTGCGCGCGCGCGCGTGCGTACGCGTGCGTGCGTGCATACGTGCACAGTATATCTTCGCATGTGCGTGAAAGGCCACCCAACTAATAGACAGACCTACATGAAGGAATCAACTCTACAAATAGCCTCCTGTGGTAAGGACCAGTGGACAGTTGAACACACAGTATTTGTGTGGTGTATGTGTGCAGGATTGTGTGCATGTGTAAGTGTGTGTTTCTGTGTGTGTGTGTGTGTGTGTGTGTGTGTGTGTGTGTGTGTGTGTGTGTGTGCCTGGTCTATGCTGCTACTGTATCTATATTTACTAAAGAGACTTGGCAAACAGGTTGAGTAAACATACTGTTTTTAGTTTCCAACACATGCAGGGAAACACACGCACAAAGTGTCTTTCTCCCACGGACACATACACACCAATGCAATAAGACAGAAGGAAAACCAGTGTTCATCTTTACTTTCCATCTGTCCTTTCAGTCTCTCTCTCATCTTCACGTTCCTCTTCTCTCTCAGTCTTTCTCTCGTTTTTGTCTCTCACATTCTCTCTGCAACTTAAATCCTTAATCACAGTTGCATCTTATGTCTGATAAATCAATAATATCTAGTTTGGGAGGGGAAAAAAAGTATACTGGAGACAAACAATGGATGGATTCTGACACTTTTGACTAAGTCCTGAATCAACCATCAGCATTCACACAGACACAATTGTAAAGGCAGTGCAGCGGAATGCCAGGCAGAAAGATTGAATAATAGGACACAGTTATTAAAAAGTATTTTTTGCATTGCAATTCTTGCATATTTGAATTTTAGGGCTGGGCAATATATCAATATTATATCAATATATGAGGCTAGATATCGTCTTAAATTTAAAGTGTTGTCTTTTCCTGGTTTTACAGGCTGCATTACAGTAAAGTGATGTCATTTTCTGAACACACCAGACTGTTCTAGCTGTTCTATTATTTGCCTTTACCCACATAGTTATTATATCAACATAACTGATGATTATTTATCAAAAATCTCATTGTGTGCATATTTTGTGAAAGCACAAATGGTCAACCCTACAGTATCGCCACAATATCGATATCGAGGTATTTGGTCAAAGATATCGGGACATTTGATTTTCTCCATATCGCCCAGCTCTACACCGAGGGTCCCCCCCCCCCCCCTTACGTGTTGTCAAGGTAGAGGATAAGCACACACGGGCAGCAGAACGATTGCGGTGTATTTGGTAGTTTCTCGCATTTATACAATCGATTCACCAGCTGAATCTCAAATCTCAATTTCCCTTAATGTGAGGTAACAGTGCTAACACCTGAGGCCCTGTTTGATCTGCAACAAACTGCTTTTCAACCATCAACACATAGTATATTTGCAATACAGTGGTTAAAAATATTTTCCCAGACTAACGGTTGAACCTGTCTGGGTGAAAGCCTGGACCCTGCTGCACCCTGTTGGATACTTAACATGTATGTATTTATTTATTTATTGAAGTAAAGACATTCTTCAGTATTTTCAGTCATGTCAAAAAGAGGCAGGCCTGCACACTGATCAGAAGAATAGGCAATTACTCCTGTTCTAAGTATATATAAGTATAACTAATATAAATCAAGTGGTTTGGAAGACAAACGCCTCTCATCCCGCCCGCCAAAAGCAAAAAGGAGGAAATAAAAGAGATGAACTATAGCTGTATTCTGACAGTGAATTAATGACATAATACAGTCATCGTTCTCTAGGCCTATATTATAGACATCTAATGTATGATGATCTTTCTTCCCTGAGATACTAACTTGTCAGCCAGGCACCCATGACACCCATCGACTGGGGGTTTACGAGTCTTGGTGGAGTAGTATTTGTGAAGGAAAAGGTATATACAGCATTTTGTGAGGGAGAAGGACCTCAAGGGATGTCACGTGAGTCAGTGTTGGTTGGGCCTGAAGACTAGGAGTTTGAAAGCGGGTTAGGGGTCAGGGTGGGGTGTGAAAGTGAGCTGACCAGACCTCTGTAGCCTGCCCCTCATCTCGGCTTGACACTGCTTAGCTACATCGCTAGTGTGTTTTATAAGTTAAAGTCGATACATCTATTAATCAATCAACAGAAAACTAAACTGATATATAAGTGATTCATCGTTTGTCAAACAATCCCAATACCTTCACTGGTTATATCCTTTTAAATGTAAAACGTTGAAGCTTTAATCCTTTTTACTGTAATTAGAAGTTGGATTTTTGGACTGTGTTTGGACAGACATCTCCAGTCTGCTTTTTTTTTTTTTTTTTTTTTTAAGAAAAAATGATTAATGGATTAAAAATCAAGAGAAACATTGGTAATGAACATTACCATAGGTAATCACATTTATTTTTAATTCCATTTCAGACTACATATCACAGGTGTGTGTGTGTGTGTGTGTGTGTGTGTGTGTGTGTGTGTGTGTGTGTGTGTGTGTGTGTGTGCATTTTATCCACTGTGGACCTCAGCTCTGGTTCGGATTAAGTCCCTGTAAAAACACCTCTGTTCAGAACATCACAGCCCGTACATCACACTCTCCATTATACACGCACACACACGCACACACACACACATGCACACACACATGCGCACACACACACACGCACACATGCTGCACAGCTCATGGGGGTCCGTTTCACAGTTTTACAGACACACACACACAACATACACATACATCATAACAGGATGTTAAAATAACAAATAAATAAATCCACATGAATAATATGGACAATAAAAGATACTAAGGCTGTGTCTCAAACCGCCTACTTGCACACTTCACACACTTAGTTTTAAGTATATAGTGTAGATAACGAAAAAGTCAGTGCACTGAAAGTACCCGGATGACCCCCTAAAAAAAGTCAAAAAGTTCAGTGTAGAACGATGGACACTACGCACACTAAACCTGCGCCATCTTGACTACAAAGCGGAAAGGGGAGGGACCAGGGACGTCGACCGGCAGCTGATTGGACGAACGCGTCACGTGCATATTAGCTCTCGCAGATTTTACATCCGAGCTTAATGGCGGCCAGATGGCGGCTCGTTTGGAATACGATCTCGAATTTTACGAAAATAGTTCACCGAAACGTGTTTCTGAAGACATTTTAAGCGAGAAATAGGCCGTGCAGTTGCTGAATCTGTCTTCATTTCAGATCAACTAAGGTCAGTTTAGAAGATTTTCATCAGATTTTGAGAGGCGGCGAGCCGAGCCGACCGCTCGTCATTTCCGGTAAGTGCTTTATCATAAGTGTTCCATTTGGGACAATACTAACCATCGACAGTGGGCACTACGGCAGTAAGTGGTCAGTGTACATTAGCAGTGTACTGACCGAAGTAGGCGGTTTGAGACACAGCCTAAATAAACTAAATCAAAAATCCACATGAATATACTAAGGGATATATATATGTATGTATGTATGTATATATATATATATATATATATATATATATTAGAGATGCACCGATTGATATACACACAAACACACACATACACACACACACGGGAAAAGTAACTACATGTACATACTGTGAATCGTTTTTTTGAATCGAAAATTGATTTTGAATCAAATCGTGAGCCTAAAAATTGATATTGAATAGAATCGTGACATTTTCTGCATCGTGGACCCCTATCAAATATGATATTGACACACTATTTTGGAAGTTACGCATTTACTTCAGCAGCAATTTTCTCCCACGCAAATTATCTGTCTTTTGCAGCAGCTGTCTTTTGCTGTGTCACTTTTTTAACTAAATACATGTTCAAACTCGCTGTCTGTGCGCATGAGTATTTCCGCCGACCAGTTTGTTTGTGGTTGTTACCATGGTGGATCGTAGTATCATTAACTCTGAGTCAACCTACTCTGAGTTGATTGAACCAACTCAAATCAGCTGTTCTGGAACCAAAATCTCAGAGTTTCCCATCTCACAGTAAATCAACTCAGAGATCAGGGTTAATCTCAGTTCCTGAAACGGGCCCCTGGAGGCTCCCTGTTCACAAGGGGGAGTCTACACCCATCATTCAAAGCCTTTTAGGCCTTAAGAATGCTGACACACACACACACACACACACACACACACACACACACACACACACACACACACACACACACACACACACGGACACACAAAGTGCTCTGTTTTCTTAGCTTTGATACACTTATAGAGTTCAGAGGTGAGAGGGCTGGAGGTAACGCCGTGTTTTTCCAGAGCTTTCTAGCCACCTATATCTGCTTCTACACACACACACACACACACACACACACACACACACACACACACACACACACACACAAGGAGGTCCAGATGGCTGGGTGGAGAGACAAAAACACTCTCACACACAAAGTCATGCTCAATGCAAAAAAAAAAAAAAAAAAAAACACACGATAAGCAGTCATACATGCACATCAGAGATCTGCTACCTGACACAAGCGGGATGAGGCCCAATGCTCCATCAGATCTCATCTCGTGTTCAGGCTGTTTATTTGCACACAGCATCGGCACAGCGAGCCACGTTAATGGCCCAGTCTGCCATGTTTAATTACATTAGGCTTTAACACTAATGCACAAATGCTACCCGTAGGTTATTAGACACAGTATCTGCCCGGGATCGGCTGATCCTTCCTCCACATGAGGTGTGCAGTGTGTGCACTGGCTGCTTGTGTAAAACAAACACAGGTAAGATACTGCTGCAGCAGCAGCAGCAGCCATGCTGTAGGATACCTGATACATAGTAGCTGACGTGTTCAGGTCTTCTAAATCTCGGCCAGCTGAGAGCAGTCACATGTGATCAATGGCTGAATTTATCACTCAGAGCCAAGTGCCGTCGTCCACATGCACAAGGTTGTGTGTTTGTGTGTGTGTGTGTGCTTATGTGTGTGTTTATGCTCGCAGCCCCTGCTATTTTTTAAGTCTCGATTGACGTTGTCTTTAGCGAGCAATTATAGCCAGAACCACTGTGAAAAAGGTCACAGCCGTCCGGCTAGCAACACTCTGCACCAAATGCCAACTGTGCACATTAGTGTGTGTTCAATTGGTTGTGTGTGTGTGTGTGTGTGTGTGTGTGTGTGTGTGTGTGTGTGTGTGTGTGTGTGTGTGTGTGTGTGTGTGTTTGCTACCCAAAATGCCAGCAGCCACACTATCAGACTCGAACCCCCCCCCCCCCCCACCCCCCCAACCACCACCTCAGCGCTTGTGGGTAATCTGCAGCAACCCTGCACTGCATGATGATTGATGAGAGAATTAGCGTTGCCAAGCAAGAAAAGCATTATGGGAATGAGGAAGTTGCATTATTGGATAGGGAGCATGACATTAAGGCTTTCAGTGGCAACAGTTATGTGTGATTATGTGTGTGTGTTTGGTTCGGAAAAGGATCATCTGCAGGACAGTGATTGATGGATGAGGTGCCGTTTTTTTTCTTCCTGTTATTACAGTCATGTGGGTCACAGCCACTCATTAACATTTAGTTAACAGTCACTGACGGGACTTAGGTAAATGTTAATTTTCTATTTAAGCGTTTAGAGAAAAAAAGATTGCCCTGAATTTGTGGCTTTTTCTGAGTGAAACCTGAGGACTTTCACGTTTCATCTTTAGAAAAAGAATGAAGAAACTCCTGCTGGTACCGTTTAGTTTTGAAATAAATATTTAGGTTGTGCTTCCCTTTGGCACACCTGTCATACATTTATTTGTGCAGAGATCTTTTTTATTTATTTGTTTATTTTTTTTTTTTCCCATTTGGTGTAGGTATCACTGTGAATGGAAACTCTGAAAAAAATAAATACAATTGTTGTCTACATTGCCTCGGAAATAAAAGGTTGTTTGTGGATTATTGCCCCAAGGTAGGACACACGTGTCAAAAGTAAGTCAAGTCTGTTCACTGAGTGGTGCACAGAACAGGGGTCTTATTTCTGCAGCAAGGATCCTTTTGATGCACACGTTTGCCCCCCCTGGACAGGATGCTTTACCTCAGACTTTTAAGGTTGTACTTTTTCATGATGCTGGAATTAGAATTTTCTTCCCTGAAAGTATCCGGAGTTATTCGCCCATTCTCCTTGTTCTTGGCAAGTTTCCCTGCTGATTCTCCATCATTTGACACATTGTCATGACTCTGTGTATCTTTTTTTTTTTTTTTTTTTGGATTGGATTTACTCCTTTAGGACGCTCAGTGTTTTAGGCTCCAATAGAGGTATTGTTCTGCTGCCTGTTTTGTACTCTCCCTGGCTGCTATATTACTCTTTTCCTGTTTATATCCACAGCCCATTGCTCCAGATGGTGAGTTGTGCTGCTGTGAGTCAGTACATAAAGGAAGCAGGCAGAGGGAGGTGTGATTTTACAGAGCTTTAACGTGATCTAAGGTGCCAGACACACTGGCTTCAGTATCGTAAAAAAAAACAGGTGACCTCCAATTACGTCCCAGCAGGATAATGCCCCTCTGTCTCAGCATTATATACGCTTTAACTGCGTTTGCCATCCGTAAATCTCAATTCAGTACATGACCTAAAGGAAGAAAAAAAATATATATATACGCTTCATATAACCTTTTAAAAGTTAAAGGACAAATCCGGCGCAAAATGAACCTAGGGGTTAATAACACGTGTGTACCGAGTCGACCGAACGGCGAACGCCGTGCTTGAGCTATGTTACTGGTTGTACACGTACAAAGTTCTCAATGCTTCGGTTTACATATAAGGACCCTCAATACGCTACCGTGGAAGTGTGGTGCTATTTTGAGCCTTGTTAGTGGTATAGAAATAGCGATTTCTTTTTACTTTACCCGTGCCCCGACGACTAGCGTTCTAAGCTAATTAGCGGTTTGCGCTAAAACTGGTCACATTCGATTAGCATGAAAACATATCCCAGAGAACGGTCGCCTCGGTACACGCGTGTTATTAACCCCTATGTTCCTTTTGTGCCAGATTTGTCCTTCAAATAATTACTTTTCATTTAAGGCCGTATACATTTTGCCAGAGCATGTGCCATTTTCTAACACGATGGATATCTCACACACACATCGCACGCAGTTTCCTGCTGACGGCATCAGGAACAACAAATTCAAGTCATCTATCCTTAGCTCCTACTGTACGTTTGATAGCTACGGTTATTGTTCCTTAGGGGTTGTAAACTCTACTCTTGCTATATCTCATAGAGCTCGTTCATTACCAGGAGGATGCTTCTCTTTATTTTCCCTGCAGACACATTCGTGATGACCTATTCTGTTTGTGACAGCTCACTGTCAGGGGGAGTTTGAGAAGCTATAGATTTTGAGAAAAAAAAAGAGACTGAGAGAAACGTACTGAGTCAGCATGGGGAATCGGAATGGAGCATTAGTGGACACAAGGTTGTTATTTCAAGGGACAAACCTCTAAGATTTCCATTACAAGATGCTCTCCAGTGCCAATCGATGTTCCTGTGTGATTTTGGACGTTTCCCATTGTGAGAGTAAAAATACCAAAGAAAGAAAGTACTGCATGTGCGTTTCTTCAAGAGATGCCTTCTATTTTCTCTCACAAACACACACACGCCCCGGCCCGCCTAGTGAATTTCCCTCCTGGCTTTCCAATTTAAATGCAAATGTTCCCAAATCGGACTCCACAAAGACGCAGAGGAAGAATCATTTGACGCGCCGATGAATTATATATTTTAATTAAGCAGCCGAAAAGAATCACGCCTATTCAGCCCTTTCCCCGCCAATAAGAAATGAATAAATAAATATGGAGGAAGAAGAAGAAGAAGAAGGGGAAGAAGAAGAAGAAGAAGAAGAAGAAGAAGAAGAAGAAGGGGAATTAATGGGAGGAGTGGATGGATGGATGGATAAAGGAAGGAGGGTTTTGTATGCATTATATGAGCGATCTGAAGCTGTCACATTTCAAAAACTGCATTGTTTGCTGATAGACGGGCTAAATACCCCCACAGTTTCACACACACACGCACACACACACACACACACACACACGCACACCCACACACACACACACACACACACACACACACACACACACACACACACACACACACACACACACACACCATTTGGATTTTGAAACCAGCACTTGAAGAGCAGAGATGGGGATTGTGATGCTCTGACAAGGGATGCAATTTTAATTTCACCCCCTGTCACTCTCCTCAATATCTGCTCAGATGAAATACATATGAGCTGCCAATCATTCACACATACGGATAGACACACAAGCGCACACAAACACACACACACACACACACACACACACACACAAGCTATCGCTCAATCATATGCGCGCATGCAAACTTTGTTATTTCTATATTTCAAAGTCACAGGTGCAAACATACACTCATCTTTAAATATATTGAAAACTAAAAAAAAAAGAATGATGCTGAAAAACCAAAGAGGGCTAAAATTATTATTTATGGTATATTTGTTCCACCTAAGTGACAGTTTGTAAAGTGTTGTTCTGCTAAAAAAATATATATATTTACACAATGCAGTGTGTATGAAATAATCAGTCGATTACAATACACACCAATTTATATTTAATTATAACATTTAATAATCATATCAGACTTATGTTTTGGTAAGAAATCCTTTCAAACCATGGGAAAATCACAAAATGTGTTAATTAGCTTATAGTTATGCATGAATCAAAATAGTACACATATTGTACATGTATTGTTTTCGGGATGCCGTGCATTTACAGGGAAACATACTGCAATATAACAGCGGGGTGAGGAATCCATGGTAACCTGTTTATTTAAATGCAGACTCATGTTGCCGTTGGGTGTCTCGTGTGTCTCAAAACAGCATTTAGTTTGTGACTTTCTATACTCAGAAACTTCTTCAGTGCTTTCTAAAGAGAATGACCTCCTAATTGCTCTGTGTTGCTTTGACATACACACCTTGTTTTGTTACAATTTATGTTATTTGAAAATCCCAGAATTCTTTCATGAATGAATAATTTAGATGTGAACGTTGTAACAATTAGTCTTGTTTGAGTATAAAAGCTTTTTTTTTAACATCAGATTTATCGTTCATGAAAACATGTCCTAGTATGTTTATCGTCTTTTGCGGTTTTACTGCCTTTTGACATGTAAGTGGTACTGTAAGAGCTTTTTCATGTTCTTGAATGTCACTCAGCAGTACTCGCAAATATGTTTCCTTCTTCCTGAGATGCTTAAACATGGTGCAGTGGTGTTCATGTTTAACGTTGGCAAAGGGAGACAGAAGGATATAAGATGAGGGAGGAAAATAGAGAGATACACTATACTGCACTGAAGAGAGTGAGGAAGACTGAGAGTGACATGGGAAAAGAGAATTGAAAAAGTGGAAATGAGTAGAAGTACGAGAGGCCAAGAGGTAATGGGAGATGACAGTGGTTTGTAACAGCTGGAGTCTGGCATCAAAAGAACAAGGGAATTCACTTTCCTTTCCTTGCCTCTATTTAGAGTGCTCACTTTGTTCTGCACATGCAGACACACACACCTTACTCGCCGCACGTCTCAGCAGCAAGCAGACAAGCCTGAGACAACCTTTGTTCAGCCAGGAGAGATAGTTGGCTCTCTTACAGACAGAGGACAGGACACGGAGGAACAGCCCAGAGAGAGAGAGAGAGAGAGAGAGAGAGAGAGAGAGAGAGAGAGAGGCCACATTTTAATGGGAGGATCTGGGTTCAGGCCCTTGTGTTGGCAGCCATCCGGCCCGCTCAAGTGTCCTTGAACACAACGATGAATCCCTCCGAGCTCCAGTGGCGTTGTTACGTTGTGGCTGACCCAGACCTATACCTCACACCGTACACCTCTGAGTGGGAACCAGGAAGCCCAAAAGCAATTTCCCAGTCATCCTTTAAGCGCATTTATTAGTACATGTCGTATGCCTGTTGTCTAGGAGACTAAATCCAAACTCTCTTTGCAAACTGTATCTGGCAACCTGTCCTACAGCCTGAGACGCCTCATAGATGGACTAGGCGGTTTAAAAAAAAAACTGTCAACATATAACAACTTCTAACCTGTTCATTTACAAGGAGAAGTTTGATATTTTGGGAAAGATTACTGCTGGTTGCTGTGAAGACATTGGACATTTTGAAACTACATAATGAAGGCACATAATCATGACTCCACAGAAGATACATTAACATTTAGTCCAGAGAACAGGAGAAGAGGAAAAACTGGGTCGTGCAGAGGGTGCACCTATACTGTTCCAGGCCCATCCATTAGGCGCGACAAATCCAAATTAATATATTTACCAAAACCTCTTTCTTTTAGAATAGAAAAAAAATGAAAACATGAAAATAAGGAGAAAATAAAGACAAAAATAGCAAAGGACTGAGACGTGGAGCAACAACACAAACATACAAAAGGATGAAAGTATGAGAAAGCGAAAGAGATGAGAGCACTTTTCACCTCCTACATCTTTAATGTACACATTTTTTTTATTTTTTTATTACAATTATTATTTTTTTATTACATGTTAAACTTCAGGTCATAAACATTCTGTGTGAGGCAACAATGAGGCAACGGGATTCACCATGAAGTATTGTTGTTTTACAGGAAAGCTGTGCGTTTGTTTATGGTGTGCTATACCTTTAAGAGCTGCTGGCCAGAGCCCATCCCAGAGAGGATGGGCCCATTAGACTGATGAACAGAAAGAAAGAGAGACAGGGACACACATAAACAGAGAGAGAGAGAAAGGTTATACAGTGTAGAGGATAACAGTGAGGAAGTAAAGAAATGAGGGAGTGTGACGGGTAGGAACGAAACGGCAAAGGATAGGAGAAGAGGAAAAAAAGGCCACTGAAGGAGCCGTGATAGTGAAAGGAGATATAGAGAGAGACTCTGAGAGAGGACAGGAAGCGGCTATCTCTCCATCTCTTACATGGTGTTGTAGGCGTCTATGGGTCTGTCAGTCAATCAGGAGGACGGGCGGACTCACTCACTCGCCGGCTCTGTGTCTCTTGCACGCGCTCAGGCTGATGACTTTGCTGTGTGTGTGTCCACAGATGGCCAACCTTGTGACATCGCTGTGCTGTGTAGTCCTGGCCGCGGTGGTGGTAGCCTACGCTCAGAGACGCAGTCAGCTTGGTGAGTATGCATTTTATCTTCTATTTCATTATACTGTATCTCTTATCTGCTGAGGCCTACTACGCTTCTTCTTCTTCTTCTTTTTATTATTATTATTATCTTGTCTGGTTACTGTGCTCCTCTCTATTCTCAAAGAGTAAACACAGTTTGACTGTAATTTATCGTACTGTGCACTTCTCTTCCTCTCAACGTTTCTGTACTTTTTCTTTTTTTTTAAACTTCTCTACTCTGTACTACACAACTTGAATACATTCACCTCTTATGCGCTCAAATTGTCTTCTCTCTGCTGTAATTGAATGGTTTCTGCTTGTATAATATGCGGCTGTCAACTTTGTTGACAAAGCCAGGCCTTCCTTGTTTGCACGAAGTTGACTTCATGCTACTTGAGATGTTGCTAACTATTTTGCTTTTGTTGTTGGCATTCAGTTGACTGGTGGATTTAGTGCAAGGTTTACTGTGTGTGTGTTCTGGGTGTTAGCTGTGATTTTGCGGTGTGTCATTTGACCAGCTTAAGCTACAGTAGCTGGTTCCTCGCTGTGAGGTCAAAGGTGCAGCGGAGTGGAATGGAAGTGTGCCTGTGAGAAAGTGCCAAATTCACTTTTCCTCACTCACAAATAGCTGACCAAATCGCATTGTCATCCCGCACTGCACGGTGCTAATATTTAGGCCTGCATTACCAAGGCTACCTCCATAACAAATAAGGGTTCAACAAAGAAGCCAGTCAGGTCAAGTGATGATCATGAGCGGGTTTCGAAATGATTTGTGTACGGAGGTTTCCGGGAAGAGAAGCTGAGAAGACGTACATAATGCTGTGACTGCTATTCTGAGAGTTCCCTCAAGATGCATGACCATAAATTAGATTGTGTGTGTGTGTGTGTGTGTGTGTGTGTGTGTGTGTGTGTGTGTGTGTGTGTGTGTGTCTGTGTTTAACAGAGTCAATTTTTCACTTGACTTCTAGTAAAGAGTGGCCTTGGCTTATTAGCCAATGAGGTCGGGCTGTTAAAGTCAGCTGACTCAAAGAAAGAGTCTAAGGAAGTCAATAAGTCCCCAGTGACGCACATAATTATGTCACGAGGGTCATACACACAGATACAAACACACACACACGCACGCACGCACGCATGCACGCACGCACACACGCACGCACGCATAAACAGAGCAGAAATGGCTAAGGAAATAGGAATGTTGTCTTTGGAGATTAGGTGAAAGCAGCAGAGAAGGTAAGTGAAAGGGAGATGGAAAGAAAAACAATAAATGAGAAGTGGATGAAGACAGGGAGAAATTGAGAAAATAGAGAAAGGATGGAAGGCAAATGGAAACAGATTGAGAGTGAAAGTCAGGAGGAATAACAATTGATGCTTGAAGGGAAAGAGTGTGAAAACTAATTTGCTTCAGTTCAGGAGCGATTATTAGCTATAGCTGGGTTTAATATTGCTCATTCTATTTGAATAGTGCTTATTTCTATTTAAAAAACCTGGATAATTAAAACAGACAGACAGACAGACTGACTTCACTGTATATATTTAATTTTTTTTTTTTTTAAACTTAGGCTGTATTGTACTGATCTCTCCTTATCTATTTTTATGTTCTGTGCCATGCGCATAAACCAAAAGGAAGTAAGGCAGAGAGAGCAAGCAGTGTAGAAGAGAGAAAATGGTGAAAGGGCAACAGTTAAGGGAATAACACATATGGATAGATGGGAGAATGAATAACACGAACAGAAGAAAGAGAGCTGTCAGGTCTATCTTTGTGAAGAACTGTGTGTGTGTGTGTGTGTGTGTGTGTGTGTGTGTGTGTGTGTGTGTGTGTGTGTGTGTGTGTGTGTGTGTGTGTGTGTGTGTGTGTGTGTGTGTGTGTGTGTGTGTGTGTGCGTGCGTGCGTGCGTGCGTGTGCGTGCGTGTGTGTGTGCGTGCGTGCGCGCGAGCTGTCTAACTTTTGCCTTTGTTTTTCATGCTACATAGAATCAGCTGCCACATGGACACACACAAACACAACACGGATGCCTACAACAATATATTATACCACACATGAAGAAGTACATATCAGTATACTGTAAGTAAGTATTACTGGTGTGTACATTTAGACCCAAAATCTTATGCACACACACATATATAAACACACACCCTTAAACTCACACAGAGACACAATTATATACATCTGCCTGTCTTGGAAAGTGCCTTGTTCCGCCGACAAATTGCTAGCCAGTTTGATTGACAGGATTCCCTGGGGTATGTCCCACTTGACAGAGAGCGTGTTATCTCTCTCTCTCTCTCTCTCACACACACACACACACACACGCACACACACACACACACAGAGTAATGCGTGTGCGCACACACATGCATAGGGGGATAGAAGGGGAATGAACCCTCTTGTTAAGTCTGACTCAATTTGTACAAAATGCAGATACAGAGGAAGGCACACACTGTCTTCATTTGTACTTCGTGTGTGTGTGTGTGAGTGTGGGTATGTGACATTGAGTGTATAGGAAATCCATTTGAGACTTCATAATTAATGACAGCAGTGCGTTGCCGAACAAAGATGATGAGAAACACCGGTAGAAAACGTCCAGTCGAACAAATAGATACAAGCTCCTCGTAGATAAAAGTCAGTGTATTCTGGAAGGAGGAGAAAATGGAAAGTGAAAGAGAGGCAGGCAAGCGAGAGAAAGACACAGAGACTTGACAAAAAGACAGACAGGGAACGAGACATTGCGGAGTAAGATGGGGCAGAGAGACAGAGGAGCAAACATGGCAAGAGCTCATTCGAAAGGTATCGGACAGGGAATAGTTGAACACATTCATGAAGAAATACCCTTTTGAAAGTTGATATTCGGAAAGCTGTTATTATCCCCTTTGTGTCAAGTACATGTTGGACATATTCCATGCTTTTATTCAAACATTCATTCAAAGAAAGAGAAAGACAAAACATTTTGTTTGTGAAATCAGCATTAATCAACGTGATTGGTTCCGGGTTCGGCATCCACGGACATCTGCAGACTTGTACCGGTCATGCAGATGCACGTGCAGTTCCATTCTTACCTTTTTGAGGTTCTGCTTCAAAAAACAAACAAATCTACTGCATTAATGATTTAGCGCTAGTTATTTAAATCTGAGTAATGCTACAAATGCTACTTTTGAGATGTGTAATTCGCCTGATATGTATTGGACACATGTAATATATATTATATATCATTTAAAGTATATTTGAATTTCTTCAGCAACAAGATTCCCCCCTCACTTTTTTTCTTGATACTGTGGAAAGTTCATAGAATGTACCATTCCCAGTCATATTTTATAACGTGATTCATGTTGACTCAAACAAGACAACCCTGAGATGGAAGCCCCCGCCGCGGGAAACGGCAGTCCCTTAACGAAAGATCACTTTAAACAACAGAGGGAAATGAAAATAATTGAAAGCTTTAAACCCGCAGCGAGAAAGCGAGTGAGACTCAAAAGTCACGCCAATTAAGCTTGAATATGAATTCGATTTTTGATTGCCAGTGAACAATAAAAGATGAGGTTGTTAGAAGGGGACGGGAAGGATATTGGGTGGGCGGAAAAGACACAGGACAGATCCGGGGAGAGACATGAGAGAATGCAGAACAGATGAAGGTACAAGTGAGTAAGAAACACAGAGTCAAAGATGGGTGCTGATAACAGTCAGCTATTCAGACAGTTGTTTTTTTATGGTAGATTACTTACATACACTTAACCCCTGTTATCCATATGCAAAAGTAAAGCATATGAAGAAAATCAAATATCACGATATTTTTGACCAAATACTTCGATAACGATATTGCAGTGTATTGTAGTGTCTATTGGTACTTTTAAAAAATATATACACAATGAGATTTTTGATAAATAATCATCAGTAATGTGGATATAATGACTAAGTGGGTAAAGGCAAATAATAGAACAGTTACAACAGTCTGGTAAGTTCAGAAAATGACATCACTTTACTGTAATGCAGCCTTTAAAACCTGGAAAAGACAACACTTATGCCATATTACGATATTACAATATCCAAAATCTAAGACGATATCTAGTCTCATATCACGGTATCGATATAATGTTGATACATTGCCCAGCTCTACTCTGAATAAACATCAATGCTAACCAGTACAAACCAAAAGAAAAGAGTGCTACTTCACTGTCAACAAGCATTTCCTGGAATATTTACAGGTTTTAGCATCTGTGTTAACTGTTAAGTATTTCCCTGCTGTTTTTAAGCAAGATGCTGAATGTCAACTTGTATCAGACACGTTGTGTTGCCCTGCAGAGCCTGACCTATTAAGACTCCCTGTGGTGGACTCCTGCCAGCAGAGCAAAGGTTCATGAAAAATACATGTTTTTAATGCAAGCCCATAGGCATCATAGTTCACTGGTGACTACATTAATATTTGCTAGTTGGCAGTCCTTGAGTAATGAGGATATTCACATTATTTGACATTGGATTGTCAAGAAGACATCATGTTGGCTCTTGTTGCATTGCAGTAACTTCACAAAAACCTACGTGTTACACAAAACAGTTTGTTTAAACTGTAAGATATTCAGTTATAATAATGTTCACTTAAAGATTAAAAACAGCCTGTGCAATACAAATCGTATAGCTGTCCTCAAAGCAATGACGTAAAAACACAATAAAACTAAGATGAAGGGGTCAAGAGGGTACCCAACTTTTCAAACATCTGCTTCTGATGGTAGATAAAAGATTCCACATCTGTTGCTTTAAAACGGAGCATCTATTCATCCATCCATCCATCCATCCACCCATCGATCCATCCATCCATCCATCCATCCACCCATCATCCATCCATCCATCCATCCATCCATCCATCCATCCATCGATCCATCGATCCATCAATTCATCCACCCACACAACTATCCATCATCCATCCACCCATCCATCCATCCATCCATCCATCCATCCACCCATCCATCCACCCATTCATCCATCCATCCATCCACCCATCCATCCATCCACCCATCATCCATCCATCCATCCATCCATCCATCCATCCATCCATCCATCAATTCATCCACCCACACAACTATCCATCATCCATCCATCCCCCCACCCACCCACCCACACATCTATCCATCTACCCACTCACACATCTATCCATCCACCCACCCACCCACACATCCATCCATCCATCAATCCATCCATCCACCTCCCTATTCCAGCATGCATTGGGATAAAGGTGGTCTGTACCCCTTTATTGCAGGCTAACACATAGAGACACACATTAACACATTAGAACCTTTCGAAATTATATTCACTCTAATTGTGTCCACATAAAGTCCTGTTCCATTGCGTATGGATGGATGGATGGATGGATGGATGGATGGATGGATACACACTACCTGCTACACACTAATACCTGGGTCATCATGTCGCTGCCAGTGTTGGTGTTTTCTGTGTTTTGTGTAAGTTCAGGACCTCATTTTGGAACCTCATCAGTCTAGGTATTATTGGGGAAATTTGGGGCAATTTCCGAGTGTCGTCAAGTTCCTTTTGGACTGCACATTGGATTTGCGTAAGCAAGGGTCTGTTTCAAATCAGGTCCAACATCAGTACATTTGCACTCAGAGCCATTCAAAAACATGTACACGTGAGCGCATTATTTTGTGTTTGATAATTGAAAGACTGACTGAAACCATAAAGTACTTGTTCATGGTACATCTTTACACTCAGTTAAAAACTAGATTTTCAAATTAAACAAAACCCATTACTCATGGCTGCTCTGGATATGTTTCTTCCACATTATTCTATGCCACCGATGCTACAATCACTCACATTACATACAAAATTAATCCTCTCATGCATTGAGAACCTGAAGATTGATCACATAGATGGCCAAAATTAGCCTTCAATTATTTCACTATTCTTCTCAATCTCTCTTTGTCTCTTTTTGCACCTTTTATAGTCTCTCTGTTTTCCCTGATTCCTTCTCCGTCTGTCTCTCTGTGTTTCTTTCTATCTCATTTATATCCTGAGATCTACCAGAAAGTCCTAGCCTAAGCAATACCATGTCATTAACAGGGTGCCTTACACAGTAAATACTAAGAACAAGCACAACATGAATACCAATGAGCAAAGTTCAAGAGCGTTCAGTGGTGGTGGAGGAGAGCAAAATGGAATTAGACATGGAATGAGGACAATCTGGTGCAATTGACATTGGGTTGGTGAGTTTGAGTGAATGTTCTATTTTGGTTTCATGATGCAAACTGTGAGAGAGAGAGAGAGAGTGTGAATATGGTGACATCATGCTGTTGACTGAGAGAGCATGTTATTTATGGGAGTCCATATCCTGATTGAGAGACAAATGTTTCCACTCATAATCATTCCCTCTCTCTCCCTCCCTCCCTCCCTCCCTCCCTCCCTCTCTCTGTCTTTATATGCCTCTCTATTTTCCCTCTCTCCTCCCGTCTCGCTTCTCTCTTCCTCCACTTCACTGTCCACATCATCCACACTTATCACCTACTGTATGTCTGCCACCCTTCTCTTCTTTCCTCGTCTCTCTAATTTCTTTATAGGCCTTCCTGTCTCTGGATCTTTTATTTTTTCATCCACTCCATCCCTGTCTCCATCTCTTCCTCTCCCATCTCTCAATCCATCACCCAAGTGGTCAACAGCAGATTCATTGCCCATGACATCATTTTCTGCTGACGCCACACAAACGTCACTAAATGTTTTTGCGTGTTTTCGTCTCTGCGCTTTGCTGAGCTTCTTTACCTCGCGCTGATTCCATCTCGGTAATGTGGACAGAGGAGAGGCAGAGATCAGGAAACAGTACCGCAGAGGGAAAGGGAGCAAATGAGAGACAGCGGGAGAGTAGGAGGTTAACGCTCACACTAATTCCATGGTATTACAGCTGTCAAAACTGTATTTATTTCTTGAGCATTCGACACGTGCTGCTATGACTTTCCAACATGCCTGAGCGTACGCTTTGCTACACTGCAGACCTTTTTATCCACACCCTTGTTAATGGATCATGTCAAATGCTCAAATTAAATTACTACTCGCGATTTTTTTAACCTCCCCCCCTCCCCCTACCATTATTCTTGACAGCCCTCTAATGTAATTCACATGCATGTGCAGATGCTCATTTGGGCGATGCAATTATCAGTAATAGCTACAGCAATCAAAAAGGAAGAAGGAAAATGCACATTATTTACTTTATCTATATAATTAGATATGCTGTTATATAATAGTGTCTTTTCAGGTCATTATTTATCTTTTCGCTTATTAAACTCAGTCTATACATGTCAATAATGTGAGTATTTACTTTTCTGTAGCTCATAGTCTGAATGGAAATGTAGGATATCATGCAGGAATGGAAAGTAGCCACAGTAATTGCAGGGGCTATTGTAATGACGATGATTGTTCATGTACTTTTATGGAAGCAGAGTTTTTAAGCATTGCGATTGCAAAATGGCCTCCCGTTTTGCTCCTTTCACCCAGTCGGGAGGATTCTTCATTTAGGTTTGTTGTTTAAGTGATTCTCATAATAACACAGAAGAGATGGAACAAATGAGACACAAAGAAATATTACCAGACCGTGCATATTCACAAGGCCTAACCATGCATACGTATAGAGTAAGAAAACTCAAGACACAAGTCAGACAAAGTCATCGGGTTTTAATGACCGACCAAATGAATGCTGTCCAAACTAAAAGTTCTAATGTTGAAAGCTGCTGTTTGTGACGCACGCGTGTCTCTGCACTTTTAGGAGAACAAAAGGCAAATCTAGACCTCTAAATGGAATCAATTATTCATCAAATGTAACCGCTCTGTGATGTGTCATCAGAGAAAACAGACAGCTACTGTAAATAAGTAAATATGCACAAAGATTGATGTCTGTGTGTAAGTGTGTCTGCCTGTACTGTATGTCTTATATGTGTAAGCCATGTATGTGGCTTACACAAGGGAACCTTGATCACACTCATTATTCTGAGTAGCACTCAGTGTAATCAGGGTTCCCTGTTTGGCACGCTGTTTGTATTAAATTCAAGATGGAGCTCAACCAATTGATTGACTGACTGGATTGGCGGATGGATTGCAGTCAGACTGACTGGATGACTGGCAGGGAGGCGAAGTGAAGCAATACTAATCCCATTCAGTCATGACTTTGAAATGCAAAAAGAAGAAAAAAGGAAAACATGTCTTTTTGCCAAAAAAGAAAATGCGACCTCAAGGAGATTTTGTTTCCAATTCGGTTTAGTTTTTTTTTTTGGGGGGGGGGGGGGGGAGGGAGGGGTTATTTGTCTTTTTTTGGAGTCACGGGGCGGAAACGCAGATTATTTTTCACTTTTGTTAACATTGCGAGATATGGCATTTGTGCTGCATTCATGTGTCAGAATAATTGGAAAAATGAATTCCCGACTGGGAAAATTCACACAACGTTAACAATGTGAGATAGGGCTTGCCTTGGCAGAGGTCTGCGCTCTCTCCGAGTGCCCTTCTAGTTGCAGAATAAAATTGTGCTCATATGTAAATGTGTAAATATCCTGAGCTTTGTATACTTTTTTAATATTTGCACAGTATTGCATGATAGTCAAATGATCCAAAAGTAATAAAACAATCTGACTATGGAGTTTTCTTGACACATACAGTACTGTTTACACTTTTGACCAGTTTACAAGTAACTGTAATTAAATATGCTGTATTTGTAGGGACCAAAGTGTGATCACGCCCGTTATATGGTGACTTTCAGCTTCTACCGTCGGGACGCAGGTATAAAGTACCAGCCTGTAAAACTAAGCGATACAGAAACAGCTTTGTCCCAGCGGCTATACGTATATTAAATACGTAGTAGCAATACAGATCTGCTGCATTTTTGTTTATTTTTTATTATCATTATATTGTGCCTGCGGAACCATTGACTTAGTGTATTTTATGAACAATGATGTCTCCTTTGTTACGTTTCTGTGTCCTAACAGTCTGCTGCCGATTGTGTGTATGCATGCATGTGTATGTGTGTCTGTAAAAAGGTTGCTGACGCACCCAAGTTCCCACTGTAAGCCAAATATACCTTTGGGAACAAATAAAGTTACCTTGACCTATCACTAGCTATATTAATACCATAATGGAAACCAATGCAACCCCCTTAAAACTACTTTGCCGTACCTAAGTTGATTCACTAGCTGAGTCGCTGATTAGACGGTTGGCTGGCGTTGTCAACTGAGTAGTGGACATTCTTGTTGTTTTGCAGAATGTAACAGTATTGCATCCCTTCCGGAGGACATAGAGGCGGGGAGATTGAAGAGTGAGCAGCTACTTGGCCAACTGAGTGCCTTTCTTATTCCAGAGGCACTGAGTAGATGCAGCAGCTGATAAGGGTGGTTTTGATTGGCTGGTTAGATTACAGCACTGAAGAGTTGTTGGACTTGGCCATGTGAAAGAGTTATTTAGAAGATTGAAAACGGACCATAGCTTATATGTCTTTGAGTACTAATGAAATACACTATAAGTCGCATGTAGGGAAGGAGGAAGTGCTTGAAATAATAGATAATAGAGAGATACTGGGAGCTTTTTAAAAAGAAGAGAAAGGGAGACTCTAAAGTATCTAAAAGTTCTTAGTTGAAACAGGAACACACAGGCTACAGAGAGGCGGCGCGAAGAGAAGCTGTCTCTAACATAGTTTGTGAGATTGTGTGTACATGGATTGGCATGAGTACTCAGCCGTGTGCTGGCACCAGGGCAACGATTTAGATGTGAAAAAGCAAGTTGTGTGCAATGTTACGCTGTTCATCAGTGGTGGTTAGCATCTTCATCGTCATCAAGTTACTCATGGAAGGAATGTTAATTCGGAGCTACAGTATGTTAAGCAAATGTGGATATTTTATCAACCTGAAACTAGATCCAAGACAGAACCGGCTTTCGGGAATCAGCTTTAATGATGATACCCCCCCGACTGCACACACAGAAACATAATCATCCACTTTGACAATCAGCCTGTATTTTCTCTCCTAAATATTTGTCATATGTCATGAATCTGAGTGAGAGACAAAAGACAAAAATGTAAAAGAAAAAAAAAATAAGGAAATAAATATCCATGGAATCCATTATTGTTTAGTAGTGACTGGTCTGTAATTGGTCCAGCATAGACGCAGGGTTCCCGACTGTCAGATAAAATCTGTCTGGTAATGGACCATTTCCAACCAATCACGGTCCTTATTTAGATATGGGATCTCAGAATCTCACTGTCTGAGCCGGAGTGTTTGCGTGTGTGAGCTTGTATGTGTGTATGTCCTGTCCCGCTCCGTTAACTCATTAATACATTAGAAAGGATGTATAGCTTTGATCAGGTCTCTCTCTCTCTCTCTCTCTCTCTCTCTCGCTCTCTCTCTCTCTCTTACTCTAATGGCTCCTTCCCAAAAGTCTGACACTGTACATTGACATTCAAATTGCAGCTTGTTCCAGTGTGTGCTGACTAATAACACATCATTTTTGATGAGTAAGTGATACCCAGTAACTGTGTCTGTTTTAGCACTGTGCTTCCTACTTCCTAGCCCTGGTGTATTGACAGATGATATAGCTGTAGCTGTAGTGCTGAAGAGATGATAGGACGATTTCAACGTTCAAATGTTTCCTGTTGACGCTGTCGATCTGGAACTTTCCTTTTATCCAGATGTTTAGAGAACGCATCGCAGCTGGCAGATTACGAAGTCAATGAGGATGTTTGAGGATGAAGAACAGTTTTTGGGCCTTTTCTGCATTTCTATGATAGTACAGCTGTCGATTTGTCCGGAGGGGGGAGGGGGGGGGCATGGACATGCAGCAAAGGGCAGGGCCGCTGCGGTAAGGACTCTGAGAATCTTAGAGAATCTTAATGATGAAATGACTCTAAAAGAAGTTCAGAGGGTGTAAAACGAAAACTAGGAAAAGCCACTGGTATTAATGACTTTCCAAATTAAACTTTAAGGTCACTCTCCCATCCTTAATGAGAGAGTAATGGCCGTCCTTGAATAAGGAAATACATTGTCTGAGTCATAGGAAGTTTTTTTTTTTCTTTTTAGGAAAGACAGGACCTGTATTGGTCCAATTTGTTTAAAATGTTTGTCATTTCTTTGAGAGACCGATTGACTAATTCACCACTAAAATATAAGCTGAGTTTCATATCAAAATGTGACACTGAACCAGAGTTGAGGAAAACTCTGCCCACCTTTTTTGAAGTGTCCTTGAGCAAGGCAACCAAAGCAACAGTGGTGTATGACTGACCCTGACCTCTGACGTCCCTACGTTGCAGGGAGCGACACAGAATTCACACGCTCACATTCCTCCTCCACGCCTCAGAGGCCAACATAATGCAGAATCCAGATCCCTCACAAATCCCCCACACTCTCATTATATCCGCGCCCTTGTGATATGGCCCTCCAAAACTGAAAAGGAGCACGATGTGGGAGATGTGTACAAGTAGACAAGTAAACAACACGTTTCCTATTGCCTTACTTTATCTCTCCGCACCACTATCTGTCTTCATTATCTCCCTGTCTCCCTACCTCCCCACCTCTCTAAGAATCACTTTCATTAACAACATTTAACAGACAAAAACAACTCTCTTGATCTTCAACATTCACCACCTGAAAGTGGAAGTGGCAGAGTTGTTTTCTTCTTCCGTCCTTTTATCCATCCTTATCTCTGCCTGCGCATCTCTCTTTCAAACACACTCTTGAGATGAAAGCGGGTGTAGGACGAAGAGGACGCGCAGGTGAAACTGGTCTGGAGCAGCATTGTTCTGCTTCAGCCAGCGTACACACTCTCACATTGGCTGGCACAATTCATTACAAGGACCAAATGATATGCGTGTGTGTTTGCGTGCGTGCGTTGCCTAATGTGAGTCATTAATGGAAGTGTATTCTAATGAGGCTTACAGCAGGTCAGAGCCAGCCAGTGTTTAATGACAAATAAATGGTGAACAGAGTGCTGCGGCGGCTTTAGGGTCAGACTGCATTTAGCATTTTGGAAATTGAACAAAAATACATGTGGTTACTGAGAGTTTTATTCTCAGTCATGAGAACACACACACACACACACGCACACACACACACACACACACACACACAAACACATAAATGCATACATCTGCAGAGTGATGTGGATTTTCTTAGGGCTGATTTGTCGAATCAAAGAATCTTCAGGGAGACCGGATGGTGCAATAATAAGATATTTATTAAATCAACCCTGAGTATATTCTGCAGAAAATGACTGCCCTACCTTCAGCATTCGGTCCTTTTACCCATAGCCGCAAAACAGTCCCAAACTTCTCATTGGACATCCCGGCAACCAACATCCCCATATAAGGTCACTCAAACGCCTCATGCTCTTCCAATCAATTAGATAACAACTTGTTGGATTGACTTCCAGATATAGCCTAGCCTAGAGTGTTATGACCAGGGTCAAGTTGACACAGAAGAATAGGTTAAACATATCAAGTTAAAGTATTCAAGATAAAAGTCAAACATTCCAGCTGTTATATGCTATTCTGACAGTTCTTACTTGACACGTAGTCCTGTCTCTCTACCTACTGTCTGTTTAGGCTAACTCCTCATAGGAATTATTCAACTGCCGCTTTGCTGACCTAACTCCATGTTGAATATGTGAGCATTTGTTTGGGTGGGTTTGCACGTATTCGACCCCTGACATTCACAGGGTTCTCTTTGCTTCTGCTTCAGAGTCGGTGTTGATGTGTGGAAGAGATTCAGTGGATGTGAAAGTGTGTCTGAATGAGAGAAAGCTCCGCGCCGATGGAGTGCGTGTGCACGTATGTTTTGCGAGTGTGTGCGGTTCAGTGACCTTTTCCATGTGGCTGTTGTAATGCCCTGATTAACTTTCCACTACCCTGTTGTGCAGCTAATGAGCGTGTGTGTGTATGTGTGTGTGTGTGTGTGTGTGTGTGTGCGCGTCTGCTTGCTTGCCTCTGTGTGTTAGCATGAGAGTAGCATAAGTAAATATCTAGGGAGATTAGGAATTACTTTGCAGGAAGCCGCAGTTCAAACATACCGTGATTGGCTCTAAGCCTTACATGTATTGCTAACTAGTGTACCATACAAATTTAAACCTCAACTCTTTTTGCTTCCCGTGCTGTATATCACGCTGTGTAAAAGGCCTCCTGAATATACATAGAGATGCATTTTCAGATGGTTTATTAATACCTAATACCTTAACACACACACACTCACACATTAAAGCAAAGTAATCTGGCTGTTCTCTATTCATCCTGCAGTTAGACATGTAAAAAGATGGTTTGAATGGTCCACAATAGCCTTTTTAGATTATATAAGAAAACAAAATCCCACACTCCTGTTATATAAGAGAGGACACTAAGGCACAGTCGATATTGGAAACAAAAGAGCCGCCTGCACTTTCAAAGAAATCAACTTAACAAATCAATTCATTTTGGTCATTAAAAAAGGCATTTCAATTGTGGATGAACAGAATGTCCCCTCTACTGAATTGAGTGACCATTTGCAAGATAGATTTTCTGTTTCCAGAGTCGTTTTGTTGATTCCAACCCATTAAATCTCAAGTTGTGTTTTCTCGTGCCATTAAAAATCACTGAGCCCCCACTAGTTCCCCCAGTTTGTCCTGATAGACTGTTCAATAAGTTAATGTTGCCAGGAACGTAATGCAATTCCAGCCAGTATGAGCCGCGTTTTTGGCTAATGTTGCTTTGCAATAAAACTTTGTTCCAAGACATTTGAACTGAATCACCAGAAGCTTAAAAGGGGTCTCGGACCCCTCGATGGTGCAACACGTCTAAGTGTACACATTTAATTTGATCTATTGTGAACAGGAAGACCTCACTGTGACGTATTACGGGGAGAAAGTAGAAGAGTGGCAGGGGGAACATTTATCACATTGAACTTCAGTTTAACTCAATTCAGCTCGACTTTATTATCATTCCTCTCAACTTAAGTCATTGCCATTCAAGTGCACGTAGAAGCAAGGAAAAACTATCTGAGGGCAATGATGCAAGTAAGAGTGGAATAAAAACAGAACAATAGACGCCAAGACAGAAAGTAGAAAAGAAGACAAAACAATGAAACTTAATAAAAGTGTTAAATAAGTTCAAATAAGTTAAAGTCAAAAACAAATTGGTCTTGCAATACAAACGGATGATAGAGCGCTTCAGTGTTTTCTCATAGGACTGTTTCAAATGGAGCAGCTGTGTATGAGGAAACCTATTTGACATATTAAAGTAATAGTAGGAACAACATTACCTTAAACTCTTTTAGTCTGGGGCTACATCCACACTACTACGTTTTCATTTCAGAAGGAAAATCTTTTGCTACTCTTTCCAAACTACTGTAGCGTTTCCGAGCCCCTAAAACAGAGACATTTGGAAACACTGCTGGCCCCGTTTTGGTTTGAAAACTCCGGGGTTGCGTTGTAGTCTGAAAAGGCAGAAACGGAGACTTTTGAAAGCAAATATACGCACGTCAGTCAGTCTTATCCGTTAGGTAGGCTTACATTCCTTTCAGTAACAGTTCCACCTCAAGCAAAGAAATCCGCGGTCTTACCTTTCGACATTGTTGTTCTTTCTCCAAAGTATTTACTGTATTTTCAAGTTGTACATCTGTGAGCTTTAACCGCATAGTAACGTTAGACTATCTGTTTCCCGTTCACGCCGGCACCTGCGTGCCCACTGTGTGGGAGCGGTCATGTGAAATGGGTTGTCAGATGTGTTAATATGGACGCAGGTGAGGTTCTGCTACGGAGCCTGAACGCTTGTGATGACGGAGATTTAAAAATGAAAACGTTGTAGTGTGGATGTAGACAAAGTTGAATACCAATCACAATGTCCCACAGCAGCCAGACAGTTTAAGTCATGTGTTCTTTTGAGGTAGGACACATGACTTTCAGGAAGGAAATAAAACTCTAACATCTTGAAAAGAAGGAGCATCAGAATCTGCAGCAAAATAAAAAAAAATAAAAAAAAGTTGTCTTACAAATAATACCTGGTCAGGATTCTGCCTTTGATTGCTTTGAGTGCTTGTTTTCTGTCTGGATTATTATTGTTATATTTGTGTGTGTGTGTGTGTGTGTGTGTGTGTGTGTGTGTGTGTGTGTGTGTGTGTGTGTGTGTGTGTGTGTGTGTGTGTGTGTGTGTGTGTGTGTGTGTGTGTGTAGTCTGAAATTGCAAAGGTTTGTCTTGCGCTGCCCCTTTGTGCTTGTGTATTTCTTTAGAAAACTTTTTGAAAAGAGAGTTTCTTGGTATATGACAGAGCTGTACACCAATGTCTGTGTAGCAAAGAAAGAAAAGCCACATTGACTGAACTTTAAAAAGGAGAGGGGAGGGGGGGGGGGGGGGGGGGGGCTGTGTCCTTGACTAAAAGAAGCAAGAAAAGAGAGTAGAGCAGAGGAGAAGAAGTGTGTGCATGTTGGTGTGTATGTCCGTCTGTGTGCATGCCCGTGTGTTTGTGTATTTACTGCCCATGACATTGTGAAAGGACAGTCCTATCTCTTTCGGTAAGTGTGATTTCCTGTGTAGGAATGGATACATACGGAAAACCATTAGCTCCCCAAACCCTCACACTGTATTGTCTGGGGACAATAGACTCCCTGCACTCTTTTCAAATTCAAATTCCCAAGGCTTTTTGTCCATCATGCGGACTAAACATTGACTATATCTCAGAGATATTGAAAGTCCACCGGCAGTGACAAGGAAGTCTTTCTTCCTGTGGGAGAAAATATGCCCGTACATAAAAACCACGCCAACTTATACACATGCATACTCATTTGGTTTTTCGAGAATTAATTACTATATGTGCTTGTGTTTTGGCAAAAAATCCATTGGGGAGCCTTTGAGTCGATGGTGAGGAGTATTAGCATTACAGAGCAGCTTTTCTCATGCATCACCTTGTGTAAGACTGTGTTTGTGAATTTGTAGTCTTTGGAGGTCAGTCCAGCAGTGTAAGTAAGCCAAAAAAAAGCATTTTATTTGTTGTCCCTCAGTGCACTCAAACATTTTGTCTCTACATATGCTGCGCAGTACGAGCAACTCTCAACCAAACCAATACGTGTGACTAAAATAGTGATTTAGGCTGACTCTTAAGTTAGCTGCAAAGTACTGACAGCTTTTAACATGCTTTACATGTGTTTTTTTTCATGATAAAAAGAGCCAAACATATTCAAAAAAAAAAGAAGAAAAGAAATGCAAGCTCATTTAGCAGAAGCGATTTGCTACCTCAAACACATAATGAGATTTTGAACATGAAAGCGGGCACTGATTCTTTATTGAGTGTTTTTTTTTTGCCTCATGTTTTTGCAATGCAAGGCATGGCCTAATGGTTTGGGAGATTGTACCAAGTTTAATAGATAACAGGCTGGCTCTGTACAACAACCACACGCCCTTAAGCAAGACACACAAGCCCAGCCTGCTCCGTCACTGTCAGACAAGCAGCCGAGGCGCTGCCTTGGGAGACTGCATTGCATAATCCACTAGGACTAACAGGCCATTATGCAGCGTAATGTCCTGTCATAGTCTAGGTGACCAGCCATGGGATTATGATAAGGTATCTCATTTAGACAACAGCAACTGGGTGATATCATCGCCAGATAGAGTGCCAGATCTTTAAACTGAGGTAGTTCCTGTTTTTATTTCAGGTTTTGCCAATTGCACAGCATTTAGTTTAGTCAAAGCTCTCGCTCGGCTGCTTGTGTTTTGGCTTCATTACTTTTAATGAATAGAAAATAATAGGGAACACTTTACTTGAAGGTATCTTGTTTATAGTGTTTATGACACGTTCATGACAGTGTCATGTCACTCTTATGTAGATACCTTCAAGTAAAGTGTAACCAAATGATAATTATCAAAGTAAGGTGAAAGGTTTTGGCACTTGTCATATCCAAAATGTCCAAACTTTACACAACCTCACATACTGTAAGGGCCTAGGTGGCATTTAAAATTAAGAAAATGAAACGTGACACTATGATTAAAATTCATCATCCACATACAGTATATTCAAAAACAAACACATTTAGAAGAAAATCCCAGCAAAAACCATGTAACATTTATAGCTTAATAACTTGCACACACAATTCTGCCTGCACTGTGTGTGTGTGTGTGTGTGTGTGTGTGTGTGTGTGTGTGTGTGTGTGTGTGTGTGTGTGTGTGTGTGTGTGTGTGTGTGTGGCATACTTCTTTAGTAGGATAACATGAAGTCTGATCTGCCAAATCCATAACACACCATATTTATCACAGCCACTTACACTCTCTCTCTCACACACACACACACACACACACACACACACACACACACACACACACACACACACACACACACACACACACACACACACACACACACACACAGTCAGTTCAGGTAATTTGGTCAATGTAGCATTAACCTCTCGCTGAAGTTCTCATGTGTGACTGTGGAAATGTAACAACCGCATACAGCAGACAATACACACACCGATGTGCACAGAATCACAGAGATACACACACACACACACACACACACACACACACACACACACACACGCAGACATACACAAAAAAAACCTATATGGCAAGACATACGGTACAAGCACAGTGATGAATTGAGGCGAGGCTGTTCCATCACTCACACACACTGCAAAGGTGGTTTTCTAATCTTGCAGGAGTGTGTGTGTTGTGTCTATGTACGAGTGCCGGAAGGGAAAGACACAGTTTGATACTACATATCTCAGTCCCCCGCTATTGTTTTGCTCCTGTTTCGCACTCTGCTCAGCACTTATTCTGAAAGGTTAACTCTAATCCTAAACTAATAAGAAGACTGAAGATTCATGGCGCATAATTGATTTTGTAGTCAAACAGTGTACTGTGAGGGAACGCAGCATCCAATGCACACGCATCTGGGGAAGCATGTTTATAAAGAATAATATAGTGAGCGGGAGTTATTGGTACCTTGATATACTTATATCAAAATATTGTGTTTATTTTATTTAAGGCTTGTTGTTCCTTTCAACATGCCCTTTGGTGTCCTTCGATGGAAGCTGCCGTTTCTATAGATGAAGCCTATAGCTTTGGTTATCCATGTGAGAATGTGTAGGGGATTTAGGCTTCTTATCACTGCTGGCCAGCATTGCTGAAATCCACCCTATCCCCGTGTCTTTCACCCTCGCAACCACACACACACACACACATACACACACACACACACACACACACACGTATGCATGCATGAGAACCCAATATGTTCATGATGCTAAAGAGGGCATGCAGCGTGATATTAATTTGGGGGGGAACACAAGTGCTGTTGCCCCTGAAGACGTGTGGCATCTGTGTGTTTTTGGGATGCCTTTGAAGATAGCACATGTCCTTGCACATTAGTATGTATGTGTGTGTGTGTGTGGGATAAAAAGCAAGCCAGGTGTTGTCTTTCACTGTTCGCACTTATACCTACGACAAGCAATGCATTATTAAGTTTGTCTATAACCCATGTAATCGTGAGCCAGGACGCGCAGCGCTGCCTCAGTGCAGGAAGTCAGGTGATGTACTGCAAGGATAAAGAGCGACAACGTTCGCGTAGGAGGGGAGACGGGCTCGAGAGATGGGTCAGACAAACAGGACTTTCAACGAGGAGACCGCTCTGTCCTGTGTGAAAGCTAAAGTCAATGTTGGTTTTTGTTACGTAACTTATTTAGTTTTTTTTTATATTTACTTATTTTAACCCAAGCCCCAATCTTTTTCTAAACTGGAACCAAGTAGTTGTGTTGCCTAAACAGGTTCTGCTTGCGCAGACGCTCTTGTTGCTGGACATTCGTAAGAAAACCGCACAGTAAATTGATTTAAATTGATAACTTTTCAAAGATATCTAACAAACCGTTAAACGAGGATAAGTTGAACTAATGATAATTGCCATGAATGAAACACTTAGCCAATAAAATGCTGATTTTCCAAATTGCTTCCTCCAAACCAGCATTGCAAAAAAGCTCAAAGGACTCAATGTGCAATGATAAAACCGAAAAATATAGGGAAATACCCACTTTTGAAAAGCTTGAATTTAGAAAATGTATGTAGCATTCAGCATTGTTGCTTTAAAATGGATTCTTAAATCTGTTATCTATTTTTTTTGTCATTAGAATAATCAACTAATCGGCGCAGCACTTGCTGGTGGTTGCATGTTCATACTTTCTGATTCCGTTACTTTCTTTTTCACACTTTATTAAGTATTTGTACAAGGCTTTTTGTGTTGTATGAGTGTAAATAATATTGTCTGTGTGTGAGAGAGGGAGGATACAAATATTCCCCCTGGCATTGAAAGCTTAGTTGCAACATGGACAAACAGAGGACAGAGTACAATATTAAAGTGGCTCCAGCTTAACTCTTTCACATTGATTTTCTCTTTTAGTCAATCTGCCCACTGTCTGATGCTTGTTTGTCTGCCCTTGTCTTTGGCTGACCACCCATTTGTTTTCTCAACTTCTGCATGTCTGTATGTTGCGTGAAGTGTGTTTTACAGAGTGCGTTGGTTTTTTGAGTGTCAAAAACTGCCAAACTCACTGCTATATTCTCAGACATCACCCAGTTTCATTAGTAAATGTCCAAACCTCAACCTTTGGAGTGTATAGGGCATTCATGTTTCATAATGGCATTGGTCAGAGTGGTTTATCCAACCTTAGTCTATATCCTTCGCGTTCCACTTACGGGATTGCTCCGGTGCTGCGGGAAATTCCGCCGGATGCATGTATTTTCCGCTTCCTTCCACTTTCTTTGTGTTGGAATTTGAAAGTTGGTGGATTAATGAGGACTATGGTTAACTGCTCCTCAGATCTTTGCATGGTAAATTGAGATAGCTAGCTAGACTATCTGTCCAATCAGAGTTTTCTCTCCCACGACTATTTTGTAGCGGCTCTGTGCAGAGTTCAGCACCGCCCATGACAACTGTGATTGGTTTAAAGAAATGCCATTAAACCAGAGCTTGTTTTCCTCCCATCCCCGAATGTTGTGTGGAGTAGCCAGACCTTCCTTCAGAATGCTTTGGAGGAGGGTCTGGCAAAGCGAGACTAATCCAACATATACCATGGCAATTTGCCAGTCATCAAAACGAAAAACGATGTTTAGAAGATAGTTTGCAGCATTTTGTATTTGATACAAACTTTGTTTTGCCACTACAGCATCATTGCCATCCTTAAAGTAAACATTGAACACTACTCCAAATAAGTATACGAAACAGTTGGAACTTGTAACCTATAGGTCAGAGCTGTGTGGTTTTCAGAAAATAATGCATGCTTTCTCATCAACCCTGCCAAAAGCTTTTGCCGCCATGCCTACGGAGATCAAAACGTGATTGTAACGATGACAAAATCACGCTAGCACATAGATGTAATGAGTTAGCTGATCATGAATTGTATTAATAGATGCCTTCCATCATAATTAAATACAACATTAGTGGTTGATAATGCATCTATGGTCCAGTCCAATATGATCTTCAGTTGATATATATTTTTTTGCGACGTTTTCTTGCTATTTAGATGGCTGTTGGGTGAATCAGGCCTGTGGCACAATTTCAGCCTTTTTTTTTCATGTGCAAACTCAGGCATAAAAAGTGTTTTCCCATCTCACCACATATTGACATGCAGTACATCTGCTTCCACCGTTTCCACTTCCTTTATCCTGTTCTTGCCATCTCATACATTATATTCATTTCTCTGAGAAGGTCACGAGGTCTTTCCGGGGGAAAAGAAGGCCCCAGGTTTAATCCCTGACTTTAACACACACACACTCACATCCGCCTGAAATACAATAATAGAAAAGATACAATAGCAGCCGTGATGGTGGAGCACAGCAGTCACTTTATAATGACATTTAGAAGCAAAAGCTCTGATGTGTAATTTCTTGACACTGAGCGAAATTATCTTGGTGGGACTCATCACATCATCATTGTCTCCTTAGAACGCTGCCCAAATTGAAGCTATTAGTGCACACAGTAGCGGCTTGTACATTGATTGTTTCTATAAACGTGTTCTGTCAAATTATTTGATGTAGAATAATTCATTGTCTTTGGCCCCTGTGGGTAAAGTGACTAAACCTGCTGCCAGGATACTGCCACATACTGTACTACTCCACACGTCACAGCTGTCTCTTTTTGTGTCTCTGTGACACAACGACACGGTTGTCCGTCCGTACATCCGTACGTATGTCTGTTATTACGTTCACGTACGCCCATCCGTCCCATTCCTGTGAACGCGATATCTTTTTTTTCACATTTGGCACAAAAGTCCACTCGGACTCACTGTGACCTCACAACATGCTAGTTTGGCCATAACTGAATAATGCCTACACTGATTATGTCATCATTTTACACAAATGTCAAATAGAATACAATGATTAAGTGAACACAATTTATTTTCCAAAAGTCAATCCACTGTGACATCTTAATGCTCTGCAAAAACGCATTTTCTGGCCATTACGGATGTCTTTCATTTCGGCCGGATGTCCGTTAAAATCCGCTTTCTATGTGTTGGAATTCGAGACTCGTGGTTAACTGCTCCTCAGATCTCTGCAGGGTAAATCCAGACAGCTAGCCAGACTATCTGTCCAATCAGAGTTTTCTGTTGCACGACTAAAACAACTTTTGAACGTACACGTGTTCCACCAAAACAAGTTCCTTCCCGAGGTTATTTTGCAGCGGCACCGTTGCTACGTGCGGCTCTTAGCAACGCCCAAGACGACGGCCAATGAACCAGAGCACGTTTCTCTCCCATCCCCGAATGCTGTGTGGACTAGACAGACCCTCCTCCCACCTGCCCACCTTGAAACTGTGGTGATTGTATAGATCTTCGGTGCTTCAAAGTCTTCACTACATGTATTATTTGAGTCTAGACAGACATGGATGTAAACTGCAACTCAACTGGTTGGCGGAGGCATACAAGCGCAAAGCGGTTATTCTAGTTCTTTTTTAAGGCTTATTTCTTTACAGCCAACCTTAGCTTAGATCAAGGTGTTTGCAGTGAAAGTCTGTCACCTCATAAAGTTTGAGAAGTTAAATTTGAAATACGTCGATTCCAAAATCTATTTTTGAATAATCATTTGGTTGTTTCAATTTCTTAGATTTTATTAATTTTCCAATTTGACAAAACATCTTTTAAACACGCATAACTCAATGCCAAAGTGTAATACATATATTCTGAAAAGTGTGGTGTGACTTCAAATAAAAAAAAAAAAAAAAAAGAGAAAGCAATTTGTTTAAGTACGGCCATTTTTTATTAAAGACTGCTCATATATCATTCATTTAACTTTCTTTCAATCTACTTGAGAATGTTATGCATTTTGAAATGGTGGATTTTTTATTTTATGTTTGGAAGAAACCTCATTACTCACGTTCAGACTTCCATCAAGAGCACTGCTGTCAATAGTAGACCGAGTAAACTATGCAGGCCGTGTGTGCTCAAGAGGATGGAAATGTTTCCTTCAACAAGCACAGGAGACATGAATGCTCCTGTCTTTACCTTTGGGTTTAAGACATGTACGCTCCTGCCTTCGAAATTCAAGATACAGTACAGTTTGAAATTGCCTTTCAACAGGCTTCTGAGCCCCTCAAATAGACAAGTAGGAAAAAAAAAAAGAAATGGTGTTGTATAGTGTACATTCCCACATTTCCCAAAGGTCACCTGTCATTTTTTCCCTTTGTTATTTCTACTGATGCATTTACTTGGACCTGGATTAGCCACACACAGACATTTTGACCATGGTCATTGATTGCCATCGGATTGGTTCGTAGGTTACCTTCGCATGACTGTGGAGTTTGCTTACAATTTACAATTAAAGGTGCACTTTGAGTTCCTGCGTGGTTTCAGCCTGTGCCCCTAGTGTTTGTTTGACGTTTACGCCCCCTGTGTTGTCTCCTGAGACCGGGCTTTTTCACAGTGTGTTCAGGGGGCAGGCAGCTAGCGGATCAAGGAGAGATGCCTACGATTTGAGACAAAAATGAAATTGCGCTAAACCCATGCAGGAACTCATAGTGCACCTTTTAATGTACCGACATTAAACTGTAGGTAAAGATTAGGGCTGCACATTTTTTTCGACTGATTTTGCAATTACGATATGATCCAATACCATGGCATTGGAGGGAACTATCATTGTTGCATTACTATTTTCATTTGCATTTAAAATATATTTAGGAAATTGATCATGATGGGATTTTTTGGATTTTCACCAAAACAGAGATTCTTTTTCTTAATTCCGTAGAATAGGACTTGTAGGCCGGGACACCTCTGCAGCATCACAATGCTTTTTTTCAGAATGGTATTTTGATGCATATTTGGCTTTTAACAAATACTGCGTCCCCCTTTGATTTGGATATTGCACTGGCCTATACTTTGATTTTGATAAAATTGCGAGTGATTGTGTAGTCCTAGCAAAAATAGCAACATTGTGTCTTTATGACAACAACAAAATGATAACTAGCCTCTCATCAGGAACCACGCACATTTTATTTCAACCATGTTATATATTTAACATAAATCTGGATGTCCATCTCAACTAGCGGTAGGGGGAAGAAAGCGAGGACTTTGGAAGTGATGTTAATGGAAGTAAGAGCTATTAGACCTATAGAGGTTTGAGGAAAAAATGTCAGGTGAGAGATGGAAAGAGAGACTGACTGCAACATGCTTGAGTGTGACTTTAACAGAGGGAGAGAATGCCACGTACCATTCTAACCGCTGGTCAGTATGCCAGAGTAATAGTAAACATATCTTGTCACCTGCCTCATTAACATCATACAGTACAGATCAGTGCATACTCTGCTCCTGTTAAACTCAAGGATGAACTCAACAAACATAACTGTGCTGATGGACAGGGTGAACTTGTACATTCATGTCTTACTTGTGCCTTCAATAAGAAGGTAGCGGTTAGAATAAGGTAGAATGTGTGTGTGTGTGTGTGTGTGAGAGAGAGAGAGAGAGAGAGAGAGAGAGAGAGAGAGAGAGAGAGAGAGAGAGAGAGGAGAGGTCTGTTTTAAATGAGAGGAGGGTTTGGAGCAGATGGAGAGGCCAGGCTACTGGAATGTCAACAAGCCGAGGAGAGGGCTGTGTCTACGCATGTGGGCAAAGTCCTGCCCACCCTCTCTCTCTCTCTCTCTCACACACACACACACACACACACACACACACACACACACACACACACACACACACACACGAGCAGATACACATTGGAGCAAACACAAACATAGCGGCAGTGCACACATGGGCAACACTGCCATACAGATGTGCACAAGGACACCAAGACCTCCGTGTTTATACAGAAATACACAATTGAAACACAAACACACACACACACACACACACACACACACACACACATTCACGTAGATACACAAACACAGGCTCCCCCTGTTTGGAGCTGCGATGAGCCGTGTAAAATGAAGAGCAAACATACCTGGATGTCATTAGAGCTAGACTTCAGATAGGCCTATTGCTGAAGGAGAGGGGCCTAAAACTAACCTTGTACTTGTGTGTGTGTGTGTGTGTGTGTGTGTGTGTGTGTGTGTGTGTGTGTGTGTGTGTGTGTGTGTGTGTGTGTGTGTGTGTGTGTGTGTGTGTGTGTGTGTGTGTGTGTATTTTTTATCTGTACATGTATCCACACTTACAGAATGTGTCTTGGCACGGAAGTTTGCGCCAGTGGATGAGTGTGCTGGTGTTTCTGGGAATGTGTTATCAGTCCACATAGCAGTTTTTTTTTTTATATGAGGTGTATGTGTGAATACATAAAGAAATACATACTCCGACAACCCTATACTATTATAGAAACACACGGAAAGTCCTTTACTCAGTCACTTACTTTTTCATTTCCTCCCTTGCCCTTTCTTTCTCTTTAAGAGCCCTCACTTCACGCACTCGTTCATAACATATGTTTTGACTTTCCTCCTAAGCACCAACAAAGCCTCGTAATTTCTCCCATTTGGTTGTCCTGTTGTTACAGCTCTGACATTTCAGCAATTTTGTGGTTTCAGTAACCAGCAAAAAAGGCTGACCTGTCTGTGGCTACGAGTGTGTGTGTGTGTGTGTGTGTGTGTGTGTGTGTGTGTGTGTGTGTGTGTGTGTGTGTGTGTGTGTGACTGTACAGTGTGTCTATCACAGGCAGAGACAACAAGGATACAAATGAAGGTTAATATGCAAAAGAGATCCTAACATGCGTGTATATATCTGTCGTTTGCTATTCTGTATTTGCTCTTTCACTTCTTACCTTAACTGCCAACACATAAATAAAAAGACAGCAGCACAGACCTGCACTGGCCTGCACTGTGACCCATGTGATGCTCAGTATCTAACCTCCTGCCTTACAGAGGGAAAAAAAAGGAATAAAGAAAGAAGAAGAAACTACTGACTTTTGGGTACATTAAGGCAGAAGTCTATTGATTCTGGCTGTGTCTACTCTGGCTGGTTCTTTCCGCTTGTTATTGACCGTCCGTTCTTTACCGTTTCACCAAAGCTGCTGCCTATGCGCTGTTCTGTTTATATTAGTGCATCAGGGAGCATAGTTTAACTAATTCCCATATATGTTGATTAAAAAGAAAGCGATGCAAATGTTCCGCAGCAAACAGAAAACGAGTTTAGGTTTTGGGCTGTAGGACTCCCATTCCCTCGTCTAACAAGGAGGTTATTTGTATTGATTCAAACCCACCTGGACTGAGGTAAAAGCAGACACATGACCTTTTTCCTGAAAACCTGTGCGTGTGCACTAGAGTACGGATCGGGCCAAATTTTTCTGTCCGAGCTCGGCCTGCGTCCGACAGAACCGTGACCGAACCCGGCCAGAGCCCGACAGGCATCAAGAGATTCATGTCCGAGCCCGACAGCGTTAAAATCTCATTTTTTTCTCATACTAATGACACACGTAGGCATACGTTTGTTTGTGTGGAAAGCCCGCTTTCATTAAACAACTGTAGGAAGGCATTCGGAAATGTAAACAGATGAGCGCATCAGCGCACACGGGGCAACAAGCTCACCTTAATAAGCTGTTAAAATGTTCAACGTGTTAACCTTCACTGCTTGCTTCGTTTCCGACCGTGATCAGAACACCAGGAGAGACTCGGTACCTCCAGGGCCGACGTCATAACATGAATAACTCTGCTCCGGTCGCATCTACACGTCTGCTTCCTCTTTCTCTATCTCTCTTCTGACCAGCTTCCACACAGACACATGAGCTCTCTTAAAGGAGCCGCAGCACCATTTTACAACAAATGTCTTATCACGCTGATGTGACCGAGCCCGGCCGAACCCGACCGTAATTTCTAAATATCTGTCCGAACCCGGCCCGTCGGGTACCGTTGGGACCCGTCGGGTTCGGGTTGGGTATCCATGCCTTAGTGTGCACGTGTGTGTGGGCGTGCATGTGTGTGTTCCGTGTGTGTTGTTATGTCTGTGTGTAGAAATGCATGTTTCTTAAGACAGAAGGGTGTTCTTGTACATTTTCCCATGCGCATTTGCATGTTTGTGTGCAGCACATATAGCCTGACGAACATTTTTCAAATATGCACACCTCAATATGAGTTTACGGGAGTATTACATGAACTCATGCACAACATGGACACACTGCACACATTTGGACAGAGCACACGGAGATACTAAACACACATTTTTTTTTTGCCCCAACGTCTCTTTCTCCATACTGTGCGTGTGGGCTGTGTATGCCTACGGCTTACTGCTGCTTTCTTTTCTGCTGGTGTGTGTGTGTGTCTGTGGTCGATGCTGCAGGTCCTTGCTAAAACACGCACACGCGCACACACACACACACACACACACACACACACACTGCTCACCCATACAGTAGATGTATGCTTCACAAACATTCTATCTCTATCAATTTGTATTTTCATGGGTGATGTGATTAGAGGAACAACATGCTCTTTTTGTACTGTTTAGGAGTCTGACTTGAATCTTTGATGTCTACGGTTATGACCATTTTTCTTGATCATCGTTATAACCTACTACGTGAATTAACCCACATTCCTTTGAACTCATAATAACCGTTCACAGTGGAAAGAGTGCTCTCCACTCCGTGTCAAGTCTTTCTTTGAAGTCGAGAGTATTCTTGAGGGCTACTGGAAAAGAGAAGGCAGATTGTCAGGGAAAATTATTTGCAGATAATGATTTTCATCATAGCAAATGTTCAGCGTCATTAGTCTTCCTCTGACAAATGACGAGCGTGAAACTGAAAATAAACGTAAGCATTAAGGACAGAGCAACAACACCGCGGGCTCGGCCCCAGTTCAAACAAATGTCTGTGTGCGTGCACCGCTGGGCTCTTCGAAAGTTTATTAGTTTTACACCTTTTTGTGTTTGTTTTCCCAGTCCATCATGGCATGCCATGTTGAAGCTCTGGAGAGGGAGTAGTAATCTGTGCGTTCTCGGCTGCTTGGATTACGGATGTGACGTTGTATTTTGCAGCCGCTAAACCTGACAACACTTCTTTTCCCATCACACCTTGCTTGTTGCGCTATATATGAGTGCAGGATCAAGAGACAAAAGAGAGCAGGTGGACGTGTGTGTGTGTGTGTGTGTGTGTGTGTGTGTGTGTGTGTGTGTGTGTGTGTGTGTGTGTGTGTGTGTGTGTGTGTGTGTGTGTGTGTGTGTGTGTGTGTGTGAGTGAGTGAGTGATTCTGTGCATCGGTGTGTGTATTGTCTGCTGTACGCGGTTATAACATTTCCGCAGTCACACATGATTGATCACAGCTTCAGACCTACTCATGTGAGGGTCCCTCGGTACCTACCAGTACTTGGAAAACAGTCACACAGCCGACACTGGAAGCACACAGCCGTGGAAAAAATCATCCCTGATTTATTTATTTTTTATTTTATTTTTTTAAACCTCTGTGACGACAAGGAAATAGCCTCGAGTCCCATTCGGAGTCGTGGTCCTTTGATCACCGACTCCAATAAGAATGAAAATAATGCTGGAAGCTCCACTGTTGTGCGGCGGAGTTGCGCCCGCGCTCCATTTAGCAGCAACAGCTTGACAAACCAGACTGATTGCCGTTCCAAGTGCTGGGTGATTGATAGCTCCGTGGCTGCTCCCGCACACTGGCGTTCAGCAGCAGGACAGAAATAACTAATATGCTTGCCACATGCACATGAGTGCCTTTTCCATGATATACGCATACATACATTTTTCAGTTGTGCATCCCCGCATTGCACATATTATTAATACTAATGTAACCTTCTTGCACAACCAGATGTGACATTTTCAGCTCTGCAAAGGCATATAATTGACCTGCTGCAGAAATTGAATATCAATATGCAGCTGGTATGGATATATATATACCACCACTCACTCATCTCCTGATCCTTAGTTATCCCTTCGAACTACTTCCCACATTGTGATCTGTATGGTATCCAAACTTTACACCATAAAAGGGTGCACTGATGTTCTGTTATTTGATCATGTATTTGATTCATATGTAATGCTGAATATGTCCTCGAAGAAGTCAGAGGTCATGGTCATGGTTTCACTAGCATTGTGTTGCCTTAAACAGAATTGCTGATTCAGATTAGTATATGAACATATTTTGTAGTAGATGGAGTTGGGGCTTGTCATCTTGCTCAGGAGCACTTCAGCAGACGCGGAAGGATAGAAGTAGTTCCTGTTTGACTGAATGGACACTCCCTAAATCTATTATATAGACAATAGTCCCTAAAACATTGCCATCAAGTATTTTGAAAATGAACTCTAGTTACAAGTAACTACAAAAACCTGTCAATAATGTGTAAAGTCAACCTGGCAAGCCAAATGCTAGCACGTAAACAACACATTCAACTGGTCTGGATTCTGAAGCAGAGTGATGTCAGCAGACTTTAAAGAGGGGGGGGACAAAAAGTTTTTCATCAACCTCTTTCATAATTAGAGCTATCATAACTTATATCATAACTTTTTTATTATGGGCAAGACACGTTTAGTTCCTGTCATTTTTTATTTATTTTTTTTTTAAATTCCCCTGCCACTTCAGTGCCTCTGTCAAGGTCTTCGTATATTTGCACAGTGTGCCCGTGATGAAGGCTGTAATTTCTGCTGATATTATCTTGGAACCCAGGAATACTATCATATATTACAGTCCATTAATTAAGGCGGTCATTTCTCTATCCGTCCCTCTCTTCTCATCTCTCCCTCTGAAACGCTGCCCTCCCTTATCTCCCATTTCACCCACTTATCACTTTATACTTTGTCTTATCCCCTTGTTAACGTCCTCCGTGACCCCTCTCAAATGCCCTTTACTCTTCCCTTTTACCATCTTTTGCTCTCCTATTATTCTCTTATTCCTCTCTGTCTCTCTCTGTCTCTCTGTCTTTCTCTCTCTCTATCTCCTTATACTATTCATTTTATCTTTTTCTTTTGCCTTGCCTTACTCTCTGTCTGCATTCCCCCATTTGGTTTAATAAATGAGCGTCCTGGTATTAGCGCTGACCTTCAGAGTTTGGCACTCTGGGAAGGCTTATGGCGATGTTAGTCATGTTATTAAACAATAAGATTAGGACTGCGAGGGAGGTTTCTGCAGGCTTACGTGTGATTATCATTATTTTACAGTCTTGCCAAAGGGGAGTCAGAAAACGGATTTATTGGATACACGGTTCATTATAAAAGCAGATAATAACAATCACATATTGCCTTTCAGATGCTGCCACTGAGTGCACTTCATATGATTTAGCTTTTTATGGTTTTTATTTACATATCTATTTCACTTTGGAATTGCACCAGAATAATTATGGGTTGGAAAAGTCATTCATATCCAAGTGATTACAGTCTGCTGAGAGCTGACACAGCCAGTCTGGTTAGAGACTACATCGCTGACGTCATGGTGGGTCAACAAAATGTAAATTAGACGTTAAGATTTTGGTTCTTTTGCTGATGTGACAGAAACTAATTGGGATGTAGCGCTCACCATGATGGATCACCTATATCAAGCAAGACTCCCAATGTCTGCCAGTTGTCTCTCCAAACATAGTGGAAGGAATGGAAACCAGTGGCTGCCTGGATGGGAAATCAATTCTTTTAGAAAAACTACGGTATAATTTGGCACAAAGGTCAGCAGAAATACACAAGTGCTGTGCTCCAAACTGTATATGCGTGTAGGACCAGCCTGGTCTCACAGAATTCCGTGAAATGATCACAAACTGTTAACCACCGCATTATGTGATGGTGGCACGGAATGTGTGAAAATTCAGTGTGGCCACCATGGAAAACAATGCCAATGTAAAGTCAATGAGAAGATGACGTAGCATTAAGAGTTCATTTCACCGAATTCTGTGAAATCAGGTTCAGCCTGGTTGGTAGGACACAGTGTACTTGGTTTTGAATCAGATATCTTTTTGATAATTAATAACGATACCATTTTCTGGGTGGAAATTAGGTTTTTGAAAATACAATTTCCTCTGCTTTATTTTGTTTGAACTTTCACTTACAGGGAGACCTTTAGTAACTCGTTCATGCCTTCTCATTTTGCTCATCACTTTTCCTGAAGCCTTTTTCGAGTTGTCAGTGTTGCAAAATAATTGTTAGTTGTGTGATCACCAATGTCCTCCTGCAGCAAGAACATCATTTTGGACTTGGAGCGGTGAGTGGTGGTGAAAAACATTTGATATTCTGCAAGTACGATCCTTTACAAACAAACTTGAGCGCTGATTTAAAAAAAGAAAGCAGCCGTAGATAGCGAGTCAGGCTGAAACTTGTCCAGACCAACAGATGAAGCAGGATGCAGTCATGTCTCTCCCACCACTCGCTGTTTTTCTCTCTCTACCGCGGAAAGCTACAGATGTTTCCGATCAAAGCAGCGTTATCCAGCTGTCCCACTCCTTTTCTCTCCTTCTCTCTGTAGCTGACTCTCAGGAATCCTTCTCCCATTCCTCATTTCACGACCACTCTAATCCAGGCTTGTAAAATATTAACTGGCCTTCTCGCTCTCAACAATTCTTCCTCCCTCCTGTGCTGTCCCCTTTTTTTCCTCCCAACTGCTCTCTCCTCATCATCTTTCCACTCCATCTGTATTTGTCTCCACTCCTTCCTCTCCTTTTTGCACCCCCTCTTATCTTTCTTGCTTCCATGTTCCTCCCAGATCACAGACATCAAAAATGTGAAGTATCAATTAACCCTGTTGCCTGCAAATCTTTCTGTCTTCTCCAGTGGCTTCTGCAAGCCAGATGACGAGGCCGATGATCAGACTGACACACACACACACACACACACACACACACACACACACACACACACACACACACACACACACACACTGTACATCGACATGTGTGGTGGGGACCGAGATAAGATGTCAGGAAACAGGAAGTGGATTTATTTGAGTGTTGGTGCCATGACTCATGTGCGCACACACACACACACACACACACACACACACACACACACACACACACACACACACACAGCTGCAGCTGCCTCAGTGCTCACATGAAAGGGGAGGCAAAAGCAGAGAGAGAGAGAGAGAGAGAGAGAGAGTGAATGTTAATCTCTCTGTGGGAAAGAGACAGGAGTGGATAAAGTGATAACTTAATTCCAAGATGTTTGCAGAGGAAGTGTATGTGCGAGAGCGTGTGTGGGTGGGTGGGTGGGTGCAGAAGTGTGTATGTTCGTGCATACTTTTATCACAGTGTGCTTGTTTTTTGCCGCCTCTGTGGCCTCTGCGTGTGTGTGTGTGTGTGTGTGTGTGTGTGTGTGTGTGTGTCGAGATCTACAGAGCATCTATATCAGTGTATTAATATGTGCAAGGCCGTGAAAGTGCCAACAGCAGTTTATTGCGATGCTTATGTCATACAGCAGTTAATCTGATCCCGGTTTTATAAATCGCTGAGGAGGGGGGAGGGGTGGTAGCATTTTGCTGTATCATACCTCACAGAAATATCTGAGGAACCTGCTTAACCAGCTTTGCCTCATGCTGACTGAGGCAAGAAAAGTCTTTCTGGTTGTAAAAAAACCAAACAAACCCCCACAAAAAACAGGGTGAAAAATAAATAAATAACTTGAATTATCATACGCCGACACAAAATATGCACACATTTCAACATCGAAAGTGCAAATAACATGAACATGCATTACTAGGACTGCAACTGTTTTCATTAATCTGTCAATTATTTTTTTTTTGGGCGACGCTAAGTGCAGGACACAATTACGGCGCCGCTGCATAATAGCCTCGGGAAGAACCATGTTTTGGTGGAACATGTCTACGTTCAAAAGTTGTTTTAGTCGTGCAACAGAAAACTCAGACTGGACAGATAGTCTAGCTAGCTGTCTGGATTTACCCTGCAGAGATCTGAGGAGCAGTTAACCATAGTCCTCGTAAATCCACCGGTGTTTAAAATGCCAACACAAAGAAAGCAGAAGGTGACGTCATCCGGCTGAAAGTCAGGGACATCCGGCACTTGAACAATCTTAGAACTGAAACGTCGTTGATGTAGACTACCCAGATCCTGACCAATAGCCCAATAATATTTCTAATGTATAGTACAGTCATATAAAACTGAGAAAAGCAGCAAATATGCTGTACTGTACATTACATTTAACCTTTTACTTGTTTTTGTGGGTGCTGAAGCGGGGGAAAAAAAAGGGCATCCCTCCGATAATTATGCATAAAGAATAAAGTTGCATACAGTAGCACATCTTTTACTTACTTAGATATGTATTTACTTCAATACCCATACACTCATGCAGATGTTTAATACTTAACAGACTGCTACAAAACTATCAATTCACACAGAGACTGGTCTTTAGCATTTACTATTTCTACATTTATCACAAGACTGCGGGGGTGGCAGTAGCTCAGTCAGTAGGGAGTTGGGTTGGGAACCGGAGGGTCGCTGGTCCCCATATGGACCAAAGTACGGTGGTGGACTGGTAGCTGGAGAGGTGCCATCTCTCCATTAGTGCATGTATAGGTAATGAGCATGTGTGTGTAATTCAGGCCTGTGTGTAATACAGTGAAAACATTGTAATTTTCCCCTTGTGGGATTAATAACGTATACATTATTATTATTATTATTATTATTATTAATATTATTATTAAGAACAGGCAGTACAAACGAGAATTACATTCTACAGCATTGAAGACAAAACAAAGAAAACGAATATCCGGATCCCAAAATTAAAAACCAAATAACTACCCAACGAACAAATATCTGCACATTAGCAGGAATATAGCACAACATAGAAGTGCAAGCAGTGCTCTGTTTATTTAAAGCCCCAATGTGTAACATTTGTAGTTGTTCATTATCAAAATCTCTATTGCCCTTCACAAACTTGTCCTTTTTTATGAATATTGACCACCACCATCAATTCCAAGTATTCCTATTGGCTTGAAATTTTACATTTGCGCTTACATGAACTAGGGTAGATGCTCCATAGCCATTTGCCATCTTGAAATACGGTAGCCAGTAAGGGACACACAGGCTATACTGCTCTGCATTTCGCGCTTTTCACTCAGTAGCACTGACTGTGACCGACTGTTTTCTTTAACTGTCTGTGACTGTGACGTATGCCAGGGAGGGAGGGGGGAGAAGATTACTTGTGACTCACTGCCGGCAGATTTGAAAGCCTGTTGCGTCTATTATCGAGGACATGTAACTGAGTCGCCGAGGAATTTAAAACAACAACGCGACAGGCAAAGCAACGCGACCAAAGTTAATATTGTTGTGGCTTTTCCAAGATGGAAAGAGCTGATGAGGAGCAATGACTTTAAAAGGGACAACAATGTTGCCTGCTTTCTTCTCGACAGGTAATTCTGCCTATTTGTGTAAATTAGAAGTTTTATAGTGTATACTTGCTTGGCTAACTATAGCATGGTTGCATAACGCAAAGTGAAATTCAGTTGGATGTCATATACAATTTCACCGCTAGATGGGAGAAATTCTTACACACTGGGGCTTTAAATGTAAAGTACAAATATTTTAGCCCCAGAATCAACAAATAATTGTGGTAAATTATCGTGATCTCAATATAGATCAAAATAATTGTGATTGTCATTTTTTGCCATCATCTTGCAGCCCTAGTATTTCAAGATGAACAGTGATCCCTTAAAAGTAAGCTTTGAATTTCCAATTAAATTGAAAACACGGGAGAAGAAAAGGTATCTCTCTGCAGGAAATAAAATCGATAACCACTGCTTCACCAAATCACTGTTCAGCTGTGTGCCTTTTATTTCTCTGCGCTGGTATAGGTGGCCCAGGCAGCATCAGCATGTGCAGCCACCGAGTGGAAAAAAAGAAGAAAAATGTGATCTCCTAAACCTAAACTGATAATTCTCCTGGGCTCTATCTCTGTGTGTCAGCCAATCCAATATTTTACTGTTGGACTTTCAAAAGGCCCCCCCCCCCTAGGCATACAAATGCGATTCACTGATAAATGCGCTAGTGAGCTACAGCCCGGCTGGATAGCGACACGGTCTGATATGCACATGTCAATCAATCCACAAGGAGGGCTACACACACACACACACACACACACACACACACTTTGTCACAGACAAACATACATACACAATCACACTGAAACACACATGCTACCATGCACTGTCACGGACTCAGGGAATATAACACTTTCAAATGGTAAATCAGGATGCCAGCGCTGAACTTCCATTTCATTTCACGCCGCTGTTGTGGAGTGGGATCATAACTTATAGCTGCTTACTCACACAAACACACTCTTTAAACACACATGTAAGAGGCAGAGATGCTGTGAACTGAAACGCATACATGCACATACAGGCTCATATAGCTGGTTCTCCATGATCAAATGTAATCAGTTTTCTAATGTAGTCAAAAATGTGTGTGTGTGTGTGTGTGTGTGTGTGTGTGTGTGTGTGTGTGTGTGTGTGTGTGTGTGTGTGTGTGTGTGTGTGTGTGTGTGTGTGTGTGTGTGTGTGTGTGTGTGTATTTGCCTCATGGGTTGTGTGTTTATGTCTCTGCATATACCTGTTTAGCTGTGTGTTAGTTTTATTCTGCTGTTGCTCCCCCAACAGCTCACTGCAGGGAGTCTGTGTGATTGCAAATTTAAAAAATGTAACTTTGAATTGTAGAGGGATATTTGTAGGAAAATTGGACTTTTAAATTATATTTAGAAAGAAAAACTAAGCTCTTTTTGTGAAACAGTGATGACGGAAAGATAACAAGTCGGCATACCTTAACAACCAGAAAAAGCCATTTGCTATTGATTCCCAAAATGACCCATATGACCCCTATTAGACAATATAATCAGTGCCTTTCAAAACAATCCATATGGTCATTACAAAAACAATTCATATGACAGTTTTCTGATTTGCTGCCTCTAAGGTTTTAGCTTATGTTTTCTTAGCTTTTGTTCATTTGACATTTTGAGGAGGACGGCATTAAATCACAAACAACTACAAAAATCTCCAGGATGACTCCAAGATGTGTTTACAGTGCGGTCCTTGATGTCAAAATGGCAAAGATGAACGATTCCCTGATGACTTGGTCATGTGACACTACTGACAAACCAACTCAATAAATCCCTGTAACATCATCAACAAAAGTCAAAAATCCCCCCCCCCCCCAAAAAAAAAAAAAAAAAAAAAAAAGCACATGATGTTGAACTTCCAAGTTTCCTGGAAGTTGTATGTCATATGCCTCGATGCTTCATGTACAGTATTTCCTTTAAGCATTTGTGCATGTACAGATTAGCTTGTTAATCCTACATCACAGGTGCTGTATGAAATTACTTTAAAGGGATGGTTTGGATATGGAGGGGGTTGTATTTTTTAATTTTTATTAAAAACATTTCACTCTGTTGTTACACACAGGCCTGAAACGCACACCTATATATGCACAAATGGAGAGATGTTTAGAGTGAGGGGGCCGTGACTGCCTATGGACAGGCGCCCTGAGCAGTTGGGGCCTTGCTCAAGGGCACCTTGCCAGTGCATAAGAGGTGAACTGGCACCTCTCCAGCTACCAGTCCACACTCCGTACTTTGTTCTGTACAGGGACTTAAACCGGCAACTCTGGTTTTCAACCCAACTCCCTACGGACTGAGCTACTGCCACCCCACGAATGATATGAGGTATTTCTCCATAGTCAGTGTATAACCTACAGTAGATGGCAGTCGGCACGCCCCCAGTTTGGAGAAGCAGGTGGGAGTACCGAGACCGAAGCTGAGTAATCTACTGCTGTGGACGGGGACAGCAGCTAAACATATTTTAGCCACGTAAAAAAAAAAAACATTGGTTTAAAAGTATGCTATATTTACAATACCAACCAACTTTGTTATACAGAGTACAGTGGTAAGTATCATAAGGATCTCCCGTGATGAATCTGAGGGCAGAGTGATAAACTGAGTCAGTGGTAGCAGCAGCATGTCTATACATTATGTCACTATAATCCAAAAATACGTTTCAGCAGTACCTTGCATAGCTTCCGTGTCAGTACTGCGGCCTGCCTCTCCAAACTGGGGGCGAGCTGAACGTCAACCTGACGTCAAAGTATCCAAACTATTCTCTAAGCATTTATTTTAGTTCAGTAAGATTTAAGCTAACTTCTTCCTCCAAGTCGATGTCCTCACGCCATCAGTAGATGTCGATGCTGCTGCAGTGGAAAGGTATAGCGGTGTCGTGGCCGATGGCACCTGATGTTTGACATGTATTCTTGCAGTGTTTAATCAGCTAATCAAACAGTGGGGCCACTTGTTCTCATGAATATCCTCTGTGACACTGGGCTTATGATAATTTGATTTTAATTGATTTTTCTGGTTGAATTACAGTTAATCAAGGTACAAAGGATAAATGCATTAATTCACGAGTGTCCTTCTGTTCACGTGAAGCAAACAACACAACATTGACTCTCTTGTGTCCCCAAGACAAGTTATAAATCTGATTCTGATTTTGATCTTCCTCGACTTCTCTTCACTGTATCTCATCGGTATGTTAAACACACATGGATTTAAAATCTGACCCACCTACACTTCTTCTTCTTACCAGCTCTGAAGTGTGTGTGTGTGTGTGTGTGTGTGTGTGTGTGTGTGTGTGTGTGTGTGTGTGTGTGTGTGTGTGTGTGTGTGTGTGTGTGTGTGTGTGTGTGTGTGTGTGTGTGTGTGTGTGTGTGTGTGTGTGTGAGAGAGGTCATTTCTCAAGTGTACTGTATAACATTATGTTTATGAAGGCATTATACAACTGTGTGCGCGCATGTCTATTATTTGTTTGTCATCCAGTGTGTGTGTTGGTCTCTGTGTGTACATTTGTGTGCTTGAGTGCACAATTGTAATGCTTGACTTTATCATGTATGTGCAGAGGCATGTGTGTTCATCATTTATGTAAGCAGCCCACGGACCCATACATGCAGTTCATTGCTCGTGGGTTTGTGTGAATGTGTGTTCATTATTCTTTAAAAGGCCTCTGGACAGTAGGGGTGTCCCCGACTAAGGATTTACACATTCGAATCAGAATTGTCGAATCTTTCTATAGTCGACTGATAGTCGAATCATCTACCGTATTTTTCGGAAAACATTACCGTCTACAGCCGACGGCGCTCTATGCTGCTCAGTGCTCCTGTAGCCTACCCTTGCAAAATATTAACTGAAAACAACGGAAAAACTGTTAACTGAAATATTAACGGAGAACAGCGGACATACTAGTCTTTTTGTTGAGCAGACACTTGCAAGCAGGATCCGTAAAGTTCAGCTAACGCATACTAGCATTGGATGTACCTAAACACCGAGTATAGCTAAACACAGCCGTGAACATTCGCGTGGAATGTCGACTGGTCGGCATGACAGCATTTAACAGTCACAAACTCCACCAGCAGTTAGCAGTAGTTGGATAAGCACCCTGTTTCTGCACCAGTTCGTGTTAACACAACCCACCTTCACCAGCTGGCGAGAGCAGCTACCAGGTAGCTTGATAGTCCCGGTGCCGGTACACTGTTGTTCAGCCATGTTTCAACAAAAACACAGCAGTCTCTGAATGCGTTGGGAGTTTCGTTGAAGTTGGATGTAGCTAGTCCAGTTTAATGAGCGGACACTTGCAAACAGGATGGATGGGACAGTTGGCCAGCTAGCGTTAGCTCGCTCTGGATGTGCCTTTTCCCCGGTTAGCGGCATCGGCTGAGGTCTCCGGCTGGTCTCGGTAGCAGGCCAAGCTTGGGAAGTATGTCGAGTATTCCTTCTGTAATAACGTTTACTGCATATTTTCCGATCTGTGCCAATGTATCTTAATACATCCATGAGAACAGCGGACATACCGATTGCGTGCGTGCGTGTTTGCGTGCGTGCGTGCGTGCGTGCGTGCGTGCGTGTGTGTGTGTGTGTGTATGTGCGTCTTGCTTGTGGCGACACAGGAAGTAGTGCTGTTGTTGCCAGGGGTCAGGCTACAGGAGCACTGAGCAGCATAGAGCGCCCTCTCGCGGCTGTAGACGGTAATGTTTTCTATTGGTTCATTTCTCATGGTTCGTGTCATATATATATATATATATATTGCCAAAATGGTATGATCCTCGTTTCATAATAACACCCACGAAGATTTGACTGTGAGATTTGTGGTCGAATCAGGCTCCGCATATCGATGCATCGAATCTTCGACTATTCGGGGTCACCCCTACTGGACAGAGATGTGTGCTCGTAATGTCTCGCGGGTCATAACACCAGTGACCTCACAACATGGCATTAGATTGGCTCTTTATGGTAATGTTCTGCTCTGGGAAAACACCTCGGGGCTGCATAAGAACTGCAACCCCCGTGGTGCCCTGCAGAATCCTACTACAGTATGTATAAAACATTCAACTTCCCGGTAATGGCGAGAAACTAGTTATATTTTCCTGGTAACCCCTTGAGCCTCATGCATCATTTTTTTCTACACTAAAACAATCCAGCTTGTTCCGACAGACACTGAAGAACACAAAAATATTCCCAACTTAAACATCTGGTCACCAATGTATTAGCATTTCTATGGATTTCAGGCACGACATTTTTCAACATCTTTGAATTCAGGGGTTAATGCATAGACTGTATAACAAAGCCAAAACACATCAGTTGCCCCCATAAATCCAGCCCCATTCATGTTTTAGGACACCAACCAAACTTAAAAATGAAAGTAAACGTTAAATAAAATTTTCCCAAAGATGGTTTCTGTCATTTTAGGCATTATCATTACCCCGCTGATGTTTGTTCAACTGTTCCTTTTTCTAAAAAATAACGGGTAAACATCATGATTGATTCACGATTGGTCGGGCAGGTGTATGGGCGGGACTTCAATACTGCGTCTCCGCCACTCTATCACTACTGCACAGACTCTGGCTCCAATAATTACAAGATGGCAGCGTCCATATCCGGGATATTCTTGGCTTCACTGTTGTACAGTGGGATGAAGTCTTTACATACAGTCTATCCTTGAAACCGGCGAACACCCAAACCGTTTTGGGCAGCACCTAAGCCAAATTAATGTAACTAAAAGATTTTTCTCAGACCTAATGATTGTAGTTGAACTTCTTTAGCAAGTTTAGTCTTTAAGCTTTTTGAGTGTTATGTGTTTATTATCTGCTCTAGCTTTTTCAGTGTTTCAGACAGGTCCAAAATGATGTGAAAAAGCGACTCTAAACTACCACAAAGAGACACAAACAGACTACAAAGAGACGCCAAATCACCACAGAGACCCAAAACAACCCCAAAGAAAAGAAAAATGACCAAAAATTACACATACGACTATAAAGAGATGCCAAATCCCACAAGACCCACAAAGAGACTCAAAATGTATGGGGAAATAGCATTTATTTTATTGAAAAACATCTTCCTGAGGAAGGACGCCTAACCTTCCCGAGGAAGGACGCCCACTGAAACAAAACAGAAGAAGCTTGTCCTCGATTCTGTGTAATGTCATTGTTTATCTTCTGTTTTAGATTGTTATATTATCAGTGGTATAACTCATTTGCCTTCTTCTTTATCGCAGTGCGCACAACTTGTGTACATTTGAAATTAACGTAAGGTATCTGATAGGGGTGGAACGGTACACAAAAGTCATGGTTCGGTTCATACCTCGGTTCAGACATCACGGTTCGGTACAATGGAGGGAAAAGCTAAACAAAAATGCAGAAGGCATTTTTATTTTTATGGTGCATGTCTCAGGTTGTATCATCTAGAGTCATACAGTCTCTCCCCTGAGCTAGCTGCAACAGCCTGAAGTGTATAAAGTAAGATGTAAACAATAAGTACCCCACATCATCTCCAGACTCCATGTGGAACTTGTAAACAAAATAAGACAATCAGCTATAAAACTGAAAATACAGCATCTCTTTTTTATGAAATTGCAAATTACGCAGAATAATAACAAAACAACAAATTCTACTTAGGCAAGACCTTCCCCCACACAAGTATTCTTGCTATTAAGTGCGACATGCATACCTTTAGGTGCAGGCTACAGATTAGGTGCCCCTAAGAAACACGTATATAACAGTAGTTCGGCATTACATTAATTAATTTGTACGCAAGTTTTATGTATTTATATACCGTGTATTCTCCGTGTAATTTCATGTACCGAACCGAGACGCCCGTACCGTTTCGGTTCAATACAAATACATGTACCCTTCCACCCCTAGTATCTGAGGTACTTTGTCTCCCGGAGGGTTATAGACTGTTTGATCGCGAGGGGCCCTGTCAGTTGGCATCAACATAAATAAGCAGAGTAATGAGCATGAATAGGGAAATATAAGGTTTGTGAAGGACACAGAGGATTATCATTGTCATTTGGTAGGGAATAACAGTGTTCCAACGCTGCTTACAATGCCCTGTCTATTATCGAGAGATCAATAGCACTTGAGCTGAATGCCATTATGGTTATTAGGCCTGCTCGTCTGTATGGTGATGAGGCACGAGGACATTATGCAGGGTGGAGTGAGAGCCTGTGCATACCTGTGACTGAGTACATGAGTGAACTCATGATCGTATCTGCTTGTGTTTCCACTGTTGCTTTAAGTTGTGTTTAGCATGTGTGGCATGTGTGCAGAATACTCATAAACAGTAATATATATATATATATATATATATATATATATATATATATATATATATATATGTACTGCCTATGAATGCTGACATTTCAGAAGGAGTAGTTTCAAGGTGAGAGGGAGAGAAAGTGATGGAGAGTGGAGAGGGAAAGGTAAGCAGAGAGATATACCCAGAGGGAGAAGAGATAAGGGAAACGCAGACAGTGAGAATAACTCACAGGAGGATAGACAGAGGCATTGACGGAAGGTAACTGCAAGGGATTGTACAGCAGGGACACCTGAACGTGCAGTCACACATGACACACGAACCGGAACCAAAACCAGAGCTCGTAAGATAAAGCTCGAGGTTGGAATTTTTCTTTTATCGCGTTGTCAACAAATTGAATGAACAGACCAAAACTAACAATGTCTTGCTCCTACTATCATGTATTGCCGGTGCAGCCAAAGCCATGAAGCCTATTCCTCTGTGCCAAACCGCTCCATTGTTTTCAAGAAACTATTAAAACACACATCAATGAGCCACATTGTATAAATCCATCCACAGATGAAAATAGTCCCCAACAAATGCACTATTTATTCCTCTTTGACTAATGTTTGGTGGAAAACTACAGTGGCCAGCTGTTTTTGGAAATGAATTAGCTATTTTTGAAAAGGGGTTATAGTGTAGTTGTGATCTGTTCTCAAAGATGAACACTATCAGTGGAAACTAATGGGCTTGGGCTGAGAGCCACAGACAGGGTAAGGAAGCCAGAGAAGTGCCGAGAGGAGGGAGTCACTGTTGGTTTTGGACATTTCATGGAATTTGTTTACAATAAAAACATGCTGATAAATTAAACTGATAGACAAGACATTTACGTTTTTAGTCAGTTTAACCCATAGTTAGGTTAATATAAGGGAGCTTGAGTAGTTCATGGGCAGCACCTAGCAGCAATGTTGCTGCTTTGGTAACCAGCAGTTTATTGCAGGCATCGATTATCTTTAATGGACACCTTCCAGCCAGTTAGAATCATGTATTTTCTGTGGCCACGGCACGCGCCACAGGGACTCACAAGTCTCTTCAGTACCTGTTGTGTATCTGTTGCCAGAGACAGATCTATCTTCACATTGCAGTTGAAGGTGAAACATCAAGTTCTGTGTTGTCTAGATAAACAAGAGTTGGCCTTAAATACACTCAGCTCACAGCTGCAGAAAACGTCATGGTGGAACATTTTGCATGTCACGTGCAAGGATATTAGTTTAACATTTTACATCATCGGCATGTGGCTCGTCAGCTTAAAGGGTAATAGTTACTGCTTTAATGTTTTACCTCATTACCAACTTACCAACTTCAAAAAAGTTAAGGAAACGCTCCTTAAATGACTGCTATTAATGTTTTTTTTTTTTTTGTTTAAACTAGCTGACAATATAGTAGAGATTAAAAAAGAAACACAGAGGCGGAGGCGTAGAAAAAAAAAAAGAGAGACGGACTGAACAAGAAAAATAGGATGAGAAAGACGAGAGCGGGAGAACTTAAAGTTTAAAGCAGGATACGGCTTGAGGCCGATGGCAGGGGTGGAGGACAAGAGATAAAGATAGAGAGCGACTGCCAGAGTGGAGGAGAGGAGGAGGAGGAGGAGAGGGTGGAGTCTGATACGACAGGAAAAAGACAAGAAGAAGTTCAAGGGGAGAGGACAAAAATGAAACGCAGAGGGAGATGGAGCAAAGGCTAGGGAAGTGAAGAATGGATGTCGGAAAGGAGAGAGGTAGAGAAAGAGTGATGTAACCCGAGAAGATAAGGAGGATGGGATGTGTGTGTGTGTGGGGGGGGGGATCAGCGCTGTGTTGAGACTCAGAAGGACATTCATGGGGACAAAAGCTGCAAGAAGGTATTTTCTGCATAATATTGTAAGGGGCCTGATCCTTGTCAAAGAACCTGCTCATAAATCCTCCTTTCTGATGACATTGGTTATTATTTAACCACAGCTTGACCAACATTTGGTTTTCAATTGGGGCCATTTTTATCGCTTTCGGGTCTGAACTTTCCGCGAAGCTTGCACAGAGATCAACTGCGCAACTGGGTTATAGGTTGCCAGGTTGAGGTGACAAACAGGTTGAAAATTGTATATGGCGTGTGGATTGTGTGAATAGGATGCGTTTCATACAAGATCTGGCAACTGGTCAACATTAGACAAACATGTTGGTCCGATTATTTATAAAGGAGTTTGGCCATGCAAATTACGGGACTTTGCCAGGAGAAATAACAAACCGGGAGGGGTCCGGGAGATAGGGCTAAAAAAACGGGAGAAACCCGGGACAAACAGGAGTGTTGGCAGGTATGGCTTGATGCCACCTAAAGGCGGTCAAAGGAATTTTAGGCAGGGACCTTTTCTAAATGATTAAAGTTTTTAATAATACGCTCTATCGCTTTGATAACATTGTAGATTTAATAACACTCATGCTGTTCAATTATGATTCCCTCAGAATGTTTTCAGGAATGTTCACTGACTTACAATTAAGTGTAACGCAGGAAAGTTTCTCTTCTCTTCTCCACTTACTCGTCGCAGAAAGCACAAGGGCACCGGCATCGTCATCAAAGCTAACATCAAAGTCCAACTTTCTGCTTTTTCGCTGAGATGCAAATCACTTTTTATGTAAATAAAGTCACACATCCTTTCAAAGAGCCTCGACAGAGGACGAGATCAAAGGGAATGGGCATTTCTTGCCACTAACATGCATATGCACGCACATTATTTGGACTCTGGGAAACGGGGAGGGCACGCATGGAGATAAATGGGATGGACAGACTGAGGGAGGACAGAAAAAAGAAGGAGATGGCGTGAGTGAGAGATGGAGAGCAGAGAGTAATTGCTGGGGAGAGGGTGAAGAACGACAAGATAGAGGAAGACGGAGAGAGAACAAACAGTGTCAGGGTAATGTTAATGGGGACAGGGATCTTGTCCTATTAAATATAGACGGCTCTGTTATGGGTCATGAAATATACATGACACACTACGTTTGACATCTGCACCAGCTGCGTTAAGAGGCATGTCCGAGGAGATCGTGAGAAGGAAGCTAGTAAAAAGTAAAATCCGCAAAAATGAGAGGCATTGTAGTGAGAAAGAAAGACGAGAGGGGGACAGATGGACAAAAGGAGAGACGGGGAGAGAGACATCAGAGTAAGACAAGGATCTTGACAGCATCTGATCCCAGGGGAGCACTTTTTGTTGTTGTCTTTTCTTCATAGGCGGGGGGCTTTTCCTAAGATGGGGATCAATATTTTATTGTTGTTTCTCGTTGTGCTGCCAATCCTCAGTGTTTAAGTGTTAATCTGAGGTCTTCACTTTGTGTGGTCATGACAGGGCCCATGGGACTTGTAAACAGAGCAGGGCTAATAACCCCAGTGTCCTGGCTAAAACCTCCATCAGGCTCGCATATAGCCCTTAGCCCCCGGGGTCACGGTCCCTACAACTTTTCTGACCCCATGGACAAAGGCAGTGTCGGCAGTGAGGTCGCTGATAGAAGGATCAAAGCAATATGTGTAACACAAAGTCAGGAGAGAAAGAGACTTTTGCTAAAATCTCCTCGGTTTTTAAAGCGAAAATAGCTTTGTCCTTCCCTGCCACTACAAAAGAGTAGGGGTGGGAATCACCGGAGGCCCCACGACACGATATTATCTCGATTCGTATGTATCGTGATGTTTTAGCAATTTTAATTTTATTGCGATGTTCTTCGATATATTGCAATTTATTACCCGTTTTCCCCCATTTTAAATTCTGTCCCCAAAGGAAAACTTTGTCAACATCTGTTTTATCTAAAAAGATACATTTCTCTGTTTGTTCATCTTACCATCTAGTGGACTTAAAAAGCAATTGATTTAATTTCTTCAGTACTAAAAAGTTCAATTATCATGTGCAATTCATATAATAAAAGATTGATTATTGGCGCCCATGTATCGATACAGCATTGCCACGGAAAATATCGCGATATATATATATATATATATATATATATATATATATATATATCTATATATATATATATATATATCGATTTTTTTTTCCCACCCCTGCAAATCAGTGGCTAAGCAGTGTGCATTGGTGGACGATGATAAATAACTCAAAATTGATTGAAATTAAAAGAATTTAACTATAAGCCAGATAATAATAATTTCATGTATCCATATACAGTTATTACATGAGTAAAAAACTTTTTTTTCAAATGATAAATTTCTGCTTTTGCTTGTGCCTGTTTCTTTTTGTTCTTGCTAGGAACCAATATGACAGAATAAGCATGTGTGTCCCCTCACAGAATATGTTGCTTGTTGTATGTACTGCTATAATAACTGCTATAATTGTATAGGCTTTGATATGACCTGACCTTGTTTCCATGTGCTCCGAGTCAGTGCGCACATAGGGCTGTGATTTAACCACGCAGATACGTCACTTGCTATTAGCTGTTGATATTACTAACACTCAACCTCTGCCTGTGTCTGTTTCCAGTTGCGAGGAACCAGTATGAGCGGATGGGCAGTGATGTCACCATGCAGTGCGGCTCCCTGGACAATGACGCATCGGTGTCATGGAAGGTCAACGGGACAGATGTGAAGGCCCAGCATCATCTAGAGGGTCCCAGGCTGATGCTGAACGAAGTGGACCTGGGCCACAACGGACTCTACAGCTGCTTCCAGAACCCTCACGGAGAGAGGCGGGACACCATCTACCTCCACATCGGCAGTGAGTAGCCAGACAATTGCCCGCCGGAAATCATTTCAAATAAGACATGATGAATCTTTAATCATCTCAAAGGGGAAACTGGGTCATTGCTGCAGAATAGAAATGAGCGGTGCAAGCGACCACAATGCAATTTCAACTCCAAATGAAATCGATGAATTAATAATGAGAGGTTTTATGAATTTGAGCTTGTAACGTTATGTCTGTGCAAAAGGAAAGACTAAAAACAATTCACAAGAATATAGAACTCTCGCAGATCTATACTTAATAGTTGGTGTGACTTCAAGCACCACGGAAATGTAATGATTATGTGCTGGCTCTGTTCCGGCTCTGTTATGGCTGTCCTGCTGGCTCCACACTAACACATGGGGCCCTATTTTAACGTTTGTTTGACGGCGGAAAAAAGGGTCCGTGCGCCGGGCGCACGGTTCAAAAGGGTTGTACTTAGTGTCTTCATTAATTCATAGGTGTGTTTGGGGCGTAACATGCAATAAACCAATCATCTCCCATTCCCTTTCAAAGCCAGGCGCGTTTGTACCTTGGCACATTGCTATTATGATGGCAGATTTGCACCGTAATATTTTTATTTGTAATCTTTTGCATGTGTGTGTGCTTCTGCGCTTCCCTGTGTGTTTAACAAGCACAGTGTGCGCGCTTTAAACGACATGGTCGCTGGACGGGAAATTGACAACTTCGTTGCTCTTAAACTAGCAAAGACACAGCGTCGGGCTTTGCGCTGCGCTGCGCCGGTTGCAAGATAGGGCCCATGAACGTAGATCATGATCAAACCGATGGTCAACTAGTGCAACAGGCTGCTGGTTGCTGAATTGTGAGTGGTTCTAGGACGTCACTGTGTCAATCAAACAGGTGCTAACTGGCTAAACCTGGTAGCAGTTGTTGAGCTTGCTAGCTTATGAGGCAGGGGACACGATTGGCTGAAAGGTGAAAGGGCGGTGACTACATATCTGTCATGAAAAGTGACATTATTAAATAAAAGGTAACATGAGATATACAGTAAGTGTTATTGGGGAAAATGCCATTATACATATATATTATGAAGTCTTATAAAACGCAGTTGAAAATAATCAGGTCAATAAGGATGAAATAACACGTTCTAAAGATTTGAGTTTCAAAAAAATTCTTTTTTCAACAATTTATCCATGTATAATATGATCACTTTGGAGCTCCATATGAATCCATATAATTGTACATAGTTGTGTTGTTTACACAGTAAAAACCCTAAATGACAATTTTATTAGTAAGTTATAATATTTGAAGGGCTGAATATAAAAGTTGAATTGTCATGATACTGTAACTGCCGCTGCCGGCTGACGAGCTCTACATGATTAGTAGTTAAAATGACATTTGGTCATTTTGCAGTTATGGCTGTGCATTTTAATAATCATACCAAAGCTAAATGAGGGTCACTTCAACAGCATGTCACAGTGGCCTGTGAGTTGGCAATGGCCTCCTTTGAGATCCATTATTCTGATGGCAAATGTATTATACACTGGGACTGTGCATATTAATGATGTGGAGATAGGATCGACTTGTAATGTCATGTGTGGATTCACGTTTTAAACTGCCCACTTCTAACAGATATCCTATCGTTCATTATTTGAAGGTTTTCTCTCAGATATTATTATTAACTTAAAGGTGCTGTAGGTAGGATTGTGAAGATCCAGGACATAGCCAAAACATTGAACACATCGACAACTTCTCAGTCCCTCCCCCCTTTCTGCTAAAGCCCAAAACGGTCTCCTAAGCCCCTCCCGCCACAAGGGAGAATGAATGTGTGCCTGAGCAATGATTGATACACAGTTAGAAACCCCCCCTGGCCCTGATTAGTGCATCTAAACAGGGAACGGTGGATTTTTGCAAATCACATGTCGTTCTACTGGATCATAGGGTCAGTTTCAGCAAATGTGACAGAAAGATAGTTTTATAAGTGTTACCTACTGCATCTTTAACATATGATTCTGCATGGCTAGGTGTAAAATTAGGTGACGCAACATTATTGTATATTATCACGTTCATGAATTAATAGTAACTACAGAAAAATACTTTGCACATCTATAATGTGAGACAGGTGCGTCAGAGGGGGACAAGCAGGTTCATTTTCAAAATCTGCCTGATTTTGCCAGAAGACAGTCTACTACCGAAACGTTGCCTACTATTAAACTTTATATTTTTTCTGCAAGTTAGACAGTGTGCAGAGTTTCTTTGCAAATGAGTTAAAGGTGCACTATGAGTTCCTGCATGGTCACTTCTGTTGACGTTCCCAGTAAATTCATGACTAACTGACTAACTGTCACTAACCCCCTCCCCCAACCATCTTGTCGGTTTGTTGTGTTTTGGTGCACAGCCTGTGCCCCTAGTGTTTGTTTGACGACCCCTGTGTTGTCTCCCGAGACCGGGCTTTTTCACAGTGTGTTCAGGGGGCAGGCAGCTAGCGGATCAAGGAGTTCAACATGTTCCTAAAAGGATCCCATCGTATATAGTCAACTAAGCAGCATAGACTTTATACAAGAAAAAGCATAAGTGTATTTTCAATTTTATTTACATTACATCCATTTATACCTCAGATTTATTGTGACAAGTTCCACCTCCTTCTCCCTCAGTTTGGCTGTTTGAATACATATCTCACTGCATTAGTGCATAATGTAATGGATAATGTCTATTCTTAAATGACAGGTTTGAGAAAAACAGTTTCTAGTCAATAGTGAATTTCCTTATTGGAGCAGACAAAAACCAACAGGGATTCACTTCTGCATTATCTCGGCCGGCCAGCATTTTCTCATATATACGTGTTCACTTTCTATCTCCCTCCATTTGAGTCCGTTGGAAGTATAAGGAATAGGCAACATTTGAAATTCAATTTCCACAGGAGTCATGCTGCAGCTGCTAGCTGGCTAGCAGGTGAAATTAGATACATCTTTGGCATCAGTCATGGCAGGCCATTTCAAAAAGCTGCCAAATGTGACACATTTTGATACACTGCAGTAGAAAACCCCTTAATTCATCACTCCCATGGCATTGAAAAATCGGAGCCTATACGAAATGTTTTATTTTTGACACTGTTGTACTATAAAATCCACCTCGGGTCTAAATCAGAGAAAGGTAGATTGAAAGAAAGGTAGACTGGTAATGTTGCGCCACCTGAGCTGAGCCAAAATGTTACCTCCGTAAATGGCTTTGATCCCATTTAAAGCCAATTCTATGTAAGAAATGTAACACAGCAGTATAGGGACAAAGTGAAAAGGTTCCCATCAGATAAACAGGAAACCACACTTGCACCATTCCATCCACTTGTCAACAGAACCGATAGAAAGCCAAGTACACCAGCCATCAAGATTTGATTCCAGGCCGTAAGTTAAACGTAACATTCCCATGCAAATGTTTGATGAATGAGTCTGTATGGGAGTGTGACAGTTTGGTTAATCATATCGGCAATGATGAATTACTGAATGCTGAACCAGTACTGAATTAATGAGAGTTTTATGTTATGGTAGATTGTGTCAGCAGGGTGAATGATGCAATGCATAAACAGACCTGTGTGTGTGTGTGTGTGTGTGTGTGTGTGTGTGTGTGTGTGTGTGTGTGTGTGTGTGTGTGTGTGTGTGTGTGTGTGTGTGTGTGTGTGTGTGTGTGAGAGAGAGAGAGAGAGAGAGAGAGAGAGAGAGAGAGAGAGAGAGAGAGAGAGAGATGGATAGATGTATACCCCGTGTCTGCGTGCACACTAGTGCATGTGTGTGCATGTACTTATTTTCACCAGTGGTCATTTTTTCCACCATAAAGACACTTTGGGTGGGTGGGTGTGTGTCTGTGTGTGTCTGTGTGTGTGAGAGTTGCACTGTGTAACCCTTCAATGAATATACTGTAATTGCCTTGATGTCAGTTGGTGATTTTATGACACCTCAAAGGCACACACTGGGGCGACATCAACTTTAATTCTGCATTCAAACTACAAAAAGTCAGGTCTTCATCACATACTCTTCCTCTTTGTCTCACTCTTTTTCAATCTGCCTTTTCTTTGTACCTGTTATCACAACCCCACTGTGTCCCGCTATTTCTACTTTTCTCTTTTGCTCTTTGTCTTCTCTCTCTCTCTCTCTCTCTCTCTCTCTCTCTCTCTCTCTCTCTCTCTCTCTCTCTCTCTTTCTCTCTTTCTCTCTATTTTCATCATCTTTTTCATTATGTTAACTGTCACCTACAAAACTTTAAAGTATCGCGCATTACAGTGATAACGACATCCTGACAGGCTACACTTGTCGTGATTACCGTCATGATGATAGTTTGATTTTATGCAGTGTTTATTACATACACCGGGGGCTTGTTATGTTTTACACGGGTGGAAGTGTTATCAGGAGGACAGCACAGAGCCATCTGTCTATGCCTTTTTACAGTTTCTCCTTCACCCTTTGTCTCTTTTTACCTCGAAATGAGTGATTTTCTCACCGTTCTTGCTCTTTCTCTTTTACCTTCTACACCATTTTTTTTCTTTTCTTTTCCAGTCCTTTCCTACATCCATCCCTTCTTTCCTTCCTGTCTGTCTCTATTGTCTTTGCGTCTCGTTCTCTCTATATCATTCATCAGATCCCTCCATGCCAGGTCCTCTTCCCCTCCACATCTCTCTGCCTCTGTGTTTTGGCTTTTTAGTTTGTGGCAGCTGCGTGTTTACACTGGTTTGCATTAGGAACAGAGGACGTCATACTATGACCCCGAACCCGTGTGTGTGTGTGTGTGTGTGTGTGTGTGTGTGTGTGTGTGTGTGTGTGTGTGTGTGTGTGTGTGTGTGTGTGTGTGTGTGTGTGTGTGTGTGTGTGTGTGTGTGTGTGTGTGTGTGTGTGCTTGCTCCACCTTCACACCAGTTTTATGGAGCTTTTGTGATCTTCTTCCAGGAGTGTGTCAACATAATGTCAGCAATGGGCGACCGCAGTTGCGTGGGCGTTGACTTGTATTTTTATGTAAAAGTTAAGTGCCGCCGCGGTGTCTGTTTCTCTTCCTCGTTGCATTATTGCACCACTGTTTATAGCTGTAGGGTGTTTATATTCTCTGTCACTTTGGATACATACAAAGCTACAATTGCTTAAAAGAAACGATAAATATGCATAAATATCAAATTGTGTGCCTGTATATGCTGATGGATGGAAGCAAGGGCTTGGGTCTGTGTATTTGTGTACAGGTGTGTTCAGCTGATACCCACATGGCATGATGTTATTGCCCTATGGTTAAGAAAAGGTGCCTATCTCATGTGGAAGCAAACACTCAGCAGCACTTTCTGGATGACATTTTTAGACACTATCTTCTCAAGGAGAAGTGATGCGCAGTGATTGAGAGATAGAAGGTGACAGATTGATAAAGAAAAAATGAAATAGCACGGACAGTAAAAGTTTATTATAATTTAATGAATAAGTGGTCATAAAACTCGAAAGCTCTTTGGTGAAATACAACATCCTTTCCCCTTGCTGTCACAATGGAGAAGTTATTGCTGCCCTGCCCTTTTCCGGCTTTGTCCAGTCTTCTATCAATTGCTGTCTTCAGTGGCCGCCAGCTAAACAATTTATAGCATCACAACATGGGTTAACACGACTTCAACTGCAGCGGGTCATATATCCAGCCTCCAGTCACCATGGTGACCTGTCACACAGTCAGTCTGCAAGACGCATAGTCTGCCAGTAAACAACCAGTCAGTTAGCAGAACTCAAGCTATTCAACCAATACAAGTGCCAGTTAGTCAGTTAGTTACAACATTGAGTTGGGACATCATTTACAATCCACACCTTCGCATGAAGTCATTTCTCACATTGACTGTCATCACAGACGATGTTGTGTGTGTGTGTGTGTGTGTGTGTGCGTGTGTGTGTGTGTGTATATATATATATATATATATATATATATATATATATATATATATATATATATATATATATATATATATAGGGGTGGGGGAAAAAGATGATTCACGCAAGAATCGTGATTCTTATCTTCCAAAAATTGATTTTTAGAAACATTTTTCATCCATCTGGCAATTTTGACTTGCCACACACCCTTCCCAGCTTCCGTAGTAATAATTGAGATAACGTAGCCGTAGATTACATAGATTAAGTAGTTTCAGTAAGCAGTATGGCTACTAGTGTTAGCTCTCAGACAATGGAGCAGCAAGAAATTCAGCCAGTCCGTCTTTGGATTCTACAATCTCCTGGGGAAGAAGAAGCTTTACATGACTCATTAAATATGCAAGGTGCTAGCAAAATTAGCTAAACGCTACCCATGCATGCTGGAACTAGAGTATTCTCCACTGATGGGGATGTAGTGACAGCATAGTGGAGCAGTCTCACTCCAGAAAATGTAGATCGTTTTTTGACTTTGAAGCCTTTCTTAGCGCATAGCGGACTGGAGCAAATAAAAAAAATGATCACCCATATCTATTGAATTGAGAATCAATCTTGAATCGGTTAGCGTTTTGAATCAAGAATCGAACTGAATCGTGAGATACCGAAATATTCAACATCCCTAAATATATATATATATATATATATATATATATATATATATATATATATATATATATATATATATATATATATATATATATATATATAATCTTGGTGTAGAGCTGTGCAATTGCGGTGGCCCTCCAAACATCAGGACGTGCATATCTAAAATCTCTGTTCCTGATCACTCATTTTTAGAGCCTATTAGCCATCCATCATTTAGCCTGCCAGCTGACACTAGGCAAGAAAAATACTCTTTTTCTTTTGTCCCCCCCTCTCAAATTCTTGACAGATAATTCATAGGACAAATAGGGCACTCCAGCCAGAGCACTCCCATCTCTGTAATGACAAGATTTTCAACATCTATAATGAAGAACAACATGCATATTGTGTGCCAGAGTGGTGTCTGCTTGGTAATGAATTTATACCATAAATCATCACACAAGAAAGGGGGTTCTTCCTCTAGGTTTGGCATTGTCTCATTTTTGTAAACAAATCCCGTCTGAGCCGCTCTCAGATCATAGCGGTGCCATTATGTAAACCCTGTTGCGGCGTAGACTTTTTCTTAGCACTCCAAATGATAACAGAAGTCTCAACCGCCAGTGTTGTGGCCGTGGGTTGTCTTATGAGGCCAAGTCCATTTGGCTTTTGTTGAGGTGTGTTTGCATGCATGTGGTTAGTACTGAAAACCCTTAGAAAAAGGGAAAGCTCACATAGGTCACACATGAAAAAAAACTACTCTTTCTTTCTTCTTAAAACTTGTCAGCCCTTCAGTCACTGTCTTTCTCTCTCCATCTAACAAATAAGGAAGGGCCTGTACTGCCCTACGCGTCAACTAAAAGATGCAAACACAAAGACCATATTTGGATAGTTTACATTTCAGACATTGCAGTGACATATGTTCACTCTCTGGAGCCTTTCCCTAACCTTAATTGTAGCTACTACATGTGTAGCCTTCGTCCATATCTTAACCCAAAGATAAATGTGAGTAAACGTAGAGTGGACACACTCATTAAGTTCACAGTTAAATAATCCATCCCTGCTCAGTTGGTTAAATCAAATGTTTACCCCCCAATGGTCTTTCAAATGCCTATGAAAGACCACACACACACACACACACACACACACACACTGAATGGTTGCCTTCAGCTTCACTGAGGATGAGTTGAAGGAAGAGTGAGTTCTCTTGTTAGATTGATGTCCATCTCTTACCCTGAGGCAACTTATTTCAACTCTCACACACAAACACACTCCAATTGGTATCCATTTCCTCTCCTCTCCGTGGGCTGCTTGTTTTTGTGTGTATCTTCACATACACACACACGCACACATGCACGCGCGCACGCACACACACACACACACACACACACACACACACACACACACACACACACACACACACACACACACACAGGGGGCCCATGCTATATCGCTGGGTAATGGAATTGTCTTGTCTCCTTGCAGACAGATCGCTATGGAGGAGGGTGAGCACGTAGAGCTCCAACCTCCTCTGGGACTTCCTGTTTAAACCAGGAAGTATTTGCCCCCCCCACACACATGTAAGGGCACTGCTCTAGCTACTCAGCTTCCATTTTAATTACTCTCCCTGCTTGTCCCAGTACTCGGTCAATCATAATAAATAGAAAACACCTGCATGGAGGATTTACACAGCCTTAGAATGTAATCCAACAGTTCGTCAACCGTGGCTGGTGACTTGTTTCTTGTCAGTAAGAGAAGCAGCCCAGTCTGCTGAAACGTCGTGAAATGAGTATTTTGAAGTCTTCAAAACTCTGATGAATGTTTGGAAGGTAACACCTAGAGGAATGACAAATTCAAACGGGTAACAGTTTTAATCAGAAATAGTCATGGAAGTAAACGCCGATGACAACCACGATGTCTCTAGTATTTGTACTGCCACAGAATGATTCTGATTCATAAAGAATTGAGGAAAACTGAACTCATATCTTGCCTGTCTTTTATCCAGAGGAAGGCGAGGCCTGCCAAAACATTGCTCTGTAGGATGGAAAATAGTTAGTTTCTAGGGTTTTGCCGAAGTCTGCAGTGCCACCAAGTGTCCCTAAGCATGGCGCGCCAGAGGATTTGTACTGTTGTATTTTAGCTGACCTCTGACTCCTCTAGAGATAATACGACACTGCTGCACAAATCAATAAAGCATAAACTGAGCAGTCTGTCTGGAAGACTGGATGAGAATTTCAATGCTAAGCGTAAATCATGTCACAGTACATCTTGGTTGTCCAGTGTTATGTTCAGTAACAGCTTGGATAAGGAAAAGAAATGTCAAAAGGAATAAAGCTCAGTGATTTACCGCTGTCATGCGTCCTCACTGTCTTCTGTATCAGACTGTAGGTGTTGGATTATGAATATTCATCCTCAGCATTATTGTCACTGCATTCCTCTCCCTGTGCTCTCTTTCTCTGCTCCATATTGCCCCAGTTTCTTCGCTCTCCATTTTTTGCTCTATTTGCAGGACAACAGCAACTCCCATCACTTTATTGTAGCAGACAGCCATAAGAAATGGGAAAATGGGCCCGCTTTAAGAAGTCAATGGGAAGCCATGAGCGAAACTCAAACATATATATATATATATATATATATATATATATATATATATATATATATATATATATATATATATAAAGAGTCATTGTTTGTGTGCTTTGGCCTCTTTGTATCCATTGGGTATCAGGAGTAATCTGGCAAGACAGATTGTTTTCCTTTTCGCTCTTACTCAATGTGTCCTCATAAAAATCCTCATAAAAATGCTCAGAATCTTTCTTCTTAATAATATCAGGTGTTTTGTCCAACTCTAAACTCTATATGATTGTAAATGTCAGATTAGACCTTATGTTTTCTGGGGATTCCATGTACAGGAGCAAAGAGCACATGTACACACATACACATTAAGGTTGATCCTAGGTAGAACTCCAAGGGCTTTGAAGATCAGCCAAGACTTTTCTCAAGACTTGAGTCCAATATTTTGGTAGTTTTTTTTTTTGTTTCCTTTACATAATGTTTCATTTGATCCCTCCACAACTCTGTTCATCCATCACTCTCACCCACCACTCCCACCCATTTGTCATTTTTTTTTCTCCCTTGACTGCTAATACTTTTTTCCCTCCTCATATCTTAAAATTCTGGCCTGATCCCTTGGTTTCTAACTTGTTCCATTTCTTTCTTTCTCCTCTACTAATCCTCTTATACTACTCCCTAGTCCATCCTATACCACCCATTACTTTCTCCTCTTCTTGTCGTCTTTGTCTCTGTACATTGGTGTGTATAAGCTTCTATTGTAAATTCCCACGCTGCAACGTTACACTCTAGTGTGCCTGCTGTCCTCACTGGACATCATGTATTTAAGTATGTATTGTGTCGCTGTAATCTCCATCTACAATCGGTGTTATGTTATGACTGCATTGCATTCTGGCCTGTTGAGATAGTTTGAAGGTATTACTCAAAGGCACATATCAGCAGATTTTAATTAAGGTATCATTCTACAACAAAAGTAGGTTACAGTAGCTATATAAAGCTGTTGGATTGTTTCATTTGCAAATGTATTTCAGGGCTCAACAATAAGGGTTGCCCGATTTACCCATAGCAAGTAAAATGCCTCATAGGGCAAATAAAACTAACAACTCACTTGCCCGATCGAGCAAGTGGTAAAAAAGAATTAAACGCATTGGATCAAAACGGATTGGGGGAGCAACCTTTTATTTGAAACACTGTGGAAAGTGCTGTATTACAATGGGTGTATTTCAGGCTAAGTAGATATATGTGAACCGGAAAAATCATTTCCCAATCCTCCCTAGCGTACCCTGCGCTCCTGCTGGGTCTAACCGCCCCTCTGCCTCACTTCCCGCCATGGGGAGTGAGGAGGAGAGACCGTTAGACCCAGCCTGCTGTTCGGCTCATTTACTGTAATCAGTGTAGTATAAAAGCACAGTGGAATTGGCAAGCTAGCAAGCTAACTAGCCAGTCAGTCGCTAAATGAGTACGGTTGAACAACTTAACTTCATCCACACTCTCTTCACAGCATAGAAAAGCATTGCTATCGCCAGATGGGTGACAACTTTGTTTAGATCATATTCTGTCACCAGTGTAGCGCGTAAGCATTGTTGATTGCGGAATTAATAAGCTAGCAAGCTAACTAGCCAGCCGCTAAATCAGTACACCTCTTTTCCTCAAAATGTTAAATGTTTAGATATAAAAAGAAATAAATCTGTTTGTATATGTTTTCCCAGTACATAACAAAAGCACCTTAAACAGTCAAAAAAAATCATTTAACATTACATTACATGTCATTTAGCTGACGCTTTTAACTAAAGTGACTTACAATTGTTATATATGTCAGAGGTCGCACGCCTCTGGAGCAACTAGGGGTTAAGTGTCTTGCTCAGGGGCACATTGATTGATGTATCGCAGTGGGAATTGAACCCACATCTCCCACACCAAACGAATGTGTCATATCCACTGCACCATTTAACAAAAGGACCTGGACAGTAAAGAGTTAGTTAGGCTGGGGATTGACTGGCAGATGTAAACGATGTTGCAGAGAGTTCAAGCCTCTGTGTAAAAATGCAGATAGGTTAGAGAAAGAGGAGAAAGCTGCACATGCAAAACAGTATGAAGCTGCATTTCATAACAGGGGCCCGTAGATCAAGTGGGCTAGGTGTAGTGAAAGTCTCCCCGGGAAGAAGCTGAAGTGGAGGGGGACTAAGTTAGATAAAGCACAGCTAGAGACAGAGGAGCTTAGTTTAAGCAACGGGAGCCTCACACAGGAAATAGTGCAGGGAGAAAGCAGGATTCAGGATCTTCGTGAGGATTTAGCAAAATATGAAATTCTGCATGCGGTGATGAGAAAAAGTAAAATAGATGCTGTACTTCCTCTGCTAGAAATATGTAAACCCTATTATTTTCAAAACCATGCAGAAGTGATGGCTTAATCAGGTGAAACCAAAAGAAGACACGACTCCCAGGCAACTGGGTAAAAGACGTGGTAAAATAGAGTAATCTATGCAGATTTAGTTGCTATACAGGACCAAAGTTAAGACATGGTCAAACTGGGGCATTCTGGGAAGGGCACACGTCGACGTCAAAAGATATTAGGCGCATGTTTTTTGGTTTTTCGGTGGCTTTAAAGCCAATTGGAGCATACTTTAGCGGCTAAACTTGAGCAGCTGGAGCATCACTTCTAGTCTTCTAGAATGCTGCCCCTTGCTCCAATTAAATTTGCAGTGCTCCAGCTCCGTTCCACTCAAACGCCCTGCATGAAACAAAACTGGTAAAGCATATCTGGTAATTGGCAGTGTAAGATGCGCTGTTCATGTCCTAAACTTTCTTTGCTTGCTTTTGCTTTGGCTAATCCCACACCTTCTTCCTTCCTCCATCTATCCAATCACAGTTGACCATACCTTAACCCTTTCTTAATATTCCTCTACTTTATTGCTCTTCTTCTTTCTCATCTCCTCTCCTACATTTCTGTACCAACATCAGAGCACCATAATGTTGCTCTCCTCTGTCCTTTTCTTCCTGTCATATCTGCGCACCCTGCTCATTTTTTTCAAAGATGACTGATCATTGCATTAACCGGTTTAAAATGGTCCTTGGGCCAATGCGTTATGTAAGTTATCTTTGATTCAAAAGTGCCTTTTGATCAAACTCTTCATAAAAAAAGAAGATTATGTGTAAATTGAAGTGAGCCAGGGTTCATTGGGTTCTCTCTCTCTCTCTCTCTCTCTCTCTCTCTCTCTCTCTCTCTCGCTCGCTCGCTCTGCTTTTCTCCTGTGTCTCTCCCTGTCTCACTCTAATTACCCATCCAGAGGTAGTGGAATAAACTGACTGACTGTATTATTATCTTGTCACCTCTGTTTGCTCCGCTTTTCTACAGTTGATATGCAGCAAGACAGTAACGTCTGTGCGTTGTGTGTGTGTGTGTGTGCGTGCATGCGCGTGGGTTGTGTAAGTGTTGCTGCTTCTGGGTGCCTTTTTTTTGTGCACTTCATATTAATTTGTCGCATACGCATCTCTGTTTATGCCAAGACTTGCAGCTGCATTTTTGTGTGTATATGTGTGTGCAAGTGTGTGTTTCCGTGCGTCAGCGGCTGTCACTGTGTGTTTAGTGTGGTGTGTGCCAAGAAGGTAAAGGCCTGTTCCCTCTTGATTAGTGTCCAGTGAAATAGAAATTTCTGGGCTGCCTCGGCCCTTTTACGATCGCGTGTGTGTGTGTGTGTGTGTGTGTGTGTGTGTGTGTGTGTGTGTGTGTGTGTGTGTGTGTGTGTGTGTGTGTGTGTGTGTGTGTGTGTGTGTGTGTGTGTGTCTGTGTGTGTGTGTGTGTCTGTGTGTGTGTGTGTGTGTGTGGTGCGGGTGCGCGCGCGCGCGCGTGCGTGCGTGTGCGTGCGTGCGTGAGGATGAGAAGAAAAGCGACTAACCAGAAAGTATCCCACCTGGCTCAGTGTCCAGCAGTGAGGTTGAGCAGTTTGCTCCATTGACGTCAAGCAACTGAGGAATGGTCAGATATCCATGAAAACATGGTCATAGGCCACTTGAGTGTGTATGTAGATGTTTGTATGTGCCCGCAAAACACATTCAAATGACAAATGTTTTGATAGGTAATACGGTCCACTCTGCCAGAGCCTTTCAGCCAGCTCTGGCACATCCATTTCGACTTGGCTCTCCCAAACCGCAACCCTTGATGCCAAAGAACAGAAACCGTTCAGTGCTACAAACACTATTCTCATCTTTCTGGGTTTTAAGAACATTCACACACTCGACCTCAGAGAATATTGTAACTCCACTTCTACTGTAACTCCACTTCTACTGTAAGACTGCTTTACAGTAATCACACCTGGGTACGGGAATTCACATCTCCCCCCCCCTCCGTATATATGACAAATAGAAATGTTTATAATGGCCTATGATCAAAGAATTCCACCTATCCCCCAAGACGGTTGTTTCCCCCTAATGTCTGACTGAAGATTTCACCCTTGACTATTGTGCTTACTTCCTTTACATGTTCTATGTTATCTTCTATAGCCACCTGTTTAAATGTCCTGCTGTCTAAAAAAAAACGTGCTAGTTTGGTGCGGATTTATCATCCCATAAAACAGTATGTGCATAACTACAAATGGGTGTAGAATGCACAAAGTAACTCATTGTTGAGGCATCAGTATTCAGTAATCAGTATTATGGAAAGTAAAGGGATAACTGGGTTCATGTCTGGACACGGTGTGGAAGTATAACTTTTTATAACCTTGTCTCCTGAATCTGCTCAGATATTCTGTGTCACTTTGCCGGAGAACTCATCAAAAATAGATTGTCACGTATCAGCATTATAAAAGTTTAAATTCCACCGGAGCCATTGGCAAGTTTTACATAAAATATAAAGTCCCACACAGAGATGTTTCTATTTCATATGTACAGCTCAGGTTTTTTTTTTTCCTTTCATATTTCATGAATGACAAACGGTTATAGAAATTGTTTCCTCTATACTCTTTAGATTGTAATTGCTGCCTGCTTCACAGCAAGTAAGCTAATTAGTAAGCATCCCTTCACTGCTCCGAAATAGGGATTGTGACAAACCTGTGGTATCAGTGGACGCGTGTGTGTGCCACGAAGAGAGAGTATGACAAAGAGAGACAATGTGTGTGCATATGGATAAGAAGAAAACTAATAAGAGAAAACTAATGAGAGAGTGAGGAAGGAAATGAATGTATTGATGTGTGGAAGCGAGTAGAGAACCAAATGTGTAAGTGTATATGTAGACTTCAACATGCATCACATGCATATCCATAAGAGTGTGCATGCTCACTATATTTTCCCCCATATATCCTTACATGTGTGTGTAATGGACTGGGCCCTAACGTAATTTCACGCTTCAGGATAAAAGGGACTTCTCCATTTAGTCCATTCAGGCTGTTCTATTCGATGCAGCAAACTAATCTGCACTTTCAAATGAGATTGTTTCTCACTCACTCACTGACTTATTAAACTGATGAGAATACACAGGCAGACTGCTAGCCCCTCAAGATGTGCTTCAAGAATGTATTCCGCCGCGCCTACAAGCCACTATTGAAACAAAGAAAGAGATCTGTTCATTCCAAAAAAAAACTACCGGACTGTTTTATTAGACTGCATTAGTTTCAGGTAGATGTACCTAATACACTGACAACTGAACGAATGTACTTGTATCTCTATATTTTGTCTTTTTTTTCTTTTTTATAAATCAATGCTATTGGTCACCCTTTACGTCTGTCTGTGGGTTTTACAGATAACTAAACGGTGACCAAGCGATTTCGTCTGACTTCGTCTGAGGTAAATAGCTCAATAAAATGTTTTCAAATCAAAACAATGGCTTTGGACATACAACATTTCCGCACGACAGCGACTTCATGTATAGTACATATGTAGACTTTGCATATGAATTAAGTCTAATACCAGTACCAGAATCAGTAGAGGCTGTAGTAAGTGTATAGCACTGTAGTAGCAAGCATAGTGGGAACAGAACTAGTTTCACTGGTACAGTAGCTGTACCAGCAGTAGTGGCAGTATGTACTGTATTTGTCTCCGATACCTAAAGGATCATAAATAAAGGATATTGTGTATATATTGTGTGTGTGTGTATATATATATATATATATATATATATATATATATATATATATATATATATATATATATATATACTTTGCATATGAATTAAGTCTAGTACCAGAATCAGTAGACACTGTAGTAAGTGTATAGCACTGTAGTAGCAGGCACAGAAGTAGCTGTATTAGTGGGAACAGAACTAGTTTCATTGGTACAGTAGCTGTACCAGCAGTAGTGGCAGTATGTACTGTATTTGTCTCCGATAACTAAAGGATTATTTTGTTTTGTAAGAACCCAAGTACTAAGACGTAGCTGCAGCACTGCTGTCCTACTGGAGATGTCTCAATTACACTAGCTTGTTGGTCCATTCTCTGGGGAGCAGGCATCTGTGAGCCTGGACTGTGACTTAATGGGATGTTCCCAAAGGACGGATATATCCCACAGAACAGCATGGGAAAAGAAAAGCAGGGACAGGGATAGAGAGGTGGGAAAAGACGAGAAAAGATACAGAAGAAGGCAAGCATGCAGTTAATTTGACAGCTGCAATGTAAAGATATGTTTACAAGACCATGAGGTTTTGGGGGGAAAAAAAGTATTGGGACTGGCACTAACATTTGGATGAAAACAATTACTTTTTACCACCAGAAATGTTTCATAAAACAAAAAGATAGGGCTGAGAGGCATGATGTGAAATAGAGGGATATGGGAAGTAGAAACTCCGCTTGTGTTCAGGAGAAACAAACAATGCCTTCTGGATGTTCAGACACACGCATGCTCGCGCACACACACACAGACACACACATGTTGCGGTGGGCGGATGAAAGGACTCTCGCACAAACATAGCTCCTGTGTCGAATGAGACGCTCTTATTGTGGAAAAACACAGAGATGTTGGTCTTGGCCGGACAAGAATGTATGCTGTGTGTGTGTGTGTGTGTGTGTGTGTGTGTGTGTGTATAGTATGTGTGCTGCAATGAAAGCTCAAGCTTGCTAGTTATTTGCGCAGGCTTTTGCTTCAAACAGTCAGCACGCACATCAGACAACCACATAGACACACACACACGTTAAACACGCTCATAACAAGTCTAATTATCTATTTTACAGTTTGGGAAAGTATGAACCCGGCTGTTTTTGGCACATTTTGAGTTGTACATCTGAAGAGGTGCGGGTGTGTGTGTGTGTGTGTGTGTGTGTGTGTGTGTGTGTGTGTGTGTGTGTGTGTGTACACTGTGCCTTACTTCCTCTTTCCATCATTCCCTTCAATCTGCTTCTTTTCTTACTGCGTTTCTTTCTCTTTCAACTTCAGATGCCGTTTTGTAGTTGTTGTTTTTTTTCATCCAGGCATCAGCAGCCAATCTCATTCATCGTCTTAGTGTGTTTTTTTCCTCACATTATGTAGCATTAAATTTGCCTCGTTAGCTTTCAACTGTTGTGGGAGCGCGAATCACACAGAATCCGATCAAATACCGTGCTGCAGCGGGGTGAAATCTCTTTCGCTTTATGTGACTCAAACCTTCAGAAACTGCAAAAGACATTCAGTTATTTATTTATTTTTTGTGTGTGTTTGATTTGATTTGTGAAAAGGATTCACTTGAATTGCTTTCATTCATCGTGGGTTATATAAGCTCTTGGTGAATTTTTCTGTTAAAGGTATAGTGGAGGATTTTCTTTTTCCGGGTGGATCATCAAGACTATTGGTCCTCCTAGTTGTCAATCATTCTGGGATACGTTTACGTAACGCCGTCGTACGTGCCGTGACAGGTCAGTGAGCAGACGGCCACGGCATCCGACCATAGACAGTATATAAAAGCCTCCGACCGCTGTCTCCTCGCTCTCGGCGATAGCTTGTTTGTTGGCCTGTAGCATGCTAAAGTTAGCTATAGAGATGCTTGTCGTAAATAGATTTCCACTTACCGGTGGCGAGTCTGACATAGTGGAAAAAGTGCAAATCTTCTTTTGGAAAGTAGGCTTGTAGAGCCATGCCAACAGCAACTTGTAAACAGAGCGTGCACGAGGAGAACTAGGCTCGTGCATGCTCTCTCGTGCACACGTTTAATAGGCGTTCCCTCTCTGGAGCATTTTTTCAAAAAGTGGAGAGGGCGGTTCTTTTCTAAAATTCGGGAAAATCCTCCATTATACCTTTTAAGATCATGGAGTTCAAGAGGAAGTTAAATTATGAATACAGATGCAGTCGTTATTCTCCACACTGATTCAAATAGACAGCGTTAAAATTGAACACAACCATCGGAAAGTACTTGACAATAAAGTGTTGACAAAGCAGTTGCCATTTCCTCTACCACATTGTGACAACACAGCAAATTGTTATGCTGAAGCGTGCTCAATAATACATTACAAGTAATCTTGTCTGTTTGAATTTAGGCAGCCTTTCTCTCTGCTACCCCAAAGTCTTTGTCACTAATCAAAAGTGTGAAACTAGTCTTTGATTCACTGTTAGAACGAGTCGCTGCTCCTCATTGTTTAGCATTCACACTCGGAAACACAAGAGTGATGTTAATTAATGGGGAACTAGCGCTGCCGCTGCATTTCGCATACACACATCAACTCTTGAGTTTCTCGCAAAAATGTGATAACTTTTTGCACTATCCATACTTTGTACAATGCCGTGTACTTCTCCTTTTCCATCACCAAAAGTCAGCATGATTGTCTATTACTGTTATTATTTAAAAACCTTGAGACATTTTCAATAATCAAAATAACACATTTCGAGGATTGCGCAGCCTTGGCACATATACCGTCAATGCTCTCGGAACGCTTTCTAGTTCTGAGGTTATTTTAGTGTGCATCCGCCCACCGTGAAAAATCAGCTGCCATAACGCAGCTAACGTGAATCTGTTGGCTGATCTGAGTGAATAACACATTTGTAGAGCCTGTCAGAGGCAGGTGGCATTTGTTAATTAACCTCCATTTACTGTATTTGTAAATGTTCAGAAGAATCTGCTAAAAGTCATCGTTAGACTGAACAACATGCAGCTAACCTGCAAAGCCATTCCTTCAAAACCTCGTTAACAGAGACGATTAAGAAAAAGAAAATTGTTTAGGGGCACATACAACACTTGTATGTGCGCGCGCACACACACACACACACACACACAAACACATTTATCTGATAAAGCGAGATTAACTGTATCATAAAACTGAAGAGAAAAGAAATAATTTCATATTTCTTTTAGCTTCTCTAGCAGGGAAAGTTATTGTGAGCTAATTAGAGAGAAAGATGAAATCCTCAAAGCAATACTACAGTCCAGCGACTCTGCCTGCATCTCCATGCTCAGTTTGCTTTCTCATTTCTCTCCCTCTGCTTTCTGTCTCTCTTTTACTTCTTAGTTTAGTCCTCGTTTCTTCTTTTCTCTCAGGCTCTCAGGTCTTTTACACGCTCCTCTTTCGCTCTCTCAGTGTCTTTTCTGTATTTCTGATAAAGACACTGATATATATATATATATATATTTTACAATTTCAGCCAGTTACTTTATCTAACATCTGATCAGCAAAATAATATAATGCAATTTGTGTCAGGCCAGACTTTTACATTGCATAGTTTATGAAAATGAAGCCAACAAGAGAGTAGCACAGCCTGGAGAAATAAATAACTGTTCTGCTGTTGACATTGTTTTGTATGTTTTTGTATGTTTTGCTAGATGGAACAAAAAGGAGGCCGACAATAAAAAGCTGTCCATGCTAATGGGGTGTTGCTGGATAGAAAAAAGTGCACGTACTCAGCATTTTCACGCCTGAGTTGTTTCTGTCATAATGGCAGCAGATGTTTATTACTCTGTGTAATCACACAAATTCAATGGTGTCAATGTGGACATTCAGCCTTTAAGATTTGACTTGCAAATTGGATTTCTTGGTCTTCATGTATCTCTCTATATGGGTTTTCTCTTCCTCCCAGACCTCGCATCTTTGTCTGCCTCATAATTCCGATCTTATTTTATTTATTTTTTATCTGAAGCATTAAATTGTGGGAAAAAAAAAAAAACGCCACCGTGCCTCTGCGGTCCTGTTGTATTATCTTCGTAAAGCTTATTAAAAAAATAATTAATAACCTAATTCACTTTGGCTTTAGGCGGAGTATCCCAATGGTATTTCATACAACGGACTTACAATGAAAAGAGAGATAGTTGACGCCGTGAATATGCTTTTGGGAAATGAAGACAGAATGAAAGAAACATTGCACTGTTGCACTGGGCATGCAAGTCATTACTGTGGCGTCATTCAAGAATATTGCTTATTTGAAATAAGCAAAAGGAAAAATATAGGCTTGTACAGTTTCATCGAACCTTCGTTTTTTTTAAGTATGAAAGATGATTTGAGCATTATAAACATTACGTTTGACTGAACACTCTATCAGAGACATTGTGGGTCCGCAGATTTTGGATAAACGGGGCCGCGAGCCTCTGACTGTGATTCTCGTAAACACAGTCCTGCTCGATCATCCGCATGCAATAAACATCCTCTCGTTGACAGGAAACATTACTCTGGCCGTGACACAGGGGATTATTGTGTATTAATATGTCATTTGGCGAACTTGATTTGCTGACCATCACTTTGTTCTCATATTTAAATAACAGAGGATAGCATAACTTGTGCGTAACAGTTGCATATTAACTGTCATGTCCTGCTATTGTAACACGATTTCTTTCCAGGAAACGTCTTGGAAATTATTAGAAAATGTTTCAGCAATTATAGACCCATACAATATTACCCATTTCTCTTTTTTTCTTGTTACTCTACTAATAAAATAAAATATTGTATGTCTTCTATAGAATAGAATGCAAATATGCTTACACAGATGCAAGCAGTAATGTAGTTGGGTTGCCAGTTGGACTTACTGCTAATAATTCATTTTATTTATATAGCGCTTTACATGGTACTCAAAGCACATTAAAAACAGATGAAGCAATAAAACCAACACATAAAAGAAACGACGAGCGCCGTGCAACGTGCGTTCGGTTTAGCTCACGTTGCACGTCGTTCGGGGGGGTGGGGGGGGGATTGTGGCGGTGGGGCAGGTCTGTGAGGTAGAAAGGTGCCTGGTTATGGAGGGCAGTGTGGGTGAGGAGGAGGACTCTAAATAGGATGCGTTGGGAAACAGGGAGCCAGTGGAGGTTCTGAATTACAGGAGTGATGCGATCACTGGAACGGGTGTGGGTGAGGAGGGTGAGGAGGCGGGCAGCAGAGTTTTGGATGTATTTGAGTTTATTTAAGGCTTTTGCAGGTGAGTCATAGAGGATGCTGTTACAGTAGTCAATTCTGGAAGTGAGGAAGGCGTGAATCTTAATACATTTCATGAAGCCATGGATTAGCCTAACAAAATCCGGATCCAGCATTAGTAAGTTTATGCAGACAATTATTTTTTAGATTACTCTACCCAAAATCACACATTTTACAAAAAATGCCAAGCATGTCACACCATGTTCTGCATTTCTACATCAAGGGGACTATGATGATACAAAATCCATAAAATAAAAAAAAATAAAAAAGTTGATCATAATGATAAATTCTGCCAGAAACAATAGTATTAAACAATGTATAATTTATTTTTTTCCAACATTTTTTGTTTCACAATTTGAAAGAGTGTGTGTGTGTGTGTGTGTGTGTGTGTGTGTGTGTGTGTGTGTGTGTGTAATGTGTGTATGCGTTTTTCATGGGTACTCAATTTCAAGCATTGTATAGTTTAGCTTCACTTAGGCTGTAAAACAAAAGATACTACGCAGTGCTTGTGATGTGACTAAGCATCGTGAGGGCACATTTAAAGAAATTTATAAACATTTGAGTTCAGGTGGTTAGATTCTGAGATGAAATACAGTACGATTAAACTGGAGGTGGTGACAAAAGGTAAAAATGTTGTGCCATTTATTGAACAGGACAAAACGTGCTTTCCCTGCTCCTCCAACCAGCCTCTCATTTCCTTCTGTCCATCTTTGCTCCCTGTTGATAATGATCTTGGCAGGCCACAATGAATAATGTACACTTACCGTAATGGTCGGAAGAGGTTCAGAGAACACACACACACACACACACACACACACACACACACACACACAAGGGCCATACATACATGCACGCACACACACCCATTCATGAGCGCACACGCAAAGGGGCATGCAGTGATATGCTCAGACACTTCCACTTCTATATTAGGTGCACAAACTCTCCCAACGATGCGCTCAAACACACACTTTCTCAGGGATGTGTGAGTACACCGAAGCAAACACAAGCAACAGACACAATCATAACGTGCACAAACGCGCGCAAGCACACACACACACACACACACACACACACACACACACACACACACACACACACACACACACACACACACACACACACATGCATACCCACATGCACACACTAATATAGCTGAGGGTAATTCCCTCTTTTCTTAATGATGGGCATCAGAGAGTAGGGAATGTAAATTATTAAAGCATACAGCAATTAGATATGTAACACTCCCAGTGAGACATACACTCACTCTCTCCTACACACACACACACACACACACACACACACACACACACACACACACACACACACACACACACACACACACACACACACACACAAACGGAGAGTGGGCACACTCAGTATGTAAGACACATGAGCACAAGGCGCACATGTTTTCAAACGGTTCTAAAGTTTGTTTTAGGCACACACGTATGAACTGATCCATTCTAAGCCAGTGTACACACTCCGTGTGTTATCACAGCTCTCCCTAACAGTTGTGGTATCAAAGCTAATTATAGGTGTATCATTCATTTCAAACTAAATGGAAGGCTCCGACTTAATAGTTTGACTTTGAAATGTAATCCTCCTTTGAAGATGAACGCGTCTCAGACATTCCTAAAAGTTCTTTTGAGAATGTGTCCATGGTGTGCAGGTTTGTCGGCGCGTTACATGTCACCAACACAGAGGTCTTTAAGTAGGGTATCAAATAATGTTAAACTCATGCAAGACGAAGAGGTACAGTATAAAGAGGTGCAAGCAAAATCCGGTGCAAGTAAGAGACATGGTGAAGGTCATAGTTACATGTCATATTGCAATCTGCAAACTGACTTTAGTGACTATATCTGTGGAATGACTGCAGCGGGGATACATACTCTATCTGCAGTCACATTGACCATGGCCCTGCCATGTGCAGAGATTTCCTGCTTTGTCCTTACCGTCGTAATCCTGTGATCTCCACGTTAATGGGGGGGGTGGGGGCTAAAGTCAAACACCTCTAGCGTCAAATGTCCTTTTAGAAAAGGTATTAGAGCAGCATATTAGATCTGGCCGCTAGTGTCATTACAGAATTCAATCTTAACGGCCTAACTCGTTTCCAGGCTCGAGACACATTTCCTCTGAGACGAGGCCTGCTGTCCATTTTGGTTTGAAGAGAAGATGAATTATTCATTTGAGGTTTTTACATGACAACAATTGTTCATACCTTCAGAAATCCTTTGGATATAGGAAGCCGGGCACTTGCCTATTATGAAATTCACAATGCAGGCTGTAGCGGTGTCAAGGGCAATGTGTACAGCTTTTGAAACACATGTGCAGATCAAGCTTTCATATAGAACATTACTAACCCTTCTGTCCTTAGAGGTGGAAGGTCTTACGGGCTATTGAAAGTGAATTCAGATGCAACGCCAAAACCATTAAATTGGGATTAATGGCCTCATGGGTAAATGGAACATCGTTTATTCGATTACATACTGGTGTCATAGACTGAAGGCACCAGGGTAATGCGATGAAGGATGCCATCATTCATTTGGTCTTTGGTTTAATGGCTATTCAGACATTTATTGAACAAGGCATTTGTTCTGTCCAGCTATATGTTCCTTTAAATGTAGCTCACGTAAGTTTATGATTGGTAACACTGCTGTGCATTGGCTGAGCCACAGGTTTGTTTTATTTTAGTGGTGATGTAGTTGGGAGTGCTTAGTTTAACCAAGGACAACAGCTTGTTTACTTTGAACCTTCAACCTCTGTTTGTAATAGAGCATGACTTTTTTTTTTTTTTTTCCTGTTGAAGATTAGCCGGCCGGCTGAGACTGGCACATTTACAGAAATGTTGATGAATGTGCCTTGTCCTCATGAATAAATACATCTTAAATCTTTCCTGAATAACTGCAACTCTATCTTTCTTCATCCCTTGCACTCATCCCAAATGTATCCATGAATGTATTCTGAGAACAGCGTACTGTTTTCCAAAATTGTACATTATATTACTCGCCATAGAACTTGCTAACATAGGTTGAACCCCTTCTAGTTTTGCATCCTTCTTGTGCAGCCCACAACATGTAGCCCTTGGCCCCCAAATTTGAAATCTTCATTGTTAGAAATTCCCAATATAGATTGACCTTGTCTGCCTCTTGAAGTTTCCTTTCAACTGTTTGATATTATATATTTGGTCTATTTCAAAAATGCTTTTGGACCCCAAGGTTTGGCTACTGCGCCAACTTGCCACAATGTATCCAGCTCTCTTACTGCCCATTTATTTATTTATTTACTTAACTTATGTTCAACCAGCAAGTCTTGAAATGCAATATCTCTTTTACAAAAGAGACCTGGCCAAAATGGCAGCGTAAGATAGGCATCACGTAGTTGCATAAGAAGAGACATCATTCATTTACAACAATCACATATAGCACAACAAAACAGGACCCGAGAGACATGAGAGAGATGGTTTAAATGGGATGCTTGAATGCCTGATAAGAAGGCAGTGTTTCCAGGGGAAGTTTATATTGTAAATTCCACCCCATGGTTGCCCCATGATGACCATTTGCTCCCAAATGTTGCCATGTTATCAACCTCCCCTCCCTCCAATCGATGCCGCTGTCAAATTGAATGCCTTGGTTGAGGCATTCTGAGTTGCACCAGTGTGCATCAAAGCTGTACACTTGTATCTGTGTCTCCCTTCCTTGTAGCGATTGTGTCATTGCTCCACCTCTTCTCAGTTTCTGCTCTCCGTTGGGGGAGCGGCCCTCCTGCTCCACTCAGACTGACAGTCACTCCATGTCTTCCCTCATGACAAGAAAACGCAGCCCTTGAAGAATCACTTCACCTTCTTCTCCCCTACAATCCGCTCCTCACTGCACCTGATCTTGCCTTGCCTTTGTCTTCAAAGGAAAGTGCCTGCTAAATGTGGGAAATCCTAATGCCAAATGTAAAGCAGGTGGCCGCCAACGTATAGGATTAATCTTTACTTGCACTTTACTTCTACTTTTACTTGCAAATGTTATACACCCAGTAATGTCTTCAAGCCAGAGAATTTAACGGTTGAGTCTTACTTGGCTTATTGATTTCTTTTAAAAAGTACAGGGCCAACAGATAACAGTTTTCAATGACACAACATGCAATGACTGTCATGGTGAAGGTAATCCTTTTAATTTGTGTGTGTGTGTGTGTGTGTGTGTGTGTGTGTGTGTGTGTGTGTGTGTGTGTGTGTGTGCGTGTGCGTGCGTGCACGCGCATGTCTTGGTGCTTATATCCGGTGCGTTGTTTGTGTGGTTATGCGCATATTTGTGTGTAGTTAGGCACAAGCAATGATAAATGCATAGCAACGTCTGACTAACCCTAAACCCACATGATGATCTGTGTATAATCTGACCGGGGAATTTCCCTTGGCAGTATCAGAACCAGCCATTTACCCTTCACACTGTGGTTATGTGATGTGCTCACACACACGCACACACACACACACACACACACACACACACACACACACACACACACACACACACACACACACACACACACACACACACACACACACACAGTGGAGCTACTCTTTCTCATGGCAGCATTGCTGATGCATGCTTTTTGGTTTTTGGGTCACGTTCAAGGCTAAAGCGTTGTGCTTTGGTGTTGTTCTTAAACGGGATGTGTTCGTACGTCTGCACAGCTAATGATATGGGTGCTGCCTTTGGTCTCGCCACACAAACAGCCAACCACAAGCCGGAGGAAGGATAGACAAGTCTCACACTTGTTGTTACGCTGTTTTATTCTATTCTGTTCTATTCGGCTCCGTTCCATACTGTTCTATTCGGCTCTGTTTTGTCCTCTTTTGTTCTGTTTCTATTGTATTCACTGTAATTCTATCATATTACATTCTGTTATAATTTGTTCTATTCAATTGTGTTTTATTCTATTCTCAGTTATGAGTGTGCAATATCCGTAGAAATAGAATGAGACCAGAAGAGGCATTCCAATTCAAATCAACATAGCAGGATGGTTAATGAGATATTAACAGTATTGTGTCTTATTGGGTAGTTTACGTCATGATTATAACGCAGCAACAAGCATGACTGAAAGCACAATCAAAACATGAGTAGTGTAAAAGTGGCAATAGAAAGGTGAGTTGGTGAGAGAAAAAATAAATAAAAATATTTCACACAGATTTGGTTCTATATTGCCGATATTCATAATTTTATATTTTTCCAGCTTTTTTATATGATTAATATTTTTTATTGCAAAAAGATAGCATGATATTATTATAAGACAGAATCACTGCACCTCTATTTTGTTTTGCTCTGCTTTAATGCACCACCAGTGCTGCTGCGAGCTGGTGTCACAAACATGTTAGTTCATGAGTCGAAAAATAAATAAATAAATAAATGGTTGGTGTGTGTGGATGTGTGCATGTTCTGTAAAATCATTATCATTGCCACTTATTGAACCCCGGATGTCTTCCTCCGCCCTCTCATGCCTCTTACTTTCGGCCTCTTTCGTAGACTCGTTTTCACTCTCCTTGGTCTTCTATCATATTTGCCTTTTTATTTCCTATCCCTCTCCCCCCTCCCACTCTATCTCTAAAGTGATTTAGTATCATGTGATTAATGATGGCCATTAGAAGCTTCAATATCAACGTGTCTCAGAGTTCACCAGATACGGCCGATGTAGCATCTGGCCCTCCATGTGTGTGTTTGCATGTATGCGCGCACACCATGTCTGTGTTGCTGTGCCTGACTGTGTGCGTCCACAAATTACCCTTTAGCGAAAGCAGAGAAGCACACAAACGCGCATAAAATGCTTTTCCTAGTGGGTAATTTGTGCGCATAAACACACACACATTCATAGCTATGCACGTGAGGGAGTTTATTAAAAATGTAATCAAGGTTCAGACACCTTGAAATGGCGCCACGGTAATTTGTTTACCGTCATCATGTCCAAATAATGAGCAAAGCTGGAAGCATATCCTTTGGATTCCCGAAATAACATGGCCTCAAAGACGCTTCAGCTAACTGAATTATCAACTGTTTACTTTTGAATGGCAGATAAGCATTATAAGCACAGTAAAGGAAACCTGGCAGCTGTGTTAAAGGTGTTTCATGGCAGCTGGAGTTTGTTTAGGCTGACTTTGAAATGATTTGCCTTAAGTATTTTTGAGTCTGTGACTGCAGATATTTAGACATAGTGAATTTGCTTGACCGTTATAATAAAGTTATTATTCTTATTATTAACCAGTAATGAAGGATATTCTCTTCATGTGAAGTTGAGCATGGATGTCTTACTCCACTGGATGCTAAGTCTCAGTTTGGTCTATGATTACTTTTTAAAACAAATCCAAAGATGTATAGCTTCTTAAAGGGACATTTGACCCTGCAGGAAAGTAAGCTGAATATAAATAGACTGAAATATCTCCGGTAAGCCTGAGAACAAGATAAAAAAGCTCACTAAACGTATCAGCGACAGGTTATTATAGCTGTTTTTTAACCTGGCGAGCTGTTGTTTGTACATCATAAAGAGCAGTTTGGTCCTCTGTTTGTGTCTGATAAGAGGATTTGAGAGGTTTAAGGCAACAATGCTTTGCTCATACTATAAGCCCCACATTAATGGTTCACTTGTATTACCTTCATCCCACTTTGTCTTGCCATTTTTCATGAATTTGTAAATTAAAATTTTTACCTGCTTCATGTAGTTCTAATGGAACATAGGGTCAGTTTCAGCAAATATGACAGAAAGATAGTTTTAAGGCTTACCTACTGCACCTATAATGCTAAAAGCCAGAAATGTGGATGTAGTGGATGTCTACCCCTTCTTTCCAAAGTGAAGAGGTTGCTGTCAACATAAGCTTGGCAGCCCACAAGCTCAGACGAGACTGGTGGATGGTGTTTTGATTTATGTCAAGTCTCTTTTGAAACTCATTAAAACTAACATCAAAAGGAGCCCTGTCTAAACGGCACACAGCTGCAGAACACTGTCATAGATGACACCGACTGTCAAGACATCACATATCCTAATCACGCCTAAAAAATGTAACAGGCCATGAAGTCAGATGCTGCTGTCTGTGAAAAACACTGTATTTATCGGCTTTGCATGTAGTCTCCCATGATGCATCAGAGGGACATCTCTCTCTCTCTCTCTCTCTCTCTCTCTCTCTTTCTCTTCATCCTCTGACAGCGCATCACTCTCCTGCTCCTCCTCTTCCTCCCTCGCTCCTCTCTAATTTGACCTCTGATTCAGTCTGTAATTTATTATCCCGTTTGTTGGCCGGACCCGAATCCGCGTGGCAGTGAAGTAATGCACTGGGCACTTAGCTGAGCAGAGTACCGCTCATCAGAATGTGCAGACTTTTCTGTGCACACACTCTTCCTCAACCTGCTCCATGCACTTCTGGTTTGTCTACTGCTTTCCTAAGCTTCCCAGAATGCCTCTCCACAACCCTCAGGATATGGCCAAATGTATTCCATTCCGTTTTTATATTTAGGCAGGGCGAGCAATAACACAAGCAGTCCCCCCCCCCCCCCCCCCCCCCCCCCCCCTACAGACAAATCAAGTCTCTTATTGAAAAAGCAAGATGTGGCTGCAGCTGCGTTGTCAGCGGGGAAATTGGTATCTCTCTCTCTCTCTCTCTCTCTCTCTCCCTCTCTCTCTCTCTCTCTCTCTCTGTTATGATAGATTTATCTCTGTATTATTGTTGAAAGTGAGTGTAAGATGATCAACTCCATCACAGCTGCTGTGGATTTATCTTGGATGTCACCTCATCTACAGTTAGCTAGTTCTCCTTGTAATAAGAAACATGCATCTCATAACAACATGGTTCGTGAAGTGCAAAGTACAGCGATGAAGCGGTTTAGGCTTTGCCCTTGATAAGTTTGCGGCAACAGTTTGGGGAAGGCCCTTTTTACTGTTTTATCTTGACAGTGCTTCCGTGTCGATAAAGAAATGTTTTGGTGTTAAAACAACTTGACCTCAACCCAGTCTAACACCTTAACGATGAATTGGAACGCCATCTGTGACCCAGGCATTATCGGCCAACATCAGCGGCCAACATCTTGAGGAAATCCTTCCTACATACGTTCGCATGTGGGTTTTGTGTGTCCACTTCCTGTACTTTTGGAGTAACATTTGGACGTTGGTCATTTCAGGCGCTCAGTATAGATACTAAATTAGACAATGTATGGGAAATTTCTTTAAACCAAAATGTAGCTAGAGCCTCTATATTTCTCTAACTAAAGTCTCTTTAATCTTTATCCCGATCCCTCTCCTCTTGGCCTCTTTCTTTCCTTCTGTGTTGATCTATTCCCTCTCTGGCCACGGCCTGTCACCCTGTGTTTAGTGTGAGGAGCGATGGAGAGGAGAAAAAAGTAAAGGGGAAGGAGAGAACAGTATGGGAGCTCAGATGGCGGTTGATAAGGGATTTGGGGTGTATGTGTGCGCGTGCTTTTGTGCGTGTTTCCGACTAATACGCACAAAAAGGTCAAGATGTATGCAGTTGTGTGAATGTGAAGTCTGTGTGTTTTAGCCTACTTCTGTGCCTTTGTGTTTGTTTGTCTGCAAATCTGTTTTGGTGTGAGTGGGAGTGGGGACACACCCTCAAAGAGCAGTCCACGGCAGGGGGTCATTCATGATTTCATCACCCAAGCGCTACATAAAGCTCTCTCAAACACTCCTCCTTTTCTCTCAACCCCTCTTTGCCTCTTTCCCATGCTCCCTTTCTTTTATCATGTCTTTCCTGCAGCTTTCTTCACACTGCGTTTTCTCTGCCCTCTCTGCTATTTTACAATTCTCTGGTCCTCAATGCTTTCCCCCTCTCTCATCGGTGGATTTACTCCACTTTTGCACTTATCTCCTCCTGGTTTTCTTTCAGTTTAGCTCCATTCTCCATCTTTTTCTCTTGCTCTCGACTCCTGTGCCTAATGTATTATTATTTTTATTTATTTTTTTGCCATTCCATCTCCGTCCCTCTTCTCTTTCTGTAAAGTGATGCAAGGGCACAAACTGAACCTTTGAAGAGAAACACTTAAAACCACCGTGTCATGTATATATAGATGCGCAGGCATAAATACACAGCCATGCACACAAGAACAGTAACATGCAACTTCACTGGAAATAAATATCAGATGAAAACAGTACATAATTGCAATATATCAGTATCCTTTTTAGATAGAGATTTTGATTTTAATACAATTTTAAACCACTCAGTGACACCAAAACACCTGTTATTACTAATCAAGGGCCACATGCAAATGGTGGCATTTAGTGGCTCACTGGAGTATGACCATGACCATTGGATTATTATTATTATTATTAGTGCAGCTGCAGCCCAGTTATAACGAGGTTGCATTAGAAGGAATAAATGACAAGTAGCTGTGGTTTGGGTTGGTGTCTATCACGGCCAATCAATTAAGCTGTAGTTTTTTTATTTTTTTGTGGCATTTCTGCCTTTACTGGATAGGAAAGCTGAGATATGAACGGGGAGAGAGAGGGGGGAAGACGTGCAGGAAAACCGTCACAGGTCAGAATCGAACCCTGGACTCTTCTGCGTTGAGGAACAAACCTCTGCATATGTGTGCCCGCTCCACCAACCGAGCCAACTGGCCACAATTAGGTGGTAGTTTATAGCCACGACGTTCCACTACCGGGATTGCTCCGGTGTCGCCGGAAATTCAGCCGGATGTCCCTCTTTTCAGCCGGATGTCCGTCACCTTCCGCTTCCTTTGTGTTGGCATTCTAAACTCCGGGGGAGTTGCGAGGACTATGGTTAACAGCTCCTCAGATCTCTGCAGGGTAAATCCAGACAGCTAGCTAGACTATCTGTCCAATCTGAGTTTTCTGTTGCACGACTAAAACATGAACGTAGACATGTTCCACCAAAACAAGTTAATTCACAAGGCTATTTTGCAGCGGCACCGTGGCTCCGTCCGGCGCTTAGTACCGCCCAAGACAATTGTGATTGGTTTAAAGAAATGCTAATAAACCAGAGCACGTTTTATGCTGTGTGGACTAGCCAGACCCTCTTTCGCGGCGCTGTGGATGAGGGTCTGGCAATGCGAGACCAGTTAAGCGGTAACCTGAGCCACTGACTGTTACATAATGAAAGAATCCAGATTGACTTTACTGCTTGGTTTTATTTCAGCTAACCTTTATGGAATACCTTACTGTGGTAATGGCTAACTAGTCTGAAGAAATTCCCCCACCTATTTTTCATCCCTTTAATTAAACGTTGCGGATTTCTTCCAACCATTTCTGCCGCCATCAGACGACCACGGGAATGCAATCAACGAACAGGGAAAGCTTTCATATATTCTTCAAATACTTTTGGATGGCAGATATTGGAAAAATTACCTCTTAACCTCCCCCACTACAGACTGTGTCATAGTTTATTACCTTATTTCCAATGAAATTGCATTCCTTCTGTTGCAGGCAAACATTTCCTATGGCTTAAGAATTTATATTAAATCGAAGCATGATATGATTGAAAGCCACAGTAATTCTAAGAGAACACCTGCATCTGTGCCAAGATTACATAAGATTACTCTGACTCTGAGCAGGCGGAGTCACAAATGTTTTTTCATGCAAAAAATTCTATTTATTTTTTGTTTTTGCACTGACATCTGATTTGTTTTGGCACACTCCGCTAATGGTTTTGGCAAAAGCTCTTTTACAGCCAGAGATGAAATTAGTAAACAGGCACAAACAGAAATATTATTTTAGCATCCAATAAAATTATTCCATTTCTGGTGTAATGACCCCCGTGCTCCATCTACGTCGCCACAAAAAAATACAGATCCATTTAAAACTACCTCACCTATTAAATCCGGAATATAATACTAACTTTAATAAGACTATTTCAAAATTAAACTAATGACAAAATAAGTCTTGAGTCTTGCATGTTTTATAGAATTCATCTAGCTCACTGGTCAGAGTGGAATCTTGAAATGGATTTATCCGTTTGAAATGTAATAAAAGGTTAATCCTGCTACACAGTCAAGATGTTAAGTACATGTATCTCGCTCCTGGAGGTGTGCACATTTTGTGATTTCTTTTATTTTTTTTTTATTTATTATTACACATAATGGTCTGAGGGGAGATGATGATGGGCAGTGCTCTCTCAATACTATATTTGTGAGCAGCACATCAAAGACATTTCTTTTTCAAAGAACAAAATTGTATTAGCTTTGTTATAGCGCCCTGTTTTGAAAAAGAGTATGTAAATATAGGTGCTCTTTTCTCTGAACTGAAATATCAAATGACTGTCTTCCTAGAAATCCATAACATCTGCCTCTTCTCTCTCAGCATATTATACACACACACACACACACACACACACACACACACACACACACACACACACACACACACACACACACACACACACACACACACACACACACACACACTAAGAGGACAATAGGACTTGTAGATGATGAACTGGCTTCCTTCATCTCTCTGCAGTAAATGCAAACACACTCTCACTCTCTCTACCTCATTGGCATGCCTATATGCCTGCACATGTCAGATCCAAGAAGACCTTTAAAACACTGACAAGGCCTCTGTTCACTTTGGCCTCATGCCAACCTGCGACACACACATAAGCGCATGCATACATACATGCACATACACAGAGAACCCATACAGCCTCACAGACATGCGCTTGCATGTTATGCAGATAAAGTGAACGCATACATGAATGACCACAGACACACATGCGCACGTACCGCTCTGTGTGAAGAGTTCTACAATTACACAGGAATATTTTGATAGAAAATTCCCTAGCACCCCAGGTGACTGACCCCCATGGTGTTGAAAAAATACACACTCTCCTCACACACTCGCACACACACACACACACGTTTCCGTCAGCCAGATGAAGTTGCCCTTCAAAGCAACCGCACAATCAACAGCAGCACAGTTCTGACCGAGGGCTCTCCACCGCTTTCAGATTGTTTCTGTGTGATCTCACTGCAGGCGTGTGCGCCATGTGTGTGTTTCCGTGTGACTGCGTGTGTGTGTGTGTGTGAGTCTGCAGACGGGGGAGAAAAGGTCCTTTCGCAGGTGACGTCGGTGGTATTTGTGTCCAGCAGCACGCAGCGGTTAGTCGTGTCACATTCCATCCACATCCAGCTAACACCGTAGCCTGCCCTTTGATACTCACACATAAACCCACGCACACACACACACACACACACACGCACGCACGCACGCACAGACACACACACACACACACACACACACACACACACACAAACACACACGTGCTACACATTTAGCCTACCTTAAGAATGATTGCTGGAATCAAATTACTTGCTTGCATTTTTTTTTTATTTTCTCTTCAATTTTCAATAGTTTAAGCTTAACATTCTAAATTTATATGGAATTCTGTTCTGTGAATATGTTTTTTAAAAAAAAAACATTAAGAACCATTATATATAGCTTGGCTTTCTTAACTTTCAGCTGTCCTGTATTAAAAACAAAACAAAAACGTAGTCAACAGGTTACCGTAACACATCAAGCAAAGAGGCTGCCACCACTGCTAGCCAATAAAGATGTGGATTTAAATGTAGGTATCAAAATACGTAGAAAATTGGTTCCATGTGTTTGCTTTTGAATCTTCTGTCCCTGTAGCCTTCTTCTCAAACTTTCTCACCCCTCTTTTGGGTTTTGAGTCTCTTTTTCACTGTCAGATTAAAGCTTTGCAAAAGTACATTACGGACATCAGACCTCCGTGAATATATTCCCGCTGCATTTTAGTGGACTTGAGAACAATAAGCTTCTCTCTCTTCAGTAGTTTGAGTGTAATGAAGAGCAGGCAGACCAGCTCTCAACCTGCCAGAAGATCACTAATGTGTTTTATAATGAAGAACAAGTGCATTATGACTAATGTCACAATGAATGTTTTTCAAAGTGAATCAGCTGACCGGTGTCAGCGCTCTTAATGCACTTCTTTCTTTGTAGCTCCAATGAACGACATTTTGCAAAGCGGCCTTTGTAATGAAGTGGATGAAACATTTTGTCTGGTTGTGACTAGCCAGGACGCCACCATTTTATCTGATTTTGCATTTGAAATTTGAATGTCTGCACCAAACTAAAGAAACTTGGAATTGATAGTTGGAAGTGGAATAACTGAATAGTGTGTGAATTGTTTAGAGTGTTCATGTAAAAAGCTATTTGTCATTTTTTTTTTTTTGGATTCTCTGCATTTCAGAGACGCTATAAGGAACATAGGGATACGTGAAATCTGAATAAATGTTTTTCTCAACTACAGCCTATCATTTGTTTGGACTGGAGAAAAAAATAAAAACCCTGCCCACAGATATCCTGTGTGAAGCCAGACAGGAGCTTGTGATGTTATGACAAGCAATCTCCAAAACCTGTGGCCTTGGCTGGGTCTGCCCATGGCCTTGTCCAGTCTGCCACTGTGTGGGTAAATGATTGGACATACTGTGTGTGTGGGTGGGTGTCTGTGTGTCTGTGTGTGTGTGTGTTCAACTCCAGTAGTAGTTAATGGTAGCAGGTCGTGTTTAGCCACAAGGGCACTGAAACCATAAACCTCAATATATTCCAAGTCCAAACAGTGGCACGCTGTACTTCAGCAACACACACAAGTTAAAGATGTAATGAAGGGTTAAGCATGATTAAAATACACACAAGGGCACTTCCTGCAGCATGTTATTGCCAGAACATATTTATGGTTATAAACAAGCACACCAGTGAGGGAGGACATATACAGATTAGGTGGATTTTTATCCAGGATTGAATATTACACCAGTAGTAGTCTCGCTTTGCCAGACCTTCCTCCACAGCGCTGCAGAAGGAGGGTCTGTCTAGTCCAGAGAAGAAAAACATGCTATGGTTTATTGGCATTTCACTAAACCAATCACAATCGTCACGGGGCGGCACTAAGCGGCCAACAGAGCCACGGTGCCTCCGCAAAATAGCCTCGGGAAGGAACTTGTTTTGGTGGAACGTGCGTACGTTCAAAAGTTGTTTTAGTCGTGCAACAGAAAACTCAGATTGGACAGATAGTCTAGCTAGCTGTCTGGATTTACCCTGCAGAGATCTGAGGAGCAGTTAACCATAGGCCTTTTAAATCCACCGGAGTTTAAAATTCCATCACAAAGAAAGCGGAAGGTAACGGACATCCGGACGAAAAGAGCGTGATCCGGCGGAATTTCCAGCGGCCCTGAGCAATCCCGGGAAGTGGAACGTCGTGGATATAGTCGCAATGGTCGCAATGGTAACACAATGTTAACTGATACTGAGACCAATGCGAAATGACTGAAGTTTCCACCCGTTGTCTCCACTTGGGAAGGGAGAATATATACATTTTTTTCCCAGAACGCTGCTGTTTGCACTGAGGCCTTGGCACATTTGGTGAAGTGTGACAGGTGTTGTTACAGTACATCCAGGTGCGGTGAAGCAAAGGTGTCAGTGTCCACCTCCAAACAGTGATCCGGGCTTCACTTCAATCAAACTGCAGTGAGCTCCCCCAGGGTCCACACCAGATGTGAAACCCACTGCACATGAGTTAGTGAAGGTGTTCATCATAATTTACAATAAGACAGCAAGAAGGTAATCAAAAACAATGAGACAGAAAGATGATTCAATCTCCCAAACTGTCTTGTATGATATAAATGATTCACGAACAGTTAAACAATGTGCTAAGAAGGAAAAAGGCCTTAAGGACGATATCAATACCATTCTGTATACAATCCCAGCGTTTATGAAAATACAAAACAACATTTTTCCGATACCCTATTTTGAAACATATGATCATGTTTTTTTTTGTTTTTTATTTAACCGAAGAAGCCAAATGTGCTCAAACGTTGGATTTTGTCTAAAAACAAGCAGCCTTTGTCTAAACAAAATGGTCTAAAACTGGCAAATTATCGACTCAAATCGGGAACTATATGTGATCGTGAAAATGTAAATATGAGTCTGAATTGACCAGACAAAGCCTGCCAGTTTTCAGTAGTACTTGACAGTTTTCCCAAATTTGTGTGATGAATATATTTCGGTCGGTTGGAAGTGTTCCATACCAAACTCACACCTTTCTGTCCTCAGTACATTGATTTTCCCTTCTACCTAGTTGCTCTACTCATTGCTTCTCATGCATTATCAGGACATTATTTACCTTTCTGTCCCTAATGCGCACACTGAACGGGGAAAAAAGGCATTTGTGTACTTGCCCCCTCTGCAAGGAGTACGCTGCAGAATGAGTTGAAACTGAATGAATGCATCTCAGTAATTGCTTTTAAATACAAAATGAAAGAAATGGAGGCAGACTATTTAATATGTCAGTGTTTTCAATAATATATCCTGGTTACAAAATGTTGCTATTTGAAGCCATTTGAAATTGGCGTAATGTGAATTGCTTTGCTTTATTTTCAGTTCTATTAACGATGTCCTCGTCTGTTTCTTGCCTGTAACTACATGTTTGTATATGCTGCTGCCTGTCTTGGCCATGCCACCCTTGAAAAAGAGAATTCTTAATTCCAATGGGTTTCTCCTGGTTAAATAAAGGTTATAATACCAAAGCAGTGATGGAGACAGCCATGGCGTAATCTTCTGTCTAATCTGTTAATCCCATTAATTATCACACAGCCATTATTCTACCCAGCCATAATCCCCCCCCCCAGAGACCTCCACCACCCTCATATACAGACAGGGACCGATGCATGCCGTCTGCATGTCTCCACATAAACCACACAAACATGATGAAAGTGAATCAAACGTACGCACAAATCACATTGCTTCACGTAGAAATGCAATAATTCAACAATAATTGACACAAAACAAAATGAAGAAATATGACTACACTTTTTTGCATTGCTATGCATGTTCTCAAAGTGTGATATTCGACACGTGTGAGTGCTGTCTCCCTTTTTGCCACTCATGGAGCACGAGAGCGACTGGAGATTTCATTTGTCAGCAGATTCAGACAGTTCAAGAGTGGAAGCCCATGGATGCAAGTTCTTTGCCCCCCCCCCCCCCCCCCCCCCACTGACCACTGACCAGGAAAAGGTTCCCAATTATCACTATTATATGCACATACACACTCAGACAGACACACACACACACACACAGACACACACACACACAGACACACACACACACACACACACACACACACACACACACACACACACACAATATACTGTGTTAAAGAGGCTTTTTGTTAACAGTGTGATTTTTGTCATTATCAGTGAACCGTTTTTTGAGAAGTATGCTGGTTTTGCTTGTTGTTTTGATGCCCTTTAAAAATGCCAAAGCAGGCAAGCAGTTTATTTTTTATTTTATTTTACCATTTACACTCGGCTTCCGTGCGGTTTTTTCCTTCAACATTTCCTTCTCTGCGGTGGTTTGCATGTCAAGTTCAACTGGTGGGATAATATCAGCGGTTTGCCGTCTGCTCGTTATGGAAGCTGTTGTCTAAATTATCACAGGAGGAGGGCAGTTAAGTCGTAAACGCCTCGTAAACATCTCTTCAGCGTGGGCAAATAAGTAACAAACTATTTACACTCAATATATATATATATATAAACACTCAACTGGTAAAAAAAAAAAAAAAATACATTAACACAAACTCCACAATGTGGCTGCATCCATTCCGTCATATCTGCAGAGGAATTGATATGTGTGATGGTAAGGTGGTACAACCCTGCTCCGTGGAATTGAAGACGTAGGATTGGGCGTCACGAGAACGCACACGACAGATATGACCTCTAGTGGGACACGAGCTCGTGAGCGTGTAAATGTGCTCAAAGCTTCGAAAAGCAGCTGATGCACACAGACCATAATTCATTCAGCCAGACCACTTAGCCTTATTAGTCTACAACAAAAGATTAATATTTCAAAACCCATAAACAACAAAACAAACGGAGAAGCCACCGCGGCACCATAACTCAGGCCCAGGCCACTTAACGTTATTGTAAACCAAATATTTAATATTTCAAACCATAAACTAAAACAAACAGACAAGCTCTTTGTCCATGCCGGAGTGCCATCCATCCTCTCCTCTCCTCCTTTCTTTACTCTCATTTCTCTCTCTCTCTTTCCACCCCCACACACTCTTTGTCTTGTCTCCCATGGATTATTTGTGTGTACAGTGTGTGCGTTACAGGTCTGTCATGGTTTATCAAATGAATCAAATGTCCTAAATGGAACAGCTGTCCGTCTACAGGGAGGGAGAAAGATTCGAAGGGAACCGTGGGGATGTTAAGAGAAAGACGAAATGGACAAGTAGAATGAGAGATTTGCGACGACGAAGGGAACGAGGCCGAAAGAGAGGGAGAAGAAAGAGTGTACGAGCAAAGGAGAGGACGGCAGATTGCGAGAGCGGATGAGAGCGAGAGTGGGTTTCGAACGGTTTACAAAGAACGGCGAACGCGTGACGCGAGAGGGACGGAGAGGGGGCGGCAGAGCAATTAACAAAAACGGAGGCAATAAGTGAGTCAGAAATAGCACATGGATATTGCATTTTGCGGAGGGGGGGGGGGATGCAAAAGCGGATAAACCAAAGAAAAAAAAAACCTATTAGTGATTGTCTAGATCAGTTCTTGTTGCTGTTATTGCATCTAGGCTCCGGTGCAGACCAGAGTCAGCTCAAACATAACACACCATCAGTCACACACTAATGACTAGCTAGCTCAGTGTTTCTGCATGTGTGAGTGTCTTTGAGTGTGTGTGTGTGTGTGTGTGTGTGTGTGTGTGTGTGTGTGTGTGTGTGTGTGTGTGTGTGTGTGTGTGTGTGTGAGAGAGAGAGAGATTGAGAGATTTTTTTTGTTTTTTTTATTATTTGCACGGTCCAGCAGTCATCACATGCATGTTTCTTTCTTTTTCATATTTTTTTTTTTTTTTACAAAGCCAAATATGGCAGAAATTAATTATTTGATGCGTTGTTTCAGTCTAAGACTTACTGAAAAGAAATATCACTCTGTGTCTGCTCATGGTGACATGTTAGGCTTTTGTCTTTCGAAGCGTTATATGATGATTTTATTTTATTTTTATTTTCACTGCACCAATAAACAATCCTAAACTACTTATGACTGCTCATATTAGCCTTCTGAAATAGGCTCCTACTGTACTCTTGACATTATATGGTTGATGTGGATTTAATGGATACGTTGAGCACCTCCATTGTAACAACAGATGTTCAAATTGACACTTGGTATTGTCATTCTTGTTTCCTACATAATTGTTTGTTATCTTTATTGATTAGATGAGCACTTGTCAATAGGCCACCTGACAGCTGTGTGTGCAGGTCTTTTGTTTTGAGTCACCCAAGCAGCCTTTATTGAGATCATTATGGACTGGCAGTGCTATTGATTGGAAAATGAAGGGAATCTGGTTTAGATTATTCCAGTTCATTCTGGATTTTATGGACGGTATTGGTTCGTAATTTCATCCGCAGATGGCGTGCTCGCTATGGCTTTCCTGTATGTTAACCCCATCTGTGGTCACACACACGCACACACACACACACACACACACACACACACACACACACACACACACACACACACACACACACACACACACACACACACACACAAAATCTTATTTACCACTCTTCCCTTCACTTGCTCTTTGACAGAATTCTCCATAATTAGTTTGGCCAAGGCTGCTCTGTTGTTTTAATGGGGTGAAATGATTTCACTGCATCAGCACAGAGGTTTGGAAAAGTTCATCCAGCCACTCGATATCTCAAACCCCCAACTGGGTGTGTGTGTGCGTGCACGCGTTCACGCGTCTGTGTGTAGATAAATGCGTGTTTCTGCCCTAAATCTGTCTGAATGCCCGTATGCATCTTTGTGTTTGCAGTGTGTGTTTTTTTGCAGTTCTGTTTTGAATGCGCTAATGACTTATCGATCTGATGAAAAAATTAATTTGTCACCGCAGACTGTGTCCGCCTGATGGTTAGTGCGCGGCGTGTTTCTTTCTGTCATTTCACTTTGTTTAACTCTTCACTTTGTGTTGCTCCTCCAGGCTCCAGTTTCACTCTTCATTCCTCCGACTGCCGTTCTCTTTCCCTGCAGTTCTCCCTCTCTTTCCCTCCGTCACAACGGCAGACGTTGCCTTGATGTGGCTGTGCTGTGATATCCGAGGGAAAGCAATCTGTCTTGTGTGATTTTGTGGTCAGCAGTTAAAGTTCCATACAGTGTTCGCCATTGTAGAAGTCCCCACATCCTGCGTCTATCCCACTTTCTACCCTTTACCATGTAACCGCTGTGGAAGGCCACCATATCCTGCAGCTATCCTCCGTGATTACCGCAGCTGTTTCCAAATGATTCCTCGTGAGGGTGAAGCAAAGAGGTAGCAGGATTGCATTAAATGGAGCACTTTGAAAAATGAAGGCAGTTTTCCATTTTAAGATTTGCTTAAATCATTTCATTTTGTTGGCCTTCAGTGTGACTGATGTGCCGCGTTTGTTTTTTATATGCGCTGTCTTTTATGTGTGATCGCATCATATCCTTCAGTGTTGTCTTCTCTTTTAATAACGTAAAGTGCTTCCTAACAAAGTTGTTTCTGTTGAAGGCACTGTATAAATAGTTGGATTTGACCTTTTTGCTGAAGTATACCCACCTTGAACTTTTGCACGTTTTGTGTATGAAGTATTTATTAGCTCTGCTATGATTCATGCTAATGTGTCCACGCAGCGTCTCTTGTAAAAGCCACAGTAGCTCAGCATCATGTCGAGAGCATTGTAGGAAAGTATGAATATTGTTTCTGCCTGTGGCCATCAAACAATATAACTCCTCCCTCTGAGTGTTACGCGCTTCAAACTGGGCTCACAGCACGTGTCTCCACATCACAATATTCTTGGACAATTATGTACAATAATCGCTTGGTGCAATAATTTATCAGCAACGTGTGCAAAGGTGTTATTTATTCACTGCTGCTACTTATATTCTCACTGTGCTTATGTATGTTTGTACTGTATTTATGTTGACACTGCACTACAATAGAATTTGTACAATCCATCTTTGTAACCTAATCTCACTTACTTCTCTGTACTTTGTTTTATTTAGTTCTTACTGTAGCTGTGTTACTTTATTTACTTTATACACTTTGGACTTCCTGGCTTTTGGCTCTTTCTTACTCTTATTTTACCTTGAATCTGACTGTGAGCAACTGCAACTAAATCATTTCCCTCAGGGGATCGATAAAGTATTCTGATTGTGATATGGAGCAGCATCTTGTGAGTGGAACAGCGTTGCCCACCGCCAGATCAAAATACAGTAGCAACTGTTTGACGGAAACGTTTTAGCTGTCACATCCTACAAAGACGTGTACTCTGATGTCAAAATCGGATGTCAAACCAACCCATTTGTTTAGCCTGAAAGGCCAGAGATGACATGAATACAATTTTCATGAACGTTGTTTTTTGTTTTGTTTTTGCGATCATGAGAAAGTTAGTTTGTGATCTTTGACATGAAGCTTGTTTTCTATTCTGCGATGTTGACGTAGCCCCATCCAATACGCTCTTGTTTTAGCACGATCACAGAGTAGTGATATCATTATCATACATGGTATGTTGAGATTACTATAGTCATTATTTCATTGGAATTGCAAAACAATTAAACTAACCCTATTCTGCTTTAAGGGCAAACAATGTAATGCTGTAAATCACTCCCTGACTGACAGGTTGTATTTAGGGCTATAGCTATTATTTTGACTATCCATTACTCTGTTAATTATTCATTTTTATGATAATTATGATAATCGGTCTATGAAATGCCAGAAAATTGTGGAACATATCTTGATGACCATAGCTTGAAATTGTTATGTCCATCAACAGTCCAAAACCCAAAGGTATTTTATTGATTCTGATATTTAAAAAGTTCTCACATTGGAAAAACTGGAACTATCGCAGTTACATATTATAGTCTAGATCAGCTCTTAATTTGTTACTTTCAGTGGATTGAGTGTTTGGTTGCAGTCCAACTATAGGATTAAGATCTGTAACACAGGTGTACTTCCCATTAATCACTTAGTACTGCTTTTATCAGGCCCACATGGGGAAACGGTGCGCCCCTGAACTGTGTAGCAGAGTGGGACTTGTGGCGACCGCTGCGTGTGTGAAAACTTTCTCGCTCTGGGTTTGTGGAGGAGGTGCTGTTGTCTGATTCTTCTAAAGGAGATTAATGAAAGGAGTACAAACAGAGAAGGAGGGGACAGACGGAGGGATGAGAGAGAGGCCGCGAGGGAGGGAGTAGACGGGTAGGAGGCTTGTAGTGTGTGTGTGTGTGTGTGTGTGTGTGTGTGTGTGTGTGTGTGTGTGTGTGTGTGTGTGTGTGTGTGTGTGTGTGTGTGTGTGTTGGGGACTTCTCAGTGAACTCCATTCATGCCCTGCTGAATCAATGGAATTCTTTCTCCCGCTCTCCCTGGTTTTCCCTTTTTCTTTCACATTTTCTCATTCCCTCACAAAATCTCTCTCTCTCTCTCTCTCTCCATCATCTGGGTATTATCTCTCTCTGTCTCTCTTTCTTTTATGGTTTCTATCCGTCGCTCGCACCACATTCCTCCTGTCTTGCCTGTCACGGCCTTATGTCTGTGATGTCATTCAGGACAAAGAAGCCAAGCTTGCCTGGAATGTGAGACTGACTGAGAGAGAGAGAGAGAGAGAGAGAGACAGAGAGAGAGAGAGAGAGAGTTAGACTGTGAGAGGGGGAGAGAAGCAGAGAATGGGTGAGAAAAAGTCAAAGAGAGAGGGAAACATGGAGATAAAACGGTAAATGTCAACACAGTGAGTCACAATGGGCCAGACAGAATTTTATGTCAGAAAGTTGTGTCTTCTCTGGTTTCATGAAACTGAATTGAAGAGACAAGGAGCTATGAAAATATTTGAGTTAATAAAAAAAAAAATAATAATAGATTCTGCAAAAGTGAAGATACTGCGTGAGGTGAAAGGGACAGGTGCTTGTTGGTGTTCTACAAACAATTGGAAGTTATTGTATTTGGGCTGTTGATATGTCCCTTACCACCACAGTCAGAAGTTGGAGCTGCAGCAGAAGGAGTGGCACATATCTCATGGAGGCATTTAAGATACTTCAAAACCCTAAGTGCCCGATAGCAACAAGTTGTGGCAACAATGGTACTTCTTCTCAGAGTCAAAACTAATTCAAATCTGCACACACAGACCTGACAGACATGTGTTAAGATTCAGCGTGACTTGCGCTTTCCTGGGGTGTCATTATATCCGGGAAAAAAAACAGTCCATCAATCCACCTTCAGAAATCATAGACAAAAAAATGCACTCCTTATATTCCGGAACTTGCCTTAGAATCGTCACGTTTTTCAAGTTTTCTTCAGTATCAAAGTAATCCAGTATTAGCTGTCTGTCCATCCATGAGTATATTGCAAACAGGAACTGCTAATAGCTTAACGTTTGCATTGTCTTTCTTTGTGTCTTTTCTCCTCTCAAAATGTCAGGCATTGCGTGAGACAAACATAATGATGTTTGGCAACATTATGAGCTGTTCATCCTTTATGTTAAAATTAAACTTTGTAAGTACTGTACAGTGGTGGGGGGTGGCTGGGGTGTGTACAAAATAACACATTTCCCCAGACAAGTTAATTAGATTTCTCTCATCTAAATGTCATTGAATATAATCAGTTTAGGGGCATTACAGTTGGTAGTTTCTTTCTGTCTCTTTCTGTCTTTGCTTTGACTTGTTCCTATTAACAATGCAGCAGCTGCACTTTAATCGCTGCTAATCAAACAACAGATTCCATACTTAGTTCCACAAAATTACTTTTTTTGTCTGACATAATATGAACAATTCTGAACTTGGTGGATTCAAATATATTCTGGATATAATATAATAATCATCTTGTTAAGCACTTTTCAAAAAGCAGGTTGTGCTTCCCATAAGTTGACAGATCAAACACTAACGGCGATTAAATGATCAAAGGAAATGGAAAACCTCCGTATATTTATAAAAGATGTTGCGGAGTAGAATAAAATGAGCTTAACCAAATCACATAAAAGAAGGTAAAAAAGTGGGTTTTGAGAAGAGGTCTTTCATCCTTAACTAACTTAATTTCCATTAACTCCAATGCATGAACCAAACATAACTAAACAGGTGTGGTTGTTGTGGTTTTTGCACAAATAGGTAGGATTGGAATTGTTGGAGCTGGAGTTAATTGCCTACCAAGTATTTGCGATTGTTAGTTAGCTTATGTCTCTGTTAAGTTACTATGGGAACAGATAGCGACGTGTTCCCCCGATGTCAGCTCTCCTCAAAGACACTATCTCCCATTGACAGCGACATAAGGGGGCATGAATGCCTCGCGTTCCCATAACAAAGTTGTCAGTGAATAAGAAAAATGCATTCAAAGATCTTAAAAAATGTAGGGGTCACTTTGTCCAGAAATGAGGGGTCAGTTTCCTCTTCACTTCCTTGAGCTGCTCCTGTTGCCAGGGAGCACTTCCCTGTTGGGTGTTTGGGAACTATTTTGATCCTCCGGGGGAAATGAGGGACAGCGGTCTTTCTTCCTACGCGGCGCTGGTATGCATGTTCTTACATACCGATGTCGTCATTTGCGAGCTCATGTGAATAAAATGGATAAGGAACGTGGCAGAGTTCCCAAGGTTGTCAAAGTCGCTAAATGAATAAATCCACGTGCCAGCGTTGCCACTGAGTGACATATAAATGTGTCTGCATGTTGGCCGTGTTTTCCTAAATCCTCACTTCCACTGATGTCAATCTTAGACAGAATGATACGATAGAAAGTGGTGTAAAACTAACCGAAGAGGAAGATGAAAGGAGTGATGGAAAGTAAGGGAACAAAGAGGGGTGCAGTGACAGGAAAAGTAAAAAAAAAGGTGAGAGTTAGAGGGCAGGTAAAGGCAGGTGGTACAGGTGAGATAGATAGAAAGGGTAAAGAATAAAAGCAGAAACCGAGCAGCTGAAAGGCAGAGAAAGAAAAGGTAACATCAGGGGAGAGCAGAGAATCACATTGATATTCTGACTAAGGCAGAGCCACTGTGTGTGTCCCCATAGAGGAATATTTAGGTCTGACCACACACACACACACACACACACACACACACACACACACACACACACACACACACACACACACACGTACATACGTACACGTGCATGTGGAGTGTGACGTCTCTACAGAGGCCTGTCCGTCAGGCAGACACACTGATGGATGAAGCTGTCAGTGCCTGTGTGTCTCGCTTATCAGGCGGTCAAATACCCCCTCTCTGTAGACCACACACACACACACACACACACACACACAGAGGAAGGAAGGAAGGAAGGAAGGAATAGCTGAACGGTTAGAAGGTGAGAGTTAAAGAAATCAGTAAGCTGGAGAGATTAGAAAATGTGAGAAGAGATGTTTTTTTTTTCTTTCTTTCTTTCTCTCTTTCTTTCTGAGCTGGCCTCCCGCCAACTCAGTGATACTGTGTCATGGTGATCAAAAAGAGAAAGACAGAAGTAGTTCATTTACTTAAACACTAACAGGCTTTTCTATTGAGACAGAATATGATCAGGGTAGTGGAGATAAAACACCCACAGTGTTTACTTAGTAACCCGTTACAGTGATGTGATTTATTTTATTTTTTATTTTATTTTTTCAGTAACAAGTGGTTTAAGGGATTACATTTGGAAATTCCATAATGACAAAGTACCACACCCAGTAGTCCGCCATCACTGTGACAATTTGGGCTTCCGCCAAAAAAAAGCTGTGAGGCCCGCCGGCCAAGTGTCTTTCACTTTTGGCTGAGAAAAAGGAGCGGCTAGCCTGGGTCCTGAGGAGTTGTAGCATTTATTCACCAAAAACAGCAACAAACTGTACACACACTGCACTGCTAGGAGTCCCTGTAAGGAGTTTGCTAATCGAATAACACATTTTAGTTTTAAAATGCATTTTTATTAGGCCCGGCGGGGAGTCAATGTAGGCCCAGCTTTACAATACACAGAAAGCAGAAACCCTGGGTGGACTGCTGCGAGATGTGTGAACCTGGCACAGGGATGGGGGCCTCCCTGTAACTCTAAAGTTGTCTTATTTATATGTTATATTAGGAAGGGGTCAGGTTAGGGGCGGCTGCGGCTCAGGTGGTAGAGCAGTCGTCTACCAATCAGAATGTCGGCGGTTCGTTCCCTGGCCCTGCAGTTCCATGTCGAAGTGTCCTTGGGCAAGTTAGTGAACCCCGGATTGCTCCTGACGCTGACGCTGTGATTGTGTGTGAATGCTTATCTGATAAGCGTGGCTCCTTGTACGGCAGCCTCGGCCACAGTGTATGAATGAATGAATGTGCGTGAATGGTTCCTGTACTCTGTGAAATCGCTTTGAGTAGTTGTTAAGACTAGAAAAGCGCTATATAAATAAAGTGCTATAAGCGCTATATAAATAAAGCTCATTTACATTCATAGCTGCCAGCTAGCCAACAGCTAGTCTTGGCTACATTTGCTTTGTACTACAAACCTTTTCTGGAGTGCTGCATGTGGTCAGTCACCGGGGCAAAGCTAACATTAGCTGTTGGTGGTCAGATCCTCCTAGCCAGTGGCTGGCTGCTTGTTTAACCACAATGTCTTTTTTTTTTTTTTTCTATTTCTACACGTGTTAAATACAAAAAACTGTACCATGGGGTTTAGAAGATTTGTAGTTGTTTAAGCATTTTAGGCACATTTGTAAGTAGTGTAGGTAACGGGCTTATATTACTTTTCAGTGAGTAAAATGCAACCTAAACTCCGTGTAGCATCTGTTTATTTGTAGACTACATCCAGCTTCCTTTATAGCATTATTTACCATGTATAGCACATGTTTATTACACAGTGTATGATACATTTTAAACTGAGTTAATTATACATCTTAAAGTAAGAGTAAATGGCATCAAATGACATACACAGAAAAAAACATGGTAATTGTTTGCTTCCAATTATAAAGCTGGAAAATGATGGCTGCTACTCTGTAAATGTCACATTTAATCTCTGGATTTTCACCAGAATTGGTTCCCAAGCAAATTTGAGGTGAGAATTAGGCTATGCAGTTGAATACCCATGCCCCTTTTCAATTCTACAGTGCCATACTTCAAATGTTGATCACAAAAATGAGGATCTTGTGAAATGGTGAATCACATCTTTTAAAACCCTCATACCTGTATGTGTAGGCTTGGAACATTTCTGTCTTCAGATGCTTCTTGGTATCAAACACGCTGGTGCAGACAGCAATTCACACCAATTACACCTACTCTGTACATCCAGGGAAGAGGACTCAAAGTAGCAAACACCTGCACTTTTCAGAATCAGAGTATCTGAAGAGAGAGATTGCAGGTGTCGTCTTTTGATTATAAGAAGCTTTTAGGCTACATTCATTTACAAATTCACTTACTCTCTTACGTGACACACTCACTCGTACTTCTCTCCCTCTTCAGTCGGTGACCAGTAGTCGTCGCGGCACTTGTTATTGATGACCTCATCGCGCCTACTTGTTTACATCAGGAGTTTTCTGCCTTGTGGTAATCACTGGCTCTGGGTTCTAGTTTGCAAAGGTATTTATTCAGAAACATCAGCGACATGTGGTAAAAAAATGACTTTATACTGTGATGTGACAGCATATATCACCTGTGTCTATGCACAGTGTATTAAGTATATACTGTGTATGATGAAGCATCATGAGTGATGCCCAGAGGAGACGCCAAAGCTCTTTCCAATTTTCCAAGCGAGTGTTTCCTGGGAGAAGGGTGAGTGAGACTCAGCATGCTCTCATCCTCCTCAGGTAGCTGGCACAGAACGTGTGTGTGCGTGCATGCGTGCGTGCGTGTGCGTGTGTGTGTGTGTGTGTGTGTGTGTGTGTGTGTGTGTGTGTGTGTGTGTGGGGCTCACCCACACAGCAGTAAATTCTGTTATCCTTGGGGGTCCAGCTGTGCAAGGATTACACTGGCATCCCACTCTGGTTTTAAAACACAAACAAACACAGGTACACGCGCACACACACACGCGTGCGTGCGTGCGCGCACACACATACAAACGTGCACAATAACACACACAGACATACTTTCCAAAGCATACCTGCACAAGACACACTTACGTACACACACGTACGCGCACACCAGCTTGGCTTTGCTACGGCTCCGCTTTTCAATTTTCAGCTCAATTACATTCCACTGTTACCTATTCTAAACCAAGATCCCTCTTTTCCCTCAGGACACACACACACACACACACACACACACACACACACACACACACATATTTAACGGTACTGCATCCCACTTAAGCCCAAGATTGTGTGGCCTCCTCAACTCTCACTAAAAATGAGAATCATTCGGTACTTTGGAGACTCTGAAGAACTTTTATTTTTTTCTGTTTACTCTCTGTAGAAAAGAGGACATTGAGATTTAAGGCTAGGTTGTATGAACTTTCACTGTTGCTAAATGTAGAATAAATCTTGAAAAACAAGTGTCCGGTTAATACAATCATAAGGTACAGAATGCACTGACCCCCCACGTTTATATCGCCACTGAAAATGTTCTAAATTCCTCCTTAATTTCTTGAAAGCTAAACAGTGAACCAAGAGCGCCCCTTCAAGGCCAGGAGTAAAATCTACTGATATTCCAGGAAAAGGAGGATGGCTCATAACCCCAATATAATTCAAAATAAAGGTCCCATTTTGTGTTTACAAACCACAACTGTAAAGAAGAAAACTCGTATGGCACAGAATTAGTATGACAATAAATCTCAGACTGAAAAATGTGTTTTAAATCTAAGAATCTGCCATTAAAACAAAGCCAGAAGTGAAGCAACATTTTTCATTTCAGTCTGCTTTTAATCAAATTCTCCTGATGGAGTAAATGCAGCTGATGCCTCTGCATGGCAACACAAGTGCATGGTGTCAGGAAACTTGGCAACATTTACAATTATTAAGAATATTCCACAACAATTCTGTTTCTGTTTCAACACCATCATGCAGTATGAGTGCATCATTCATTTGCTTTTATTTTAAATCAGTCTTAGTCAAAGACCACTTGGTCCAAATGTGCTCACACACACACACACACACACACACACACACACACACACACACACACACACACACACACACACACACACACACACACTCTCCCTGTCTCCCTCCCCTGTCCTAATAGCATTGCAGGCGAGCATACAAAGAGAACAAACACCCATGTAATGTGGCGGTTCCTTCTCATTGACACTGGGCACTGGAATGCAACACGGGGGGGGGGCTAGGGGTGTGTGTGTGTGTGTGTGTGTGTGTGTGTGTGTGTGTGTGTGTGTGTGTGTGTGTGTGTGTGTGTACCATCCTGTCAGATTAACCTAATGATTAGCATTACTGAGAACTGACAGCAAGAGGAAGGAACAATGAGTGTCATTTATCCTCTTATTTCTTTCTCTCTTGCCCACTCACTTTCTTTTTTTTAGCTCTGTTTTTTGCTTTTAATCTCTGACCCTCTTTCTGCCTGCTGATCAGCGGCTCTCACTCAGTCTTCAGAGGCAGACCATTGGAATTTCCTTAACATAATTACAAAAAATCTCCCTAAAAAAACAACCGCCGATGTACCCAGCCAATCGCTGATAAATTCATCAAATCACCCAACCTTAATTGAAGGCATGAGACGACACAGGGGGTGCTCTCCCCTGCCTCCAGCCTTTCTCTCTGACTGTGAAACTATTGATCTTCTTGTGATGTACCCAGCATTTGGTGCTTTGAAAAAGAACTCGGTGCTGCTAACAGTGATTTTTGAACCAGGGGCTGGCATCTAATGATGAGCTCCAGCTACATTCTACAGCCTCTGTATGCACATAGTAAAACTGAAAATGTGTTGCCATTTCTTATCAAAAGGAATCAACTGAATGCAATACATGGATCTAAATTAATGATTTTTTTTTATTATTATGTCAAGCAGACTACATCTCAGACCACAATATGTTTATAAGATAGAAAATAAGCTAAAATTGCATACTTCAGCTACACACATTATGTTAATATGTTTTCCAATCTTTGCTTGTTTATTGCAAACCACTGTAAATGGTGGTTGAACTGCAAACCTGCGACATGGGGCCTCGTGTAAAATTCACTTTAAAAAGGTGACGAGCAAGATAAGGACAACTGCCTTAGGGATTCAAAAAAGTTGACTTCATGGTATTATAAATCCTTTAGGGAAGAAGTGGGGGAAAAATGTGTTATATCACCAAATACTTAACGAGGTGGAGTTGGCTGAATTCAGAGAGAAATAAAAGAAAGGGGGAAAACAATCTCAAAACTGAGGCATCAGCTTGGGTGTTTGCTTCTCTTTGCTGCAAAAAGGACTCCGAGGAATGAGGATAGGTGTGATAAGAGCATCCTGTTGTGGTTCAGCTTGTGCCAAAATGCTGCAGAGGGAATGAGATCACTGTCTATTCCTTCATTTAACTATGCAGACTGACTCCTACCTGCTTTATTGCCTCAATATAGCTCTGCTCGTTGCCCGTTTTTGCCGCCAGGACTGGAAAGTTAGGGACATTTTCTCTCAAGGACGAGGGAATTGAATTTTATGATTGCGCTATCTGCTTTGGAATCTTCACAGAAGGACGCGTTACAACATATTCAATGGGAGGGGCGTCCTTTATCCTTCACGCTGTCATTTCCTTGCTGTCAAGCTTGCCCTTTGTTGACGAGCAGTAAATCTCATCTGCGATGCACAGTGAACAGGTCATTCTACTCTAAGCTGAGGGGAATTGAACAACTGTCGAGGGAAAAGTTCACATCCAATTTCAGCATCTGCATCGACACTTACATGTCACAGTGATATTCTTTCTTGTACATGACGTAAATTATATTTTCTTGGTTGTTGGTACATAGAAGCATGTTCCACTGTTATGCCCTACATTCAACACAACCCTTAAGATGCATAAAGCACAACCTCCAATTACTCACTTAACTGTAGTTAGTTTCTTTATTACAGGAGTTCTTGAAAGCGTTAATATGGACAGCAGTCCTCCCACGACGTTTCACTTCCGCCGGATGTCGCTCTTTTCGGCCGGATATCCGTTACCTTCCGCTTTCTTTGTGTTGGAATTCTAAACTCCGGTGGATTTAAGAGGACTATTGTTAACTGCTCCTCAGATCTCTGTTACATGTCATTTAGCTGACGCTTTTATCCAAAGCGACTTACAATTCCTATATATGTATGTCTGGAGCAACTAGGGGTCAAGTGTCTTGCTCATGGACCACATTGGTTGATGTGTCGCAGTGGGAATCGAACCCCGGTATCTCCCACACCAAAGGCATGTGTCATATCCACTGCGCCATCACTACCATCACCAGACAGCTAGGTAGACTGTCTGTCCAATCTGAGTTTTCTGTTGCACGACTAAAACAACCTTTGAACGTAGACACGTTCCACCAAAACAAGTTCCTTCTCGAGGCTATTTTGCAGCAGCACCGCGTCTCTGCCCGGGGCTTAGCGCCGCCCATGACGATTGTGATTGGTTTAAAAAAATGCCAATAAACCAGAGCACGTTTTTCTCCCATCCCGGGAATGCTGTGTGGACTAACCAGACCCTCTGACAAAGCGAGACTAATGTTCAAGTGACAAAGCCCTCTAGGGGCTGTAATTATGATGGGATCAAAGAAGGCAGTGAGGGGACGTTGTTCTGAAGAGGAGGTCGGGGTGGATGGATGGGTCAACAACAAACTTGACCACGGGAGACCCCTGTTCTTTTCCTTTTGAAAACCAACAGTTGACCATGCTTTTTTTTTTTTAAACCATGACCGAGTGTCGATTTTTGTCACCACCATGCTGTGAATCACAGCTGAGCTGACAACGGTGCATGCTCTCTGTCACCAATGGGGGGGGGGGGGGGCCTGCTCTGCTAGAAATGACTTAATCTGTCAGCGAAAATAGGGATTTGGCATAGGCAGTTCACTTAGAAAAGTTGATTAGTTCGTACATATACAGGACACCTCTAATTTGTTATCAGTTTTGGAAGGCAAAGACGACGATGTATTCCTGCTAATAGGTAACCTGACTCCGCCAGATGGATTACTTCGCATTTGCTCGGCATATCCATCTGGGAACCTTCCGTTGGAGAACTTTTGGGAGGGGGCAAAAATACTGGTTAGTTGATTGGATAAACCATCTGTCTATCACCACCTATATTGGTGATAGACGGGCCAAATCAACCAATCAGATCAGCGAAGCGTATAACGTACTAACAGCCGAAACCAGTCGGGAGAAAAGCAAAAACATCTTTTCCTCCGAGAAAAGCCTCCAGTGCCGTTTTTTTTGCTCTTCTTTCAGTGAAGGAATACTTTCTAATTTGGATAAAACTTGCACAATAGCTACGCTCATCTCATCCGGGGAAGCCTTCAATTAAGGTTGGGTGATGTTGTTTAGACTGAACTTGACTGAATTTTCTCGATCTCAAGATGCCAGACTGATCTGTGAGTGGATAACTGGCGCTTGCGAGATCAGGATGGTCTCACGAGGCTAGCTGATAGGGGCCACAGATCAGAAAACGTTTTTTTTTAGGGCATGGGAAAAAGTTGATCAATTATAACATGTTAAATGACTGCCTCACCCTATCTAGGAAAATGCCTGTTTGACAGATGCAATACTCTTTGAATCAGGTAAAAGCTCCAGCTGCCCCTGCAGATCCAGGTTGAGTCTGTCCAAATAAACCAGCATGCCAAATCTAAAATGAATTTGAATCGGTACTCAGCCCTAATGTCTCAAAGCCCCCATCACAGATATAAGTATTTGCCACACCTACAGTGTCATTGGCTAACTAACTAACTAACTAACTGACACATACATAATGTAAACAGCTCTGGTGTTAGACATTTCTTGTGGATTCTGCTGAAGTGGGAGTTACTTTTTGCTGTCAGTTCAACTCTCTCTTTCTGATGTGGCAAAGTGTTGATCGGCTAGTGCACAGCTGGTGTGTGGAGGGACCTGATGGAGTCTCATTCAAACATCCCATTAAAAGAACATTACAGTATTAGCAAGAATAACTGTCAGAATAACCCCAAGGTATACAGAATGGCACAAAATACGGTTTCTCTTTTTGTTGTTTAGTTTTGTTGGTTGTGTACTCTATGTGTGCTCAACCCTGCTCTTTTGCTTTCAAGCAGTCACAGTGTGTGTGTGTGTGTGTGTGTGTGTGTGTGTGTGTGTGTGTGTGTGTTTGCCATCACTCTACAGTATCAGTAGATATGTGTATCTGAAGGTTTCAGACAGGGTGTGCAGAACGAGCCTCTGTGCCTCCACAGAAATATGACACCTTTCATAACTCGGTAAAGAGAACACGGAGTATGTAAAAAGACAGCACAGAGGGCTGCTGCACAAAGCAGCTGGCTGAATTCACAATAATGGCCTCAAGCTTTACAGGGCAGACGCTTTTGATGTCTCTCTGTCTCCCTGTCTCCCTGTCTTCCTGTCTGTCTGTCTGTCTGTCTAGCTTTGAATCTGACAGCTCAATTTAAAGGACTCAGCTGTTTTGATTCAGATGCCGGGGATCCGGGTGGTACCTGCCGGTCTCGTCGCTCTCTGTGAGTGATGGCAGTTAGCTGTGCGTGTGGCAGGCTGACACCTCTGATTGGTCAATCCCAGCTTGTCACTCATTTCACCATCATGGACACCGCAGCTAAGAGGCAATTGTCGCGGCGGGGACAGAGCCTCAGGCTATTATTGCCAAGGTGACAGAGCTTTACCTCTTATAGTGAGACTAGAGACATGTCACTTCAACAGCGTTAACACACTCAAATTTCAATTTTGCACACTAAAACGCTACCTACTGCTTAGTAGTACTGACTGGAGTTTCTGGGATGAAACGGCAATTTCTAGTTACGTTTCTGTGAAAGCATTACGTCGACCTCGTTAGCTTATCTCCTTATTCCTCCCCTTTGACTACATCTTTCTCCGAGCGTCTTGTCTAACGTCAGTGTGACGTACTCGTACTTTACCCTCACTTTGTTCCAGTAGTACAGTGTGGCAGCTGTGATCAAGGTCAGGGCTGTGCAATTCATCGAATTTTGGCTCCTAACAATCACAAAAACAGAGTGATCGAGAAAAATGATTCTTTTGCACATTATGCTTTGCAAGTAAACTCTTATTTTGTCAAGTGTTCTGAATGGTAGAAAAACAATTCAAGTGGGAAAAGTGTTAAAGTGCTCATATTATGCTTTTTGGCATTTTCCCTTTCCTGTATTGTCTTATATATCTTGTTGTGCACGTTATAGGTTTACAAAGTGAAAAAGCCCAAAGTCCCCCCCAAAGGGACTTACCATCTCCAACAGAAAACACTGTTCACAAACTGCTCCAAACAGCTCCATTGTAGTCCAGCCTTTATTTCCGTGACCAACGTGCGTCACTCTGTAACACACGTTATAATGCTCGCCTAGCTGCTAGCATGGCACGCCCTCATACTCTGCAACTGACAAGCTAGCAGTACTTACTGCGCATGCGTGACTCCCAACAAAGATGGTACAGAAGTGAGATGTCTCAACACACAGGGTGAAAAGAGGAGCTGTAGTAATGTGTAGTACAACAAATATATGGTGTTTTCTGAAAATTAAACCAAGTAAACATATGCTGGTACAACCTCTAAATACAATTATGAACTTGAAAATGAGCATAATATGAGCACTTTAAATAATCGTGATTTCATCATTTACCAAAATGATCGTGATTCGTTTTAGTTGTTTTTGTTTCCATAACCGAGCAGCCCTAATCGAGATGGTACTGGGGCAGAAAGAAGAATCCACAGAGACTTTGTGGGTTTTTTTTCTGCCAAGTACAATAAAGGGCGACGTAGAAAGTGTTGAGGGTTTGACCCACACCTGACACAAAAAGAGATTGTCAAATTGGCCAGAGTATGTGCAAGGAAAAGAGCAGAGGGAAATAATCGATCTGCCCTCCATCTTCCTCTTGGAATAGTGATAGATGATGACTATTGATGCGTTAGGTTTTCGAGTGTCATCCTGTGTTACTTACAGTGTGACACGGTGCTGGACTCCGTCCCCTGTCAGCCAAAGTGGTTGACCTGCTGCAGTGCCCGACAAAGGCAATTAAGCCTTACGGTCTGGTTCTGAGGGAGTTCAACGCCACTGGATACCTAAAGATACAGTCAGTTATGTGTCTGAATAACAGGAATCTCAAACCTCTCAGATGGTTTTTATTTGCTTTTGTTTGTCCTTGTAATGGCTGATACCAGATCTTTTTTGTTGCCGTAATGCATGCGACAAAAAAAAAATAAAAAAAGAAAGGGAACTGAAACAAAGTGTGGAGAAAGGTCCAGGCATGTGAGGCTACAGCTTGGAAAATTCAATTCCCCGGTTTGACTAAGAAGATTACTTTTAAATGAATGAATCACTCACAGTAAGTGGCACTGTGCTGTTTCTCAACTTTCCTGGCAATCTTCACTGCGCAGTCAAGACAAATAATAATGAAATATGGTAAGAGTGAAGTAGCATGAAAGGAATGCCTGGCCTCTCTTAAGCTTCTGGATTCAATGCTACCAGGTTGCGCAGAGGTCTGGGGCAAGTTAAGCAAGTATAAAATAAGAAATAGACTGTACAGTAAACACCTTTTATTTCCTTTTTCTGAAGGAGTTTTGGCTTTTTGATGTGGTTTTTGTTTTCCCTTATTCTATATGGAGCCCTTCTCCATCTGCTTTAGTATGTGAAACAGCCATTAGCATGAATATTGAACAGTATAGACGGAGAGAAAGAGGCAGAAAAAAGCCGGAAATGAATGGAATTAGTTGAAAATGGCAGGGACTGAGAGGGGAAATGGAGAGAGAGAGAGAGAGAGAGAGAGAGAGAGAGAGAAAAGTGGAAAGTGAACAGTGGGCAGTTAAATAATTTGCTCTCAAGCAAGGAGATAATGGCTGTCTCTTAAAAAACAAACATTCAGATTCCTATGCCGCAGTTTGATCTTCGCAGCTTAAATTGTAAACAATGAACAGTTTACAGTAATTATGCGTAAAGAAGTCTTTTGGTACGAACAACTTTCCATTTCGCAGCTGTGTTGTCACATCAAAACTCAGATTTATACACTCACAGTGAATGTATGAGTCTGTATTCATGAAATCCCATTTGGTCATCTGATAACACCTTTTCCATCAGATGAGGAAGAAAGCAGTTGAAAAGTCAAAACAAGTGCTTGAGGTGAGATCTGGTTTAGAGGTGTGAAGTCGCTCAGGAAACCTTTTTATTTATTTTTTTATTTTTTTCCTGTGAAACAGGAGCTGTTATTATTCCCCGAGCTTTGAGAAGGATTTGTGATGTCAGGTGGCTAAGTGAGCATGAGAGGTAGCGAGAGACAGGCCGGGGGGGGGTGATCTAAGTGTCCACGTATAATGGCCGTCTTCCTGTGTCGGACCTCCAGAGCTGTGCAGGTCAATGCAAACCTTTCAACAACTCCTTCCCTTCATACCTCCCTGCAGTCCTTTTCAATGCGTCATCCCCGTTTCTTACAGCTCAGATCTTATTTTAGAAGATTCTGCCATCATTTCTGTTGGTTCTGATAACACTGTTTTTAACAGATAATGTATGTATTTAATGGGAACCCTTATTTATCGCCCTACACAGCTCCATTTCTTTTCCTTTGTGTGTCTCTCTGTCTCTCTCTCACTGATCAACTCCTGATGCTCTCATAAGGTATTCATCCTCCTTTCATTCATTCATCTCTCACACATGGCTGTTTCCAATTGGCCCAGAGGCATTCCTGAAATGCCAGGGCATCAGTGTGTGTGTGTGTGTGTGTGTGTGTGTGGCTGTGTGTGTGTGTGTGTGTGTGTGTGTGTGTGTGTGTGTGTGTGTGCGTGTGCGTGCACTCGCGCTGTTCACTCCCTCGTGTTGAGGAGCAGAGCGTGGATGGGAGGGTGAGAAGAAGATAAGGAGCAGAAAAGAGCACTTGAGTTTCAGTTCGTATGCCCTGAGTCAGTAAGTTAATGTCAGCAATTGTGTAAACACGACTGGAAGTTCTGCATAATCAAATAGCATTGCCATAAAAGTAGGGATGCACCGATCCACATTTTTCACTTCCGATCCCGATACCTGAATTTGGATATCGGCCGATACCGATACTATTCCGATACCAGAGCTGTGTTTGCTTTAATTTTATTATTATCATTATTGTTGATTTTATATGATGCTGAAATAAACTCCTCTCAACAGGCAAGTATGATATGTACGTATGTATGCATGTATGCCCCAAAAGGCAACTTGAGGTAAGTATAAGGTCAGAAAAGGAAGTCAGAAAAACAGGAAAAATCCCATTCTGAAAACAAATATGCAACTGTAAGGGTTTCAAATTGATTGTCATGTCAATATTTATTACATTCCCAAAATGTCAAATACTTGAGTCTTGAAATATAAGAAACGTGCAAGTGTAAAAATCTTACACACATACACACACACACACACACACACACACACACACACACACACACACACACACACAAACACACACACACACCATCAATAAAACAGTGGGCATCTGAACAGATCAAGATCAAGATTAACTTTATTGTCCCACAACGTGGGAAATTTGTCTTGGGCACTCAGCCCATGCTGTAGCCATAGTACAACCAAACAAACACAGACAGCATGTACAGACAACAAATACTGTGCAATACTGTACCACAGGCCATAATATGGTCCTGATGGTGTATAAAAACCCAACACGGTATAGTACAATACACTGGTAAAACATTGCTTAAAATAAATTAAAGTAACTAATTTTAAATTAAAAAAAAAAAAAAAAAAAAAAGTCCCATATCTACAACGTCAGTTTGGCCTGTTCGGCCTATTGCTTGCTGCCATTTAGAAGCTTAATAGACACTGGGATAAATGAGTTTTTAAAACGGTTAAGTCTGCAGCGAGGAACTCTAAACCTCCTACCGGAGGGCAGCAGCTCATATTCTGCGTGCAGAACGTGGGACGTGTCGCTAACAATTCTATTTGCTTGTCGCAAAGAAGCCTGTTCATAAAGACTTTGCATGGATAAGTGCTCTTTAACACCAATGATCTTCCATGCAGTATGAATCAATCGGAACAGTTTAGTTTTCAACTGCACAGGGAGGTTGCCAAACCAAGCTGTAATACCGTATCTGACCAGGCTCTCCAGGACTGCTTGATAAAATATCAACATAATTTTTTTTATCTGCGCCATGAATTTGCAATCGTCGTAAGAAATGCAACCGCTGCTGCAGTCTGCAACAGAGACTGTCAACATGTGTGCTCCAGGTTAGTGACTCGTCAATATGAACACCAAGATATTTGTATGAGCGGGCCTGAGTGATGGTTTGGTTGTGAAATCAAGTACACTGGCTCTTGTAGCATCAACAAATCAAGGTTTTAATATGTCAAATATCTGAAATATAAGAAAAGTGCAATAACTGTAAACATCTTACACACACACACACACACACACACACACACACCTCTGTTTTCACGGCTGCAGCGGCTGCTCTGAAATGGCGGCCACCGGGACACGATCTGGGGTCTCTGGGGGACGCAACAACGGGGATATGAAACGCCAAAAGCCGGCGACAACACCGGGACAGACAGTTGTGAAAGTCCTGCTTTGTTTTTGCATTTTGCTGTCTTGCTCTGCTGTGTTTCCAGTGTGAAGTATTTCCACACAGCGCGGACACACAGGATAGCATTGAGCTAGCCACAATGCTGCTCAATGCTACTATCCTGCTAGCTGGCTGCAAACTGCGGAATGGACTTCCTGAGCGGGGACGTGTCTCATAACTCTGTGTCTCATTGAGCATCTCCGTTCAGGAAATCTATTCCACAGTTTGCAGCCAGCGCACCAGCCGGCAGGAATCACTTTTGGAGCAATTTCAGCAGACAACGTTAAAGTGCAGACATGGCTCATGGTATCGGAAATCTCCGCAGGTTGGATCGGGAAAATCCGATACCTGAATTACGCTGGTATCGGGTCCCGATACCGATACTGGATCGGCCCCATCCCTAGATAAAAGGCACACCCACTCCCAAACACACGCAGAGGGCGCACAGTTTGTTATGTCTCTGAGACAAACCTAGACATCCAAATGTTTTCAAAGATGCCCCTGCTGAATGTATATAAAATGATGTGCAATCAAAGCTAAGCTACAAAGGGAACACAACTGTGTGCCAATGGGTTATAAAGGGCCTCTTCAGATACACTCATCATAACTTGGCACTCAGATATACACATACTTTTAATGAGACGTACAAGTGCACATACTGTGCAGGCAAAAGTATGCACTTTCAAATCAATTACATAAAATTACAGCACACACACACACAAACACACACACACACACACACACTAATCTCACAGTTACACACACATGTTCGTTCATGCTTCGGGATAGCTTCAGAGCGCTGGGTAAAAATATTACACCACAATTACATTACCGTTAGCCACGGCAGCTGGTCTGGACAAAAAGGCACCACAGCGTCTCTGTCTCTGTCTCTCTTTGACTTTGTCCTACAGTTTTATTTACATTCCTCCTTCTCCCATGACACATGACTAAGGTAATCTAAAATGCAGCGCGCCCGGCATTGGCAGGCCGAGTCAAGCAGAGACCAAAGCCATCTGCCTAAACGGGTTATGCCATTCAGAGCGCCACAGACTCCAAGAGGATTCAGATCTTCCCAGTAGGATTTCTAATATGAAAAACGTGATTTTTTTTTAAACCAAATGATAGACAGACAGACCAATAGATGGATGGATTTGTTCGCTAGTGTCAGTCCCTTGGTTTGTTATTCTGATACTTAACTGTGTTCAGCAAACTTTGTGTCTGGTCAAACTGATTGCATGAAAGTAAAAACTAAATGGCTGCATGAATAGGGTTTCAGACCCAGGAAAGTTTTAGTTATTTTATGTTTTTGTCAAGGCCATCGGCGCTCCAGACTGTTTGAACATCATCAGCCGAAGATGTTGTTATTCCAAAAAAATAAAAAATAAAAGCAAATGAATGGAGAAATCGGAAAGGCATTCATCCTAGTTGTCATAGTAAGAGAATCAACTATAAACACACACAGGCACCGAAAGACATGAATGTGTGCACACTCATAGGGACGCATACGGACAAGCACACACAAAGCAACAGGGAGCCTACTAACACAACCAAATAGCAACTACTACAGCGTCTGCAGCCTAGCAACTGGGCCACTGGATGTCATTGTCCCTCATCACATTTCTGTGTGTGTGTGTGTGTGTGTCCGTACTCACTTTCCTGTGACAAAGATCCTTTTTTGCGAGACCCAGAATTTTTGTGTGACAGGTTTAGAATAGTGGGCCAGAAGAAGAGAAAGTATGGCTAATAGGGAGAGTATAAGAGAGTGAAAGAACTATAATATCAATTTATTTTGAGCAAGACACAGACTAACTGCATCATATATATATATATATATATATATATATATAGTACATACTGTATAGATTGAGACAATTTAGTAAAACTTTTTTAGTATATCAAAATTCATCAAGTATTGATATAATACATATATACTATATATACTGTTTATATATATTATACAACTTGATGCATATGTAACGGAACTTGATGCATTTTATATATGTAATGTATATAACAGAACTTGATGCATTTTTATAAACTGACAATGTGTTTTGCTCAATTGTCTCTTCCTGTAAAATATACAATATGTGCACATAATACAAAAATCCAAGCTAATGGCTCCCATCATATGAAACACATAAATGTGCCTATTTACAATCAAAGTTTCTTCCTTTCCCCCTCCACTTCCTGATCTAGTGGTTGGTGGAGGCGAACAGTGATTCACCAGCGACTTAATGCTTTCCAGACCAATTAAAACCTTGAGCACCTTTATTTGGTTTCAAATGTCATGCCATTCAGAAATCTGATGAATTTCTGAGTGAAGCATGTTCACTCAGAAATACGTCAGATTTCCAAAACTAGAGATTTTCCAACTGCCATTTCACTGTGATGTAAAGAGTGAAAGAGCACCGAATACCATGACATTTGAAATAAATAAAAAAAACATGGATTTTTTAATGTGGTACCAGGAACTTAAGAGATAGACTGCACTTTATAAAATGTCTGGGATTTGGGGTGTTATTTCTGGGGTGTCTCTGATGCTTCCACACGCATATAAACTTGGAAAAAAAAAACAACATTCATGCTGTTTTGAGTGAGATTGAGTGAATGATTCCTGCTTTCAGTCTCCGGGTGAGCTGTTCAAAATCAGCAGGGCTTTTTACATCGGTAGCCGAGACGAGGTGGCTAACCGTAGCATGCTAGCGCTAGCATGTTCGCTCGTTCTCAATGGTAAAACACTGCTAGAACACACACTAGTTCACCATAATCTACAAAAGATTAAGCGTATTCCACGCAAAGTTGGAAGTGTGCGCTGTTTAGAAGAAGTCTCCCGGCTAATCCTGCCTTGAAGTTAGAGAAAAAAGCTAGCTAGCTGATGTGATCCTTACCTAGCTACTGCGCATGTGCAAATCCCTATAAAGGTGGTGTAGAGGTGAGATGTCTCACTATGTAGCTAAAACAGAGACCTGAACAGAGCTGAAAAGAGGAGCTGCAGCAATGTGCAGTACAACAAAAATATGGTGTTTTTTGAGAATTAAACCATGTAAACCTATTATGGTACAACCTCAAAATACAATTATGAACCTGAAAATGAGAATAATATGGCCAGGTGCCAAACACAGGCTTTTATGGATTTATTTGGTTTGGTTTGGTTTTACGTACAATTGTAAGAGATTTAGAAGAATCTCTGACCTAAGACCATTCATGCATTTTTAAAATCACATTCAGTGTTTAGCAATTCAAACCAGATGATGAAAGCACACTAATTCAAATAACATTTATTCATGAGTGATGTCCTGTATGCCACTCATTCAAGCACCATGCACATTGTCATTTTAATTAGAATTATTGTTTTACTTTCTTTAATATTCATATCCGTCTTTGTTCTCTGTTTTGTATACAGGTGCATTATCTCTTGTTCTGTCTTCTCCTTCCTGTGTCAACCTTTATTTTCATTAGATGCAAAGAAAGCTTTTAATGTCATTGAAGCAACTGGGCGGCAGCTTTTTGGGCTAGCGGATGCGTGGTAAAATCCGATGAAAGAATGCTGCCTTGTCTCATCTGCACTCCTTTTTTTTTCAAATATATTTTCATGCTTACTTTTGTTATTTTCTTTTTTCCTCTTCTCCCAGTTCCTCGCCTCCTCTCTACCATCCTGTCCTTATTTCCCTCCTATTTTCTCATCTTTGCTATTTTGACACTCTTTGGCATTTCATACATTGTCACTGAACCAACAACTTTTGTTACTGTAAACTTTTGTCAGAATGTTTAGTTTAGTCTCCTCATTTAGTTCACTCAGGTTCAAAGCAGCACTAAACATCGGAAACCGTGTAGAAGTGCTATACGTTACACTTTATCTAATGGCAGCTACATGCTGGCTTGAAGAAAATCCCAGCTGCATTGAAGCAAATTAAAAAAGAAAGAAAAGAAAAACCTCATCTCTAGAGATACACTTTCAAAGTGTAAGGTTATAACTGACCAAATGTTCACTTACGATCCAGAGCTTGTAAACTTAAATCACATGGAAGTGTTGAGCAAAGTTTTAGTAACTTGTATCAGCATCGGTCCACTTTTTGTTGCGTCCTTGCTTCTATCTGTTATGCTTGGCTTCTAAACCGTGATGAACAGCTGGCATTTAGATGTCAACATTTGTCCCCTTGTACACCTAAAACCTTGTGTTATGGGGGTCATTTAGTATTGATGCTTCAGATCACGTTCCCCCCCTCCTATCACACCACGCACCGTCCCCTCGGAGGAGCCCTCCAGAATGAACTGCCCTTCTAAGTGTCTCAGCGGTGGTTTGATTGACACCGCTCACGCTTGGCAAAATGAACTAAATTAAAGGAGTAAACACTCCAGAGTGCAAATAAACCACTCCAAACACACACTTAGGCTCATCCTCTTCACGCCTGAATTCCTCACCATTCTGCTTTTTTTTAACCGTTCCTTTGCTGCTTTTTTTCTCTCTCTAAAACCATGATCTGTAGTTGAACTGGCAACTTCTCCAAGTGCTGGTGTGATTCTGAACTCTACAAAGCCGATAAGAATGCTTGCAGCTCACACTGTGTTTGTGTGTGTGTGTGTGTGTGTGTGTGTGTGTGTGTGTGTGTGTGTGTGTGTGTGTGTGTGTGTGTGTGTGTGTGTGTGTGCGTGTGCGTGTGCCTTTGACTGAAGCTCTCAGATGAGAGCCAATTGATTGAGACGGCCCCAATTAGTCTCTGTGATTAATTGAGTGTGATTGGATGTCGTCCCTGGCACCATATCATTGGCGTTATTGACAGGCTAATTAGTCGCCATGGCGACCGCTTAAACACAGCTGATTGTGTGTGACTCTGAAATGATCCCAAAGCAGCCAATCAAGCCTACCTCTTGCCTGTGGGCAAGTGCGTGCGTGCGTGCGTGCGTGCGTGCGTGCGTGCGTGCGTGCGTGCGTGCGTGCGAGGATGTTTGTATTGTGAATTCATCTCCACCGTGCCATCATAAACTAAAACATTTATTAGATTAGATTCAGCTTTATTGTCATTGTGCAGAGTACAAAGACAGCGAAATGCATTTTGCATCTAACCAGAAGTGCAAAAAAGCAGACAAGTGCAATGTGATATACAAAGTATAGACAGGTGGTGCATAGACAGGGCAAGAAATATATTGCTGTGTTATAAGAGCAGAATAAATATGGCTATATAATATGAACAATGTATGAACAATGTACAGATAAGTGCAATGTAGTAGCAGTGACATTATACTAATAGTAAGAATAATATAGATATATGCAGTGTATTAACATAATATATAATAAGAAAAACAGAATAAATATGGGTATTCTGTATGAACCATATAGACAGTACAGTATGTACATTTTAGCGTCCAAGAGTAAAAAAAAGGAACCACCACACTGCACTTACAGTACTAAGTGCTGAAACTACAAAAATGACAGAATAACATCTCTGAAAACTGGCTGCAAAAATGAATCACTTAAATAATCATCAGTGATGAGAGAAATACTTGAGATATAGTGGATGAGTTGGATATTTGTCTGGAGCTCCAGAAAGAAAACACATTGCAGAAGCAATTATTGGCACTTACATGTGATGTCGCAGTGGATTGTCCATCTGCTTTTTGTAACTGCCTCCTTTCTGAGGGATTGCCACTCGTGCTGCTTTCCTCCACATTTTCTTCCTACAACATTTGCTTCCTTTTGCCGCAAAATACTTGTTTCTGATTCGGCTGATCCAGTCAACGGTATGACCAGCTTAATCGGCATTCATGATAAACGCATTAGCTCACTTACTGTATATTCTCAACTAAATGATGGGGAAACCAGGGATACTCAACTATTTATTTTTAAGGAATGTACTTTATTTATCAAATGAATACATGTTTTAGTATAGTATTCAGAAAGAACTATACTTGTAAGAGACACGAGAGAGAAGCTCGTGAACGCACATGTTGCTACCGGTTGCTACGAAAACACAAACTGTTGCCTAGCGCGCATGTCCATCGTGACGTCATGGGCCAGTCAATGCGGAAGATCCGAGCTCCGTGGCTTTTGAGCGCTCTCGTTGGAAGGAACGGGACTTCGCGCCGAACGCTGTATCCAGTTCTCTTAATTCATCCATTGGATTTGCGAGATCTCGCAAATGAAATTCGAGATATCGCGAATAAAAGTCGCGATCTCGCAAAACAAAGTCAAGATCTCGCAAAAGTGTTTGTCCCCTGTGATTTTTTTTTTTTTCCTCCATGTCACCTCTGGGGCTCCGTAGGGTTACACCATCCCATTGCCATCATTCAGAATACAATGTCAAACACTACTTTATCAACCTAACTCAGGCGTCTAGACATCTTCATTATCCCTTGAGTTTAACTCAAAATAGGTGAAAAGGTTATTTGAAAATCTTCCATTTCTCTCCGTGCTGCATTGAGCAGGTAAAGACGTCTCCTTTTAACATTTAAAACATTATTATTAAATAACATCATTACCTTTTCTTTCTTTCTGGCCACACCCTGGAAGCCCTGTTCTGCGAAAACATTGGGGGCTATCGTTTTTCCCCACAGGGGAGAGAGATCCTCCTCGACTCAGCAGCTCATGCAGTTTTTCCCATGTCTACACTGAAAGGGTTAGTTGCTCTTAAAGACAGGATGACCCATCCCACCCATTCAACTCTGGTGTACATTACTGAATCAAAAGGAAGAATGAAATTGTGTGAATGTGGCGGTTATCGGTCAACCTATCACATCAGGAGTATATATTACTGACTGACTGATATCCGATATGTAATAATGAAAGTCCAGTGCCTTCCCCATATATTGTCAAAGTGATATACTGCAGCAGTCCTAACCAATGAAGCGCCACGTGGGAAATGAAATAGCTGCAATTTAGTTCGAGGAAAGATAAAGGAGAAAGGAGGGTGAATTTAAGAAGAGGAAACACATACAGAGCAGGGCACTTATTAAAGAAAATCACATATAGAAATGTGTTTTTGTGACGCCGCACTGTACACTCACTGTATATTACGTGCTGTCGAAATAACGAGAGGGAAAGGGTGAAACGCTGTGGGGAGAACGAGGGAGTGGTAGACGAGTGCGCGGTTGACTAGCCGTGAAGAAAAGACCCTAATCTTGGAGGAGGCCATAGTTGGCCTAACATAACTTTTTCTGGCCAGCCTCTTTTATTCTTCTTTTGCTCTACCACTCCAATATCCTTCCTTTCTCCACATACCATCTTCCCTCCCTCCCTCCCTCCCTCCCTCCTTCCCTCCCTCCCTCCCTCCCTCCCTCCCTTTACGTTTTTTTTTTCTCTTCCTCTGTCTCTCCAATTTCTCAAGATCTGTTCTCCATCACCTTCTGCTTTATTTGTTGTCATTTTCTTATATCATTTAAATTAGAGGGATTGAATCGTCACAGAGATTGCTTTCCCCCACACATATTCCACTACTACAGCGGCTTTTCACTTCACTGTTTCTTATACAAGGGGGAAGAAATCAATGCAGAAAAAGTCAATTTCAAAAGGTTTCTCCTCAGTCACAACACATAACAGTGCTGCAATCATTAAATCACAATATGATGAACCAGACACATACTCATGCAAAGGTTGGATACATTGAATCTGGTGTTAAAGCTGACCTGACATTTTGGTAACACGATCGTCTCTCGATACAAATTGACTCAATACATCAGACGTGACACTTTTAAGATTGCCTGAACTTGAGGTTTATTGAAAATACAATTGATACTGTAAATCCTAAAGGAAGTCATTTCAGTCTGCGCGTACAGTATGTACGCGATCTTCATTACTCCCCTTTTTTTCTGAATTACGCTTTCATTTATTTGTGTTGTAAAAATAAAAAGGCAAAGGCCATCACAACGAAACTAATTAAAAGCATGTCTGAGAAAACACAACCAGAGACGCGGCCTAATTGAAAGTGAGCAGCAGTGAAGTTCATAATGAAATACTTGATCAAGAATGAATTATTCAATAAGGAAATGTGTTATTAGGCACAGCTGCTTTGCATTTGATGAATGCAATCCGTATTACTCTGAAAATCTCTGGGATGTCCTCATGTTTCTTCATCTCTGCATAGTTCTTACTTAGATACTGTACTGTACATAGTAGTTAACTGTTGGGGGCCTTCTCTTTTGTTTGTATTCTCTCTGTAGTTCCCCCTCGGGATCCCACAGTCACCTGTCGGTCCAACACCTATCCTAAAGGCTTCTACTGCAGCTGGCACCAGCTGCACCCCACCTACATCCCCACCACCTTTGAAGTGGACGTACAGTAAGTGCATTTTTGTCTGGGTGCAACTTGTAGATTTACATGTTTAAATCGTCTCTATATATTGGTGTGACATGCAACTGGCTTCCCTTAACCCTTGTGTTATCTTCCCGTCAACCGTGCAACATGTTGGGTTTTTAGACGCGTTTTAGGTTATTAGGTTTTTCACGTTTTTTTAGGTCTCTGTCGCTTCTTTTTTTTCCCACTACCACTGGATTCACCACTAACATCAACTTACTTATTTGTTGCAGACCTTTTTTTTATTTTATTTTATTTTTTTGTTGAGTAGCACCTCCTTGATATTTCCCATCATATTCAGTTGATTTCCTATATTTTCTACCGGGAAGGATTCTGTGAATGTGTCATGTGAAAAAGTAACCCCCTTAAACCATGTTTGTGGATCGCTCTGGTGTTGTAAATTCCATTCTCAAGTTGCTTTTAGAAGTTTGTGAAGGCAGAGAAGGGAAAAACAAGTGCTTTGTTTACACTTTTTTTTAAAGTCATGGTGAATAAACCTCACTTATATAAAATGATGCCTCATTTTTTAGTTAAAAAAAAGCTGAAATTATGAATTATTTTGACAAATAGTTACGACTGAGTGGATAATCACAGACTGACACAGTTTAGTCGGGATACTGTTTAGAAACCATTTCATAGTTTTTTCTTTGAAAGTAGTAATCTGATCATTCATTTTACTTGAGAAGAGCATTGTATGGAACAACCCATGTTATTTTTGGGCAGTTCAGCTGAAAGAATTTCTTTGAATTTTCTTTGAAAACGGGTCAAATTTGACCCAAGGACAACAGGAGGTTTAAGTGACTTGACTTAATTACAACAAAATGGTCTGTTTTTGTAATTTTGGCAATCATAGCTATCAGTTACGGTAACGTCGCGATCTAGGAACACCGCAGCATTACCATAACAAAGTCTGACGCAGTCGTTTTTAGTACACCACAATTATCCTTTAAACTGTATTTCTGATATTTTTAAAGACACTATATATCAAAAGAAAACATTTTAATCAAGTCATCAAGTCATTTGTTTTAAAATCACATACAAAAACACTACATTTAGTAAGTTTAGTGGCAAAACTTTAAACCGAAACAGCAAAATGGCCCCTGAAAAAGATCCTTTTGAGATTATAAGTCTGCGGTTTAGAAGAAAAATAATATCATTTTGGTTGCACTCTGTAGTTAAACACCTCTCTCCACCTGTCCTCAAAGATGTTTTAACAGTAGGTAGACCTTAGATCCTACAACAGTGTGTATGGAGACCTGGCGAGTCTGTCTCGATCAGCTTCTCTTTGATATTCCTAGATCACAGAGTCCCACAGCTCACTCCGCAGCAAGTGGACTCTGCCTTCATTAATATTGTAACACTAATATTATTCTCTTTGAATAGTAATGAGCAGTGGGATAGGGAGAAGTATTAGATGTAGAGGACAATAGAAAGATTAACGGTAAGAGTGTCTTTGGCGTCCAGGCCAGCCATTCAAGAGGCCTGGTCTGTGTAGCAGGAAGGAATATAGTCAGCAAGTTTGAATTAAAACTGTGTCCATAGCTTTGATGTATACCGCTGCAAAAAAAAAGGAGGGAAAATGCTCAACCAGTTTTCTACTGTATTTCTACATTTCCATCCGTTCTCACTCCCAACTCGTCAAATACTGACTGCTGGTCAGTGGCTCTCAGCATCAGATAGTGACGCAAAAATCCCCCTTTAGCGTCTGTATGGAACGCACCGGGCAGAGCAGCAGCGCGACCGCAGCGCCGTAAGATGACGTAGTGTTAAGAGCGACAACGGTAGCGAATGGTATGAAAGACCTAAATCCAGTTAAGGAGGTTGGTTGCGGTGGTGGATGGGTCAAACAACACAGGACTTTCAAGTCAATGCTTGATATTCCACCAGCTGCGCCATGGCGCGTCCCAGAAGTGATTCTTCCGCCGATCTCCGCTAAAGATGCGCGCCAGGTCTATTTACACGCGAGCTGCTGGCCTTTCGGATAGCCGGGTAGGCAGTGAAACAGCTACAGCATCCAGTCAGTTTACCAAAAGACACCCCCCGATATCATCTCCTCTACAACACCATGGACGACGAGGGATTCATCTTGAAGGTGGAAAAAACACAACCGACATTAGAAACCCCTTTCATCAGGACGCCAGAAAAAAGAAGGCGTGGAGTTTAATTGCAGGAGTGCTTGGAACGGAAGGTAGATACTAGCTTAATAAACACGGGATTGTTCTCTAAAGTATTTGTAGAGACATTTTATTTTGCGAGTCAGGCAGCAAGACGCTCCGCTTCTGAGACGCTCCCGGCGTGGTATGGCGCGCGGCGGAGGACGGAACAAAACCGGAACGCAGCACAGACGTGCCCAGTGGAAAATAGTGATAACTGTCCCGTTCTCGTGCCGCATGTCAGTTACAGTAAACGTACCTCCAACGACCTGGAGCGTCAATAAGTATAGTATCGCAATATTTTCCGTGGCAGTACTGTATCGATACACAGACGCCAAGTATTGATCTATTATTATCCACGTGTCGGTCAGTTTGTCTGCTTGACAATCCCATTTTGCAGCAGTACAATTGAAGTGAGATGAACAAACGGAAGAAAAGCATCTTTTTAGATAAAACAGATGTTGACGAAGTTTTCCTTTTGGGGACATCATTTGAAATTGGGAAACATTTGAAGTTGGAAAAAAAAAGTTATAAATTGCAATATGTTGCAGAATATCGCAATATGTTTAAAACGCATCGTGAGGCCTCTGGCGATTCCCACCCTTATAAACAAGAGACGCCAAGAGTCCCGAACCCAGAGCGTCTAAATATGACGGCAAAGGGCCAGACGCTGTAGGAGACTTTTGGCGTCAGTAACAAACGCCAAAAGGCACCTGACCGAGCGTCGCTTTTTGACGCGCTGGGAGTGAGAATGCGTTGTACATTTCCACGCCAGCTTCTTTCAGGCAGACAACACACACGCTTACAAAGAAAATGGAAAGCAAGCCGCCCTTTGTCTTTCTCACATCTGTCCCTGTTTCTCTTTTCTCCTCCTTCCTTTTGAATTCGCCTCTCCTCCTCTCCAGACATAACCAGCGTTCGCTGGAGGTGCAGAAAGATCCGGACCACAAGAACCGCTGCCGTGTACGTTTTCCTGAGGTCTTCTCCAGCTACCCGTACAAAGTCAACGTGACAGCAGTCAATGCCTTGGGGAAAGCCTCTACCACCATTTCCTTTGAAGAGTCCAGTATAGGTAAGATAGATGTTGTGTATGAGATGTTTGTAACACTAAATTCCCCCGGAGCACATTTGAAATTGTTTTCCCCTTTCATTTGTTTTTAATTTGGCAAGCAATTTGTTGTTTCTTTGCAAAATACTGAAAGCAGCAGAAATGCAGAACTGAGTACACTTTAATATCTGTTTATTTATTGTATCACTATATTCAGCAACGTTATCGCATATCACGTATTTGACATCATATCGTGCAGCCCAAGCATGTACTGTACATACAGTAGTTAAGCGCTTATGTTTCCCCAAGAGGTTTGAAATGGTTTCATTTAGTTTCTGAGCTCAAAGGGTTGAAAGGTAACACACTGACATTTTGAAAATTCTACAAATATTTCCCTCTAACTCATTCAGGCTGCAGAATATTAACACTTTTTTTTTTAATTAAAGTTAACAAAGAAAGCTTTTTTTTGTTAAATTAAGTTCAAGGACAGATCTGAGATCCTTTTCAAACACAGATTTCCAAATGGTAGGCCACAAAAACAAGGACTAACGTGGAATGTCAAGGCATCTCTCTGAGCAATGTTAAAGTGCTCATATTATGCTCATTTTCAGGTTCATAATTGTATTTAGAGGTTGTACCTGAATAGGTTTACATGGTTTAATTTTCAAAAAGCATCATATTTTTGTCGTACTGCACACTGCTGCAGCTCCTCTTTTCACCCTGTGTGTTGAGCTCTCTGTTTTAGCTACAGAGTGAGACATCTTACTTCTGTTCCATCTTTGTTGGGAGTAACACATGTGCAGTAGCTAGGTCAGCACTACTAGCCAGTCAGTTGCAGAGTATGAGGGCGTGCCACGCTAGCAGCTAGGCGAGCACTATAACGTGTTACAAGGTGACGCACGTTGGTCACGGAGGTAAAGGCTGGACTACAACAGAGCTGTTTGGAGCAGTTTGTGAACAGTGTTTTCTGTTGGAGATGGTAAGTTCCTTTGGGGGGGACTTTGGGCTTTTTCACGTTGTAAACCTATGACGTACACCAAAAAATATATATATATATATATAACACAATAAAGGAAAAGGAAAAAGCCAAACAGCATAATATGAGCACTTTAATGCATTTATTTGACCACAGATGACTGATTTCATTGACTTCTGTTTCCTTTTGGAGATTTGTTGTGCACACAGTCATGCTCTGTGCCAGAAAAGACAAAGAAAATTGGAATTTCAATGGCCAAATAAATGTCACCCAGCTAAAAAAGGAGAGTGCTTTAACCAACAGCATAGTCCATTAGCAAGAAAACCACTGAGTGGGCACCCCTGTCATTACCAAAGGCACTAGATAATAAACACGCTACCTCTGAACCCTCTCTGCTGCAAACAGTATTTAATTTGAGGCTTGGACGGGATGTGACAGTCACAAATCAAAGGTCTGGTTTCTCACTGAAAGTGCCAAATTACCCAAACACCAGCAGCCATATAAGCACATTTTAGTCATATATATATATATATATATATATATATATATATATTAATAACAACCGTCATGATTATGTGGTAAGTTGATAAAAAAAACAAATACAGTTTGAATTGTGAAGTTTTTGTTCACTTAGGCTGCAGAAGGTTACAAAATAACAGCAAGACTCTTAGAATTCATAAGCGACTCAGGCTGGAAAGCAGTGAAGAGGAGAAATTCATTTTAAAGAAGGAATGAGAAGTACTTTGATAGATAAGAGAAGTGCTGCCAACAGTCCTCTGCTCTGTTATATTGCTTAGAGCGCGATATGGGTGTGCATGACGCATAAACACTCACGGATACCAACGGGGCTGTGAGCAATTGTGTGTGTGTGTGTGTGCGTGTGCGCGCGTGTGTGTGTGTGTGTACACATAAGTAACCAAATGAGGCAGTGACATGCTCTGCCAAGCCCCGGACACAGGACTCATGAAAATGCTAATGCTAGCCGGATTAGCGCCTTGGCTGTGGAAATATCCCTCAACTATTTGTGATAGCAAAACACCCCACTGCTCCTTTCTTTCCCTCTGATTTCTCTTTTATTCCCACATGCCCTTCTTGTGACTTTGTACTTCTTTTACCTCTGTCCCCTCCTACTTTTCATCGTCGGCCAAATCTCCACAGATAAATGTGAAAATGCCCATTTGTGTGACAAATGTCTTCCGTCCACACTACCATTTTCAGATTGATTCCTTAAAGTTAGCTTTTAAGCCAGGGGTGTCCAAATTTATTTTTAAAGAGTGACAGATTTGTGAGGATGCCCGGGGCCCAATGGTCCCTTCTGATATTTAACAATAAAAGTTACATAATTTTTATTATTTTACAATTTTCACTTTTTTTTTTTAAATGTCACCAAATCTACATCACATAGGCGTGAACAAATCTAAAAAACAAAACAATTCGGCCTTACTTTTACATCTGTGATAACAAAACAGACTGTATGGAATACCTTCAACTCCCCATGGAGTTAATACATATCTTAACCTCAACGCTCATTTTAAAGCTGACTTCTTATGAATAGTGCAAAGTTTGTTAACAACAAGTTGACAACATATGACTCTTGCTCTTGCCTTTCCCAAACCGAGGCTGCGGGCCGTATTTTTGATTTTATTAGGATCCCCGTTAACTGATGTTCTGCATCCTGGGGTCCACATAAAACATTACAACAGACAATAAGACATTTTCAGACAAAACGGCCACATGATATAAACAATAAGAGCAGTATAACTAGCATTATTCTTTCTCGCAAATATAACTATACATACTCCTCTTCATATACTCTTATAAATATTACACTAAATACGTAAGCACTGAATATAGAAAAGTTAAATCTTACAACATCTTTGTATTCATATAAATATTCCTATACATAAAAAGTAGTTCCAAAATATGGGTACAGGCTTAGGGCCCTTAGCTTTTGCTTTACTTGTTTTTTTAAAATTTGATGTATTGTGCGCTTTAGTAATCTCAGCCGGAAGTGAGTTCCATGCAACCATACCTCGACACAATGTATCAAATCTGGCCCAGTCTTTGGACAGTGCTGGTTTTAAGCCTTAAAAAAAGAAAAAAAAGACTGAAATGTCTTTTTGTTTTCTTTTTCTTAAAGTTAAATTGCAGCTAGCAAACAATAAAACCGTGTATTACCACCACGTTATCTGGTTAGTTTTTTTAGACTTTCAGGCTAAAGCTTCCTTTGGAGTCCGGGGGCCGCCGAAAGGGACCGTGGCACTCTGCCAGGGCGCCCGTGAAAGGTTTTCAGATTCATTCATTTAAATTATAATGATATAAAATCACGTCTTTTTTTCTTCTTCTTTTTTTACAAAAGGCGAATAATGCTTACATTTTTTTAAAAACTGTAGTCACAATCTGTGTTTTATTTAGCCTGTGTATGCCGTAAGAGTGTGTGTGTGTGCGTGTGCGTGTGCGTGTGCGTGTGCGCGTGTGTGTGTCATGAAATTATCTTAGCACTTCAAATTAGCCCCTTTTTCTGTTGCTTTGCCTTTTGATATTCTGTTTAGGTACAGTGTTACTTGCAGCTAACCGAATTGAATTGGTAGCCTGTCCTGTGTTGAGATGGTGCACATATGTGTAATACACGTCTAATCTCTTTCCAATGCATTTCTCTTGTGTCGTTCTTTCACAAAAGTGTAGAAAACAGGATATGTCAAATTATTCCAAGGGACAAGCGTGATGGGGGGTTTATTTTCTATCTTTAAAAAGATATTTTTTTGGGGGGGCTTTTCCGCCTTTTTTTGACAGGACAGCTAGGTGAGAAAGGGGAGAGAGAGATGGGGAAGAGATGCAGGAAATCGTCACAGGTTGGATTCGATCCCTGGACCTTGCATTGAGGCATAAACCAAGTGTGTGCGCCTGCTTTACCTACTGGCCACATTATTTTCTATCTTTAAGAGGTCCTTGGCTGGAAAACAATTGAGAACCTCTGCTCTATATGACAGCTTGCTTTTTGTCTAGTATCACTGACAACAGCTGTTGTGATTGATCACAAAGAGAGTCAGAGTCCACAGAAACTTATTTCTTTTTCATACATACTCACACTCACACAACCAGCATTTTGTAGATGTATCTAAGCGATCCCTTTTTTTCCCTTACAGGAATGCTAGGTGAAAGGCCAAAACGTTTTAGAAATGTATCAAAATGGAATGTGGCTGTTGTCTTGCCCTCTCCCTTGCTGTGTTTCTCCTCCTCTTTTTCTTAAAAAAAATTATAAGTTTTTCACATAGTTTGCCTTCTCTTACCCCTCCTCTCATCTCCTCCTTGTTCCTGCATAGTTAAAAGTCTTTCTCACGCCATTCTAAGTTGTAAGCCACATTCATTGTCAGGGACAACGAGGCAGATCGTAAATAAATAAAACAATTTCATGCTTCCTGGTGCACTTCTGAATTCTGAGTGGGAGTAAGACGATTCTCAACTGTCCTTGTTCATCCGACCAAAGCTAGGATGAAATTAGATGAGATTTTGTGTGTGTGTGTGTGTGTGTGTGGGTGTGTGTGTGTGTGGGTGTGTGTGTGTGTGTGTGTGTGGGTGTCCTCACATGTGTATGCTGTGGCTACAGTTATAAAGAGAAGCCTGCAGTTAGCTCCAGACTGATCAAATGATGACTCAAAGATGATCAAACAATAACTGATCTTCTCCGAGTGCCAAAGCTTCTACAGTTAAAGCCTTTTTACTTTACATTAGCCCACCTGAGCATGAGTAAGTACTACATCAGTCATTCATTGTGATTAAAATTAATATGCTGTAACCTCATTTCAAAGGGGTGATGTAGCTTTCTAACATCACAATTAAATCATCTGTCACTGGCATCTTTTCAATTATTACTTTAAAAAAAAATACTGTTCAGGTTTAATTTGTGGTTACGACAGAAGTTGTCCCAGGAGAAGCCAGTAAATGTAGACCTCAAAGCTGCAAGCACAGTCCCTAGGGCCAGGGGCGCCATATAGGAGGGACAAGTTAGGACAATTCCAAGGGCCCATGACTGATGGGTAAAAACTAATATAACATGATTAAACCATCATCGATCAGAATATATATTTCAAATATAATAATACAATTAATGATCTATTTGTTTTTACTTGTTTTTGGCATTAAAAGTTAAATATCCCCATTGACCAAAAAGTAAACATCCATATTGACCGACCACCCCCCTGTATCTGCATGAAATGGTTTGGTCCTGCCTTAGCGCACTCAGTGACGGTGTTAAGTTGCAGTCCGTAGGTGCGCCAGAACTACAGTGACCACAATGTTGCCAAGTAACATTAAATCAAAATCTGGTTTTCAAAAAAAGAAAGAGAGAAAACAAAGAGAGGAAAGACAAAGGAAAGGGTGTCAAACTGTAACCCTGTTTTCACCAGGAAAGGTGGGTAGCCTATAGTCTGTGAGTGGTCCATAGTGAAATAAGCTAGCTAGCTACAGGCTAGTGTTATCCTACATTTAATCACCATTTAATCAGTGCAGGGAAACGTTTAGCAATATATTCATATTAAATCATTGTTAAGGGAATTTTCCATTTTGTCAAATTTTACAAAAGAAAATACGTTGAGACGGTAAAAGATGGCCTTAAGCACATTTGTTATGGTTGCTTTTAATCTTGCATCAAATAGTGAACTGCATACTAGACTTGCATCAAGTACAAATCACCAGCAGTAAATATTGTGCTAGTACTAGTATTGAACTACAAGAAGCAAGACAGCTGCAAGCCTTTAATTACAGTAATGTAAAGCTTTTGATGGGACAGTTAGGTCCTAGAGATGTGGTTACAGCAGCTTCGCAGAGGGGGCCCAATTCGGTTTTTTGTCATGGGGCCCAACATTTCTGGCGGGGCCCCTGCCTAGGGCTGCAGATGTGCTTAAAATTAATAATACCAAAGTGTTAAAGGGTAAAGGATTGACAAGTGTTGCCTTTGCGGATATGGTGCGACTCCCTGTCGCCTGAGTTTTTCAAGAGATAGTGCAGTAGTGTGACTGTAATCTATAATTTCGTTTGGAAGAGAAAAAACTTGACACCGAACTTTCTGATGTGCTTTTTTAAAATTCATATTTATTCTCTTTGCCTGTTAATAAATAAGAGAGCAGCCATGTGAATTCAGGACATGCTACTTCCAGTCATTTAATTATGTGAGCAGGAGATTATGTGTCTTTTTGAGGAACAAGGAATCCAATTCAGGCATGGAATTTCAGTGCTCTACCCACATGCTCTACATTTTAAAGACATAAAAACACACTAAACATATTTATCCCATTTAGTCTACACCCACTAAATGCTTGCACATAGAATAGAATAGAAAAACATTTTACACACTCCACAGAATAGAAAAAGGTTTTACACACTCCACAAAGAGTGTAGTTGCACTTACCTACTTGATAATTAAAAAAAACTGCTTTCAACAATGGGACTTTACTTACCAGCAGTTATCACTCCTATAACATCACATTCAGTGTTCGATGTGTACACTTGAAGATTTTGACCCTTATGGCATTTTGTATGGAGGAGCTGTTGTGCTATACGTGCACAGCAACACTCATTTATAAAGTGGATTTTTTGTTCCATTTTCCTGTTTTTCACTTATGTTTGTAAGATTCTTTCTGCAGATCGAAGCGCTCTACTGCTCCCATTTGTTCAAGTGTGCTGTTAGATGCTGTCACCCACCACCTGTTCTGCTGTAAAACGATTCATAGATTCCACTTATTTTGTCCTGTTTCCTTTTGAAAAGGCCATTTATTTGAAAAGGAGTTGTGGTGTAGGGTGAGGACAGGAGAGAGGAGCTACATAGTTTCAGAAGTCTTTTTTTTTTATAGTCGTACAGTCACACCTGGTTGCATTACGTGAAAGGACTAGATGACACATCATAATGGCTTTAAAAACACTATAATCACATGTTCAAAGAATGTACACAGCCACATGCAGATCTGACTCTTGCAGATCTCTTCTGTTTTCCTGCTTGATTGCTGCACAGTCTTAGCCACCAGGACAGCCTTTAAACACTATTAGGCACTCTCCCTCCCACTCTCTTATTCCATTTTCAGCAGACAGTGAATATTATGGTCTCGCCAGTTAGCCCTTTGAAAGATTACACTTTTATGTTACGATATACCTATTCACTCGCATCACCGGCAAAGAGGAAGAATGGGCTGCAGTGACTGTAGCAACACGAGACTGAAGGGAAGAAAGAGGAACAGTAACATGGAGGCAAATTTGAATGGACAGAGCCAAGGAGGGCATGACAGACGTTTTCAAGCCAAACATAAACGTATTCATATGATCACGTATTCTTTTTATTTTATTTTATTTTTTTTTTACCAATCATGTGTTGATACATGTTTTTACATTTTCACCCACATTAAGAGTTATTGCTTTGTCTACTATAGACTACATCTACACATAGGTGTGACATGGTGTTTTTCTTGCATTACCATCAGTCTTGACAAAGAAAGCTTATGTTATCCAAGTTATCTAAGTCTTAAGGTTTAAGTTCCATGGACAGTGAAAGTCTTAGAGCCCTTAGGCCACAATCAGACAGAGGGTGTTTGCAGGTCGCAGTACGCGAGGCGCACTGCCTTTCTTGTTGAAGACGTCCCGATCACCAGTTGCGTGTTTTTGTTTTCGAATCACCCGTCCTCAGCCAACCGTTATTTTTGCTGCAGTGGAGTTGAATGGAGTCGGCCGTTTTGTCTGCTCTGAGTTCGAGGCACTCAGAAAAAAAAAAAAAAAAAAAACGAGGCGCTCAGCAATGCAAAAACAAGCAAAAACAAGCAATGCAAATGTTTCACTCTCATTGGAAAAAAGTTTGCTAAAACGCGCTCTGTCTGATCGAGGCCTTGCATCTGTTACTCACCTTTTGTGCATGCTTCGGATTATTTCCGATTTCTTCTGTTTTGATCAGTGAAGTCCTAGACTCTTACTGTCCCAGTGGATTTTAAACTCTTTTTTTTTATTGAAGTCCTGTCCATCTTTCAGCTCTACAGTAGTATTAATAGTAGTAGACCTCCACAGGTCATCAGAGGGATGTGTTCATTTCTCATGCAACACAAAGCTCATACTCTACGTTTCAAGTCAGATGAATACTTTAAAAGCCTTTGGGACACCCCACCCATAGCATTTTCTCTCTCTTTTGTTCAGTCCTTGCACATGTGTCCTTCTGTTCTGTACTGTTGGACAAAGCGGATGCAGTTTTGCCTTTATGCGCTTTTCTATTCTTTCCCTCTTTCTTCCCTTTCCCCCTTTTCATCTTTTTTTACTCATTGACTCGAAGAAGGTAACAATGAGATTAACATCGCTCTCTCGAGGGAGAAAGTTGTCTGTCTGCTTTCATCTGTCGCTTATCATCTTCATCGGTCTTTGGGATTGTTAATCATTCATTCAATGAAGGTCGTACTTAGAGAGATGCCTGTCTGTTTGCTTCTGACTGTGTCTGCATTTGCCTGTGTGCTGTCGGTTTGCGTGCCTTTCTACATGTTTGTTGTTGTGCTTTTTACGCAAATTGATTTCATCCTTCATCCGGTACTATGTCTTCATGTGTAATCAGACATTCAGGCTTGCAACTGTTGAGAGTGATCCAACAAAGACTGGGTCATTCAACATCGCCTGAAAAGCATTGAATTGAATTCTTTTGATCTTTCCGACTGTGCGTCTTTCTCAGTCGACAGGTGTTCAGTAACACAACATTTATACCTGCCCTTTCATCGGGGACTGAGTGCTTCTCATTGTCTGCCTCGCAACAGTTCCCTCAAACATTCTCAGCTTCTGTCTTTGTCCTCACTGCGGTCTTAAACTGAGATGTCATCCTCATCCTCCCTCTGACTCTTTATTTCCCATTAGAGTACATGGTGACCTAAAGAAAACACTTCACTAATAATATTGATAATAGTAGTCCTAATTAGGGCTTGGACGATACAGTATGCCTTTGTCCCGATTGGATTCTTTCACGATACACGGGTGCCGATTGGATTTGTATTGTGATTTTCATTTATTGCCATTCCGGAAGCATTGCGATTCGATAGTATTGAGTATTATGATTTTCTTTTCCTTCTTTAACAAAAACAAAAGTTGAATAAAACACGTCTAGAGACAATATATCACAAGAGTAATAATTATAACAAATTATTTTCTCAAAAGTATGCACATCACATGTCAGTCTGACATAGTATTTAATGTATACTTTATTAATCCTGCAAGGGGTTGTTATTACACACATTACACGCAGGTCTGAATTACACATACATGCCCAGTACCTCTACATTTGCTCGGTATCTCTACATTGGTTAAGAAGTACATAACATGGATTTTCTGCATGTTCTGCTTTATCTCTGTTTTGCTGGAAACAGACATCATGTAGTCAGCGGAAAAAATATATTTAGGTAAATCATTAGTAAAAATAGACATATACATATAAAAATATAAAGTATATTGATTCCAGGTAAAAGGATTGATTTAAAAAAAATTGTCGATACATAAGATTTTAGATTTTATTTTCCGCCCCTAGTTCTTAGTCATTAGAAGGAGATTTCTTCTTAGCGGTGGAAGTAGAAACCACTTCTTATATATGACTCTCTTAACTTTAAAAGGTTACTCTTGCAACTTGCAGTTTAAGTAATGGTTCAAATCAGTGATATCCTGACTTTTAGTTCCTGAGTCAACCTTCAAAAACGCCGCATCATTCAACTGAATAGCATCTTTAATCAGACCTTCTGTTTCTTTCATTTGGCCTTCTCGTCCCTCATGGTCTTGTCAAATATTTGAATTCTCAAGCCTAAAGGCATATTCACATTATCGCAAAAAGAAACTCCTTGTGCATTTTTGTGTATGTATGTGCGTGTGACGACTGTGCAGATGTTGGGCGGGGGTGAAAATTGTAATTAAAATTAATTTGTTGAACTTTGACCCAAGCTGTTCTGACCACTGCTTGAACTGAAATGGATGAAAAACGTGTGTTTCTCAATTTCCAGAACTGTACAATAACAATTAGGCCCTTACATCGAGACCAGGCAAAAAAGACATAAAATATCAGCATGCAGATGCAGCCATCAGATTTCTTAGAAAAACACTGTGTGAGACTCTGAAACGTAGCAATCGACTGTTAGCAACATTAACATTGTAGCGAAGGTGGCTCTGAGCTACAGACCATTTCCACAGTGGTAAATACTGCTCCAAGAAATGCGGAACTTGTGTTAATTAGGTGGGGTTGCCCCTTTAACTATAACTAGAATTGTTCTTATCCCGCCCCACAGTCAAACCAGACCCGCCGGAGCGAGTGACGGCGACCCCGATCCGTTTCAACGCCCGGAGGCTGGAGGTGTCCTGGCAGAGCCCCGCCACCTGGCCTGACATCGACAACTTCCCTCTGAAATACTTCCTTCGGTACCGGCCACTCATCCGAGAGCAGTGGCAGCATGTGAGTAGCGCTCTGTGTGTGTGTGTGTGTGTGTGTGTGTGCGTGAGTGCGTGCGTGTGTGCGGGGGTGTGGGTGTGTGCACATGCTCGCTTTCCTGTGACAAAGATCCTTTTTTGCGAGACCCAGAATTTTTGTGTTACAGGTTTAGGATAGTGGGACAGAAGAAGACAAACTATGGCTTATATGGAGAGTATAAGAGTGAAAGAACTATAATATAAATTTATTTAGAGCAAGGCACAGACTAACTACATACAGTATATGTGTGTGTGTGTGTGTGTGTGTGTGTGTGTGTGTGTGTGTGTGTGTGTGTGTGTGTGTGTGTGTGTGTGTGTGTGTGTGTGTGTGTGTGTGTGTGTGTGCGTGCGTGCGTGCGTGCGTGCGTGCGTGCGTGGGCCTGCTTGTGAGAAACGTTCACACACAACCCTACAGTTTGGCATTTGTTTTCTTGAGGTTACGATTCAACCCATGAAACTCCAGCGAAAAAATGAAAACATGGACATTAATAACACATTGTTTAAAGGAACTCCTCACTTACAGTATGAGTAGCATAGTTTGTTCTGAAATCTTGTCCAGAAATGTGTCTGACACATGTAAGCCATAAGCCAAAAGTAAAGGGAAAAGTAAAGAGTGTTTGTTCAGACACAGCTCTATTACCGAAAGCTTTAAGTCAACATTGAAAAACACCTGTTAGATTATGAGTCATTATTTGCTATTTGAAAACCTCTGGTGAGCCAACTTATTTCTTCTCTGGAAGTGGTGTTCCAAAAAAAAAAAAAAAAAAAGACTGACCTTCATCCATTTTGCAGATTTAGTTTCCCCTCATTGCAAAATAATATTCCTCGAAAGGAAATGGCAAATTTTCTAGAAGCAGGATAGATTGTCTTTTAACAATGACAATTTCACTAAACACTATTGGCTTATCATACTTTCTTTGTAATCAACTGTAGAAATATATAGGGATGTTGTTTTGAGATAAAGAAAAAAAAAAAAAAAAAAAATGCTTTTTCCAGTTGTAAGTGAAATGGTCCAACCTGTAGCCGTTGGAGTTTGATCCCTCGTCAGACAGACATAATCGCTCAGCTTCTTTGGTCTATGTTATTGTATCTGACTGTTTCTTGTGGGTTCAGTTCCCTCAGGGCTTCGTATAGTAAAAGCACATGTGTCCACTATAGGATTCCTGGGATGAAAGCTCCCTCTACTAACGTCTAACATTGCAGCGTTATTATCATGCCCGTCAACGGTTCGCAAAGGTGTTGTTCCAAGAACTTGGGTTACGTACTCTCACATGGAAACACACACACATATGAATTATATACTTATAGACATTTTCTTTTTCAGTCTTTCTCTCACTCTTTCCATCCCTGTATGTATCCTTCAACAAGTGTCTCTGTCATTACCTCACTCAATATTTCCATCGTTTGTTATATCCCTCTGTTCTCACCAGTGGTGCAGGCAGTATTCAGGTCCCTTACTTAAGTAAAAGTACTATTACCACTATAAGTTATTGTTTCTTTCAACCAAATTGTCCAAACAAATAACGTGGATGGTTCTATACAACGCTCTTCACAAGTTAAATGCATGATCAGTTCACTACTGTCATTGAATGTGGGTGTTTTATTCAATTTTATAGCATTTGAAGAAAGAAAAATTATAAAACGTTGAAAAAACAACAAAAACTTAAAAAAGTGCAGAAAAAATCGACAAAGACGTTGGATAACGTGACAAAAAACTCATACAAAAATATTACAAAAAAAGGTTACATTTTGACCCAGAAAAAACTAAAAGTTGCATGGTCAATGGGAAGACAACACAAGGGTTAAGTAAAAGGATGTCAGTATCATCAGGAAAACGTACTAGATCCAAACATGTCTGTGTTTAATCGGCTAATCATTTCACCTGGACTTGTAGGCCGTCATATTGTTGGGCACTTTAATTTATAATGAAACATCGTATTTTATAAACTACATGTGTTTTGTGTGCAAAAATCTTAATGCGTGTGTCAGATTACTTAGTGGAGTAAAAAGTACAATATTTCTCATCTCACATCTTTCCTTTATAACAGCTGCTCCCTTTCTCTGGATTGAACCATTGTGGTTTACATGGGGTTATTTGTATGTATTGTTTGTATCATTTGTTCAGTACATAATATATCAATGTTCCCATCTAGTTCAAACGAAGCTGACCTAAAGATGTGAATGCACCGAAGGGGATTAAACCCTCAAGACATTCTTGATTTTAATTCTCCCCCTAATTAGGCTGCTTTCAGGCCCTTCACAGTGCTGCACTGGGGGCTTAGTGTTTGCAATTGATCAACAGCATATTAAATACAAGAATTATTGATTAAATGTTTCAAGTGATTTATGAAGTAAAATATTTTAATGGTTTCCTGCTTCTCAAATGTGAAGATTTGCCCAGTCTTATCACTTACAATAAGTGTTACTCAAACTGAATGTGTTATTACGGCCTGCGAGAACTTGGGATAGGCATGTGGCATTTTTTCGGACATTTTAGAAGAGAGACGAAACGATCCATGGACTGATAAAAACACAACAGCAGTACAACTGTACTTACTTATCCAAACATTGCTCTCAAACATATATAATATGTAATACTCCACTGTTATCTAGCTACACGTTAGATTTTTGCACAAACCTTTAGTCACACGAACCCACATGTGAAGACATACTGTTATTATCGACACACGTGCACATTCACTCTCTCTGTCTCTCTGTCTTACACACACACGCAGCAGTCGGAAAGTTATAATAGCGCCACAGATCCTTGCGGTATAAATTGATGATTGAACCTGACACACACTCTCAGTTCCCCTTCTCGCCCTCACCACTAATCAATCAATATGTGAACTGGTGCATAACGTGAAAGGTGGGAAACCTTAAGTCAATATTTGGATGGGGTAAGAACACATCATTTGGAAATTACATGAATTCAGTTGATGACAGACGAAAAACCGCAGGCTTTTTGGCTTTTGCAGTGTTCTTTGATGAATGTCTGCGTGGTCATGGTTTTAATTTGTGTAGCAGTTAAGTGTGGTTTTCAGAAGGGGCAATTCTGAACCACCTCTGGACTTCCGCCCCTTTCATTAGGTGTTGGTTAACAATGTTGGCGGTGTTCTCAGTACTGCAGAAAGTGTGCAATCTTGTTAATGGATAAAGTATTGTCTAACATGAACACAATGGCAAACTTTTAAAGTGAAAATGAAATGACAATTTAGTCAAGTCAGACTCTGAACATGTTTTCCTTCTTATAGCCATTACTCTCATTCCCATCTTTTTTTCGTGGGCTAGACTTTATGCTACGAAAAAAATAACATTAAAACCCTCCTGGCCCTTTCAAATATTCTGTTAAAGGGGCAGTTTTGGCCATTTCTTTGCTGTTTTCTCGCAGGTTTCTCTATAGAGCTCCCCCTACAGCTTCAGAATAGATATTCGGCAGCTCCTGCGTTTACTTGTGTCTGACTCCTCGCTCGGTCAGTCTGCCGTTTCCTCTTTCTCGGTTCCTCCGACAATGCTTTCCTAGCTTTCTGCTTCTTTTTGCCGGCTCAGCCATGACGATAGTGTGAAAAACTCCATCGCTACCTTGTTAGCCGGTTCCTGAATGGCCGTATGTGTGCAGTGCTGTGAAGCAACTTGTTACATCGCGAGACCTGATATCACGCGTTATTTCCTGAAAGTTGCAAGGGTGGTTTTTCCGCTCACAGGCGCTAGGGGGTAGCGAGACAACCACCATTCAACTCTAAAAAAGTCATTTAACCATTTCAATGACTCCGAAGCTGTTCAGTTAAGGTAAATTAAGCTAAAAAAAACCCAAAAAAAAACAAACAAAAAAACATAACAAACCCAACATACCATTGCATGTGCATTTTTCATTTAGGCGTATAATGGTGTTGCCATGTTATGAACACTATATATATATATATATATATATATATATATATATATATATATATATATATACTGTATATATAATCTGTTGGATATGGTAGCTTGTCACTGGCCACAGCAATTACAGCTGACCGTGGCTGAAGGTACTGCAGATTGCATGTTTAATGACTATAGTAGCACACTGTTGTAGAAAACATTTGAGTTTAAAGCTGCCAATCTGTGGCATAAATCATTAAGTGGAGTTAAACGAGGTTGCCAAAATGAGACACACTGTTTATCTGTCCCATATAAACGTCATTAATTATAGCCTCAGATGTTGAATACTAATTGAAGTGGTTAGTATTGCTCAAGAATTCACTTTTGATGTGTTTAGACAGGGTGGCTGAAATGTGTCTTGAGTCAGAAATGAAAGCGGTGGTGCGATCCCATTGATCTTCAGAGGAAACCATCCATCCTCCTGAGGAATGACGGGACAGCTGGGCCAGATACTTACAGTGACGGAGATTCAGACAGGAGGAAAGTGAGGAAAAGTTTTGGAGTAAAGATGAATGAAGTGCATCAGAGACGATAAAGAACATGAATGGATAGCAGACCCTGGTAGACACAGTAAAGAGAAAGAAGCAGTATAAGTGGGATAGACATTAATAGATAGCATTTGGGTTTATGTTATGGAGTGATAACGGTGATTGAAATGTAGACTCATGTATATCCCGCGATGAGTGACAATGAATGGGATTGAGAAAAGAAAATTAAGATGTAATGTCAAATAAAGCACATAAAGCTGAGTCTACATTATTTGATTATACAAATTGAAAGAAGATTGGATGGTGGATGAAAGAGGTATGGAGAGAAAAAGAGAAATGCTCATATGGAGAGGAGCATGATTGAATGTACGGATAAATGGATAAAAGCGCGAGAGGCGAGGAGAAAAAAGGGAGCACTAAAGGCTTCTTTGAGAGTGAAGTTTATAAGCCATCAGTTACAAGGTGTTTCAAATTAAAAGAAGATAGATGAATGGTTCAAGGGAAGAAAAGCGAGAGGAATGGCAAAAACCTATGGAATATGTTAAGCCATAAAATCTTGGGTAAACAAAAGAAAATCACAACTACACACTTTGCATATATATGACTATTAGAATAGCGCAACATGGACTTGTACCTGTAAGTAACTGACATTTATATTACCTGTACATTAAATTGGTTCCTTCTTTTTGTATTGGTCCCTAGTACGATCTATTTATGCTGGTAAGGAAACACGGATTGACCAAGAATGTTAATAGAATGTTAATAGAGTGACTTGGGTGCAACAAGATGCTCAGTTTTAGGGCATAAAGGGAGGTACACACAGGAAGTGTATGACGCTTAGGGTTGGGTATCGTTTGGGTTTTTTCCGATACCGGTGCTAAATCGGTACTTTTAAAATGGTGCCGGTGCTTGAACCGATACTTTTTAAGAAAGTAAAAAAAAAAAGAAGAAACAAGAAGGACAGGCCTACTAAACAACAGTCGGTGACCGTATATATACTGGGAACTATATTCTCAGAAGGCGAAGCACTGCTACTTGGGCGGAGTAATTAGCGCAACACCTGAAAAGCACCATTGTTACTCTCTGCTCCTCACCACGGGGCTTCTCGTGTGCGAGCAAATCACTCCGCCCAAGTAGCAGAAGTTGCAGTGCTTCGCCTTTCTGAGAATATAGTTCCCAGTTTGTATACAGTTAGAAGATGGTTGTGTCTCATGTGACCGTCTTATTTGTACACGCTATGACTATACAAATCACATCATGTAAATAGGAAAATGTTGCCGTTATTTTGTCACTTATTGGGAGCAATAGGCTAGTTGGAGCCAGTTACCTCCAGGATCTGTGCTAAACTAGGCTAGCGGTGGATGCGCCAGACAGAGATACGATACGCACGGAGATGAGAAGGGTATGTATCGACTTATCTAACCCTGGGGGATACGGTGAATAAGCTTAAAGTCCCAATAAGTAATTAAAAAGTCTAAAACATAACATGGCCGGCCTACCTCCTATAATTCAGTAAAAGAACGTCACATTATGTCTGTGTAATAAACTGTGATTGAAAGATAATTATCAAAGACGCAAAAGAATCGGCACATGAAAGTACATCTGCATGCCTGTAAATATTCAGTGAATTGTTCTGTTTCCCATGGCCTTGTGTTGTTTCCATCCCACCCTCACGCTCCCTTCACTGAGACGTGAACTCAAACTCTCACTGCAATTAAATCAATGGTCCAGTAACTGTGATAAGAACAATTTCAGATTGCTCAATATTCTCTCCGTGGTATGAAAACTGCATCTGCTGCACTGTAATTGCCCTTTGGGGAAGATGCTAAACTATTGAGAACTTGCACGTTTCCATACAGACATAAAACAGCCATATACAGACAGAAATGCACGTACAGATGCATATACACTCTTAAATGCTACACACACACACACACACACACACACACACACACACACACACACATACACATTCTTGTTCTGCTAATTACACAGATAAATATACATGTACATGTGATCCAAGCGCTATAACACGCATATGAATGAGGTTACATGTGAAAACAAAGAACACACACGGTCACAGATTCTCCGTATTGCGTTAACAGACATTCAGCGCATGCACAAACAGCACACTGCAAAAAAAATCTCCATCCCATCAAGTCATTACTGAGTCTTACAAGTCTGCCAAAAAAAAATAATATCGAAAGTTGATTTGTATTGGAAATAATTTAAAATAATTGTACTACGCGGGACGATTGTTCAGTTGTTTCATGGAGAGCACAACTTTAAGGGCTAAAAATGACTTCTTAGTGCTTGAGATTATGCTCTTTTTTCACAGTGCATGCACAGAGCCACACTGTACATTTGCATTGTCCGCCCACAGGCTGCCCATGCACTACCACACCCACGCATACTATATGTACATAAAGGACAGAAAAGTTGAAACGTTAAGTGTTTTATGATGTGAGAGACACAAATCCTCAGAGAAACTGAGGGACACAATTAATAACGCGGCCGGAGCAGAGAAGTGAGGTGCACTCCTCCTTTAATCTGTGTTCGCTTGGTCAACACTGTTTAGCCTTGCAATTATTTATTCATCCCACTTTCGTTTCTCTTTTGTCCTTCTCTTTGACATGCTGCATCCCCCTTCCACCCATCCATCTCCTTCATCCCCCCCCCCCCCCCTCCCACCTCACTTTCTTTGTCGCTTTTTATCCCGCTATCATTTTCTTTGTCAATATTGCTTTACTGTCCTCTCACTCTTCTCTTTCTCTCTCCATCTGCTAATCTATGTAATAATAGTCTTTGTATGTTTGCCAAAAGTCCCTCTCAGCCTGCATGCACTTAGGTGAATCAATAGCGAGCCTGTGTGTGTGTGTTTGTTTGTGTACTTGTAAGTAGATTCACAGAGATATGCTGTATGTGATTGTGCATGTGTGTGCCTTTTGTCATGGTTGTGTGAGTCTTGGATAACTGTGTGCGTATGTACTGTATGTTTTTGTGAGTAACTTTGTTACCATGGCGAAGGAAAAGCAGAGATTGACCCTGACATTGAACGTCATAAAAGATGAACAATGGCTCTGATTCTGTCCTGTTCATCTTTTACTCTCACCTTTTCACCTCCCCATCCCTTTCGACCAATAGCAACCACTTTTCCCTCTTTCCACAGTTTTACCATCCCCGACTCATTCATTCATTCATCCATCCATCCATCGTTCCGTCCATGCAGTAAGCCAGCTATCTAGCCATCCACCTCTTAAGCCATCCATTTGTATCAATGGGTGCACATGATAAATGTTTAGACCTCGTTTGGGGGAAAACATCCCATCTAAAGGACACTGCCACGGACAGATCATTTATCAAATCTTTCTAACACACACACACACACACACACACACACACACACACACACACACAAGCATACACACACAGGGGACTGATTTAGTCCCGTCACATGTGAAAGACATCATAATTTAGCTCTGCTGTCAAAGTGCATTAAGGTTAAATTGTACTGTTTTCTTTACATTGTATACACACAAAGATGCACACTGTGGATCTGTTACGGGCTGTTTCCATACTTTTGACAGAATCTAATAAAGTATGCATGCATCCTTTTATATAAATCAGATTTTCTGTTCTCGTTGTATTAGCCAGAAGGGAAGTAACAAAAAAAAAAACATTAGAAAATATAAGAGGGGGGCTTAGAGAGAAAAAAGAAAAAGACCAAAATGACAGGAGTTGCTTTTTCTCTTAAACACTATATGAAGAGGTATCATACATGTCACCCATTTAGGAAAGAATTACCCTATTGCAAATTCCCAGATTGCAGTTTGGATATACAGTATATCAGTGGAATCTGTTTGTGGTGCTTTGGAGGTCTTACTGTGTACGGGTAAATGGAGATGAATGGGGCCGCTGCCCTCTCCTCTGCCTCTATTGATTTCTGTATCACCATGTCAATCCTCTGGCTTTCATATACACACTATTATCTGCTCTGAGATGTCAAGACACTAGCAAACCACTGGGGGCTTGTGTCTCATGGCCAATAAAGTCCAGATAGAATAAACCATGCAGTCACCAAATGAAACATGAAAGTCGCCAAAGCTTGTTAAAATAAACACGCAAAGCAAGGAGGATATTTTAAAACATTTCCTACAAGCCTAACCATGTGGCATGTGTTCATTGTGTTGAGTTACTAACTTAAGCAAGTTTTAATAATCTATACCAGTTGCTTTTAATACTGTACTTGAACAAAAACAAAACTGCCTGCATGGGAAAAAAAAATGCATTGGTCATTCTAAACCAAAGTCTGCCTAGGAAAAGTATTGGTTGTATTTATAACATGGGTTGGCATGATTACAGTGCATCTAAATGTTACACCTAATGAGGCATCTTTTGAAAAATGTGTAGTAACTTTTGATTTTTTTTGGGCCAAAGGCAACAACTTCTGATGAGCTGTAGTAGCTGCCATTTACCACCACCACTCTCTTTGGAGGACTGTGGTTCAGCTGGCGTACAGCAGTTTCACCACTCATCATGTTCTGTCAGCTTCAGCTTTTATCATGGGGGTGAGGGGGGGGGTTAAAAATTGTCCATCTGGTGATTTGAGTAAGAGACCGATGAATCACTTTGAGGCTTTCTGACAAATGATTCAAATACGGAGTGTTGAGCAGAAATAATCATTGAGAGCTCGCTCAGCAGCAGTACGCATATTATGCACTGCACACTGTGCTGTAGCTAACTGTTTTGATTGGATTTCATTTTCTTTCATTTATTTTCTGTCCAGCTATTACACTGCAACATCTATAACAATTAAGGCTACTTGCCATTTGTCTTATGGGTTTGATTATCTGACAAAACAGCACTTGATTGAAGCCACTTAGAAGTCCTGGGTGTCAGACAACACAGCATCATTTTCAAAGCTTAGTAATAGTTGGCAGAAATCGCAGATCTGAACAACTCCCAGTCAAAGCCCAATCCATTAATCCAAACACAATATGTCCATCAAATTTCAGATAAATGTATTCTAATTTCATACAGCCAAACAAACTAAACACCTCATTTATTTTAGGCTACATTGCCAGAGCTAAAGTATTACAAAATGAAGCCTTGACAGGGTAACAGTATCTCAAGCAGAGGGTATAGCTTCCACAGATTCCACACAGTTTCCACCTCCTAACTGCATGTTGCAAGTGTCCCTGTGCACAGCACCGTACCTCAAGTCTGCTTCCAGTGTGCAAGTTAGATGTGTATGAATGTGTGCAAGTGGGTTAATGTGAGACTTTGTGAAGTGCTTTGCAATGTTCTTGGCGTAAATAAGCTGTATGTAAATGCAGTCCATTTATAGTACCGTTATTTTCTTTGTAAAGCACTGACAAAGAAACTAAAAGTTATCCATTCACAAACGCATTATCGTTTCCCACTTATCCTGTGGAGGCTCACGCGAGGTTGAGGCCTAGCTCACATTGAGCGAGAGCATGTTTTTGTTGTCTTTTCATGCATATACAGTATATTTTCTGTTTCACTAAATAAGCTTCATTTGTTCATATATCCATCCATTTTAGCGTTGTTACGGAAGGGAAAGAAGGAAGAATGGGATCAATTCTAAATATAATATATAAATAATATGTATCTTTTACTACTTGTTCATGTTTGACATTCTTGACAGCGTAAACCAATGACTGTTGAGACCCAGTCACCGCTGCTGTGTTGTTAAGACTGTCACGTGCTTTTTAAGGGTGCAAGGTCTAGTTCGGGATTTTTGAAATGGCTGGGGGGGTTTAGCTCCCTTTTACTGTAATTGCTGCTATGGCGATTGGGGCATCAAAGAGAGAAATACAGTTTGAGAAATTACCCCTGGACCTGCCGTTTCTGTGCGTGTGTGTTTTCCAATGGGCAGAGTGTGCGGCGAAAAATGGGAGCTGTCAGTCAACCTAATGAGACCAACCTTCTCAGTGCACACACATACACACACAGAGTGCCATCGGGCCAGTGGAAGTGCCATATAATTGGGTTTCCTTTCCAGGACAACAGACATGCTCACTGGATTAGATCTGACCACCGACGCCAATTCTCTCCATGTCTCCCTCTCTCTGCTTTTCCTACTCTCTTTTTTTTGCTTTCTCAGACTGTCTCTTTTTTTGCATCCCTCTGTTTCTCCCTCTTTTCTCAGCCTCTTCATTTGTCCCTATTCGTCTCTTCTCTATTCTTCTGTCTGTCTGTCTGTCTGTCTACTCTTGTCTTTCTTTATATGCCTTCCCTCTTTTATTCCTAGTATTCTGCTTATCTCATTGTAGTTTCTATCTCTGACCTACATGTTTGGTGCTTTATCCCATATCATATACGTCTAATATAGATTGTATATGACAAAATACATGATACTAAGTATAATCCCCCTGATGCAAGTTATAATTAAAATATCTAATGTAATTTATTGGACTTATTGGACCCCTAGTATGACCTGCTTTTGGCTGTAATAATAAGTGCCAGTTGGAGTTCATTCCTTACTTTGAATTCCACAACATCAGAGTAAATGTACACTTGCAGTAGATAAGATGATATTAAACTGTATTGATTCCGGTGGGAAAGTTATTTGAGGTTATTGCAACACTAAGCACAAGTACAAGATGGATTAATGATTAAAGAAGGCACAAAACGGGGTTTGTACAGTAATATTGTGAGAGGGAATGACCCAAAAAGAGAGGAGAGAAAGGAAAGGAGATGGAATAAAAGAACATGAGAGGAGAGGATGGAAATGGAGATGAAAGAAAAGGAGAGGAGGGAAATAAAAAGTATGTGTGAAAAGAAATCGCTTCTTTTTGTCCCAGGTCCTTATGCAATCCCTGAGGAATGTTCACATCTCCTCTCTCTGCCCGTCTCATTGTCTGGATTTGTGTAGAAGCTCTTGGGGAGTGTGTGTGTGTGTGTGTGTGTGTGTGTGTGTGTGTGTGTGTGTGTGTGTGTGTGTGTGTGTGTGTGTGTGTGTGTGTGTGTGTGTGTGTGTGTGTGTGTGTGTGTGTGTGTGTGTGTGTGTGTGTGTGTGTGTGTGCGTGCGTGCGTGCGTGCGTGCGCTCTCAACTCATGATAAAATGTTATTTCATCATTCTTATTTTCATTGCCCTTTTCAAAAGTCTTTTTTTTATTTCATAATGACATTTTCCCAGTAACACTTTTTTATTTCATAATGAAACTTTTTACTTCATAATGTCACTTTGTTTGACCTCTCACCTTTCAGTCAATCACATGCCCCTCCTGCTTCTTAAGCAAGAAAGCCCAACACCTGCTACGGTACTTAGCCAGTTAGCCCCTGCTAGCTAGAGCACCAACAATGTCAAAGTCATTCTGAATCAACTATGAAACTGCCGCTGTAAATTAACAATACACAGACACAGAAAGTAGCAACTCATCTAATTTATTTAGCTCACCAAGGCTGCTGATACAACTTACCAAGCCAGCTTACTAGCTAGACACAGTTGTGAGCTGGTTTTATTAGCATCAAAGTGAAGAGTAGGGATGGGCATTCGATTACATTTTCTTAGTCGATCGTCGGGAGAATTAACAATCGACTATCGATTAATCATTAGTATTTTTATATTAAAATGTATTATTTATTTAACTTTTTATAAATTAAAAATGCAATGAAAATACAACATGTTTTTCCTCTTTCCTTACAAGACGAACAACTTGTGGCAGTTAAACTGGAGGTTAGGCTAAACTTGAAGATATATGCGCTGCGTTGCTCTGAAGCAGCGGAACCTGCTGCTGCGAGCCGGCGTTCTTAAACAGAGACCCTCGTTTGTTCCAAAATAATAAATAAAGAGAATGATGTTAAATAATAACTTAACCAAAAACATAATAATACTAAATGTAACTCAGAACTATCCAAGTTGAGACTGAGAGCAGGATGCACCGCCACCGACATTAACCAGGGTCGGATGCACTTGAGTCGTGGCCGTGTTGTACTTATACACGGCATCGCAGTGTTTGAAGTGAACTAAGTCGTTTTTTAAATCAAAATGGTCCCACGCCACACTTCGCCGTGACCTCTTCACGATTATTACTTTTGAAATCAAAACGGAAACTCGCAGCCAGGTAACTGAGTAATAGTATGGAGTCAAATATTGCCCCCGTGTGGTAAAATATTGAATTGCTGCCACACAGTGAAATTCATTTCATTGCTTCAAGACTCACACTACGCAACGCAACCAGCATTAGTTTAACCGATAGCAAATTAAGGTGATCGACGAAATTCTTAATAATCAGTTATTGATCGTCGACTTATCATGCCCATCCTTAGTGAAGAGTCAGTGTTAGCCAGTGTTAGCAGTGTTAGCTAGCTTGTGTCGGTTAGTCTAACCACAGAGCATTGGTCTGTCTGTCTTTTTGCTCTAAAGTCAGTTGTGTGTCACTCTCTGTGGAACATCTTTAGAATCAAAGTGCTGTTGGGGTAACTAGAATTAACCAGCTAACGTTAGCTGCTGCTTTGTGTTATTGTTTCTACTGTAAAGCTGTTGAACTGTGTTTAGGGAGGAAGCAACAATGAATTTTCATGCATGTCCAAAGGGTTAGAAAATCCATGTCTGCTGACTGAAGTGTGGAGTCCTGCATTAATACCAGGCCAACACCTCTGTGTTCTCCAGTTCATCGTCAGACATTAATGCTCACATATTCTGTTTACAATGAACAGACATATGGTCTTTATGCAGGATCATTACTTTCAAAATAGACCATTTTGTGGTCATTCCATTTGGGTAGAATCTGTTTTTATTATCATATTATATCTTGGGGTTACTGAATACAGTATATTTACACTGAGTCAATGGGACATGATTATGGTATGGTAAATATTTGTGTGTGTGTGGGGGGGGGGGGGGGGATGTGCCTGCTTTCCTTTCCTTTCCATGTCAGTGTGTGTGTGGATGAGTCACACGTGACTTTTTATGCAAAATTGCGCATTTATTTTCTTTACAGCTCAAAACAGCTCAGAATCGGCCCTACAGTACAACACATCAGCCCTACAGACACATGTGAAGCTATACGCACACAGAGAGAGCAACAAGTAAACATACATCATTTCACCACCACTGCCACAACACAGGCTTGGTCTTGCAGTGTGAATGATCCCACAGTGTCTTTTGGCAGCAATAGCTGCAGCCTCTCTAAAATGTATCACGTCCTCCCATCTATCTCCCGTCTTCCCTCCCGCATTCTCCGTGCCTCCCTCTCCTACCCCCTCCCTCTAGTACGTGATATTAAGTGCTGCTCACAATTCTCTCTGTTTAGCGACTTGGCAACGCAGCAACACATCCATCTCTCTGGGAGTGTTTATCTGCAAGCTGTTTACTCTATATACTCTTCCACATATAAACAGTAGTAGTTCACATACATGTGCACGCACCAGTTCCAGATCAGCCTTGCAAACACAAACAACAATGCAACAGACATGAGTTTTAACATTTGCATACAAAGAAACACAAACAAGAATGTAGGGAGGAATATTTTCACAAAGATGCGTTTTCTTTTTTTTTACAAACACATGGAATGCAAGCGCACACGCATGCAAAAATATAAAGGCACATGCAAAGATTTACATGAACGCACGGAATCAAACAGATGTGCGTGTGTGGCTGAACTCTCACAAGCTTTCACACCATAGACACTAGTATGCAAACACACATACACATTAGAGTCAGGAAGGAATGCTGATAGAAGCTATGGTTGGATACACTGGTTGGACTGCACATAAACAGTGGATGATTTAGCCTCAAAGGCTGCACACACTTTCTGTTAATGCACACATGTACACACACTATATATACTCAAGTATATCCACACAAACACACAGCACTCAACGGGAACACGTTACACACACACACACATGCTCGGATGACATTGTTATTGCATTCCACTAATGAAATTAAGCCTATAAATGTAGCGCTCGGTTAGGCAGATAAAGCCTGAACTTCCGTCCAAACAGAGGGAAAGGGGGCGAGAGACAAAGAGTTAGAGCAAATAGAGAGAGGAGGCAAAGTTGAAAACAGAAGGGTCAACTTTACAGAGAGGGTGAGCGATGAGAGACAGATTACAGGAAGACAGAGGAAGCGGGGACGCTGGGGATGTACGAGGGGGTTATTTGTCAGATCGACTCCAGATTTGCACATCCTGAAGAACTAAAAGGGAAACTCCAACTGGAGGCTTTGATAACAGCTGGTGGTTGGCAAAAATGATATGGTGGTGTGAGGGGATTTTAATCAAATCACAGACTCTTCTGAGAAGCCCTTGAGATATCATCAATATTTAAAAGACAGTTCTGTTTATGACAATTTAGGTCTTATTTTTGTACTTTTGTCCTCATTTCCATCAGTAATACATTATGTTTGCAAAAGTGATATATACATACTCACAATGGACTGTGTCATCAGGATAATCTCAGATAAATTGTCTCTGAAATTGTCTTTCAAACCTGTGAGACTTTTAGGTTTGTAAGTGTACATTTTTATGTGATTGTTTACTAGGGCTGGGTATCAGTACTCGGCCAAAATAACCCAGTGCCAAGTAGTATTGAAACTTCTCCAGTCAAACGTCATACCTGCATTCAAACCCAGATCTATAAAAAAAAGAAATCACTATTTGTATGCTTTTTGCTCACAGCCGCAAGTGCTCTTTAAATTGAATGCGTGCGATTGGCCCACTACCGCAGCAGCAACAACCCACACTGTCTGTGTTGTGGTAAATGTGGTGTGCTGTAAATAAGAATAATCAAATGAAGTACTCTCCTGGTATCGGTATAACTTTAGGGGTACTGGTATTGGTACTGGTATCATCATTTTTAAACAATACCCAGCCCTATCGCTAACAAAGTTCATCCAAATTTCAGAATTATGACACAAAGGCGACAGGCGACCCTCTAGCTTACCCAGTAGAGTGTGCGCCCCATTTGGGCTGAGTCCTTGACAGCGGCACGGGTTCGAATCCGACCTGCGGCCCTTTGCCGGGTGTCATCCCCTCTCTCTCCCTCCTTTCACCTCTATTTGCACTCTCTGCACTTACATCTCATAAAATAAAAAAAGCCCTCCCAAAAAAAATACATTTCCGCTAGTAATAGTAAATCTATTGCTTATTACCAAATCTGAGTTTTGAGAATTATATATTGTCCAGCCGACACAATAAATAAACTCAAACTTGTTAAGTTAGTACAATAAAGGATTTCAGATCCTCCAGCTCTGGATGCAGTCTATGTGTGTTTGTCTTGTTGCACTGGTAGACTGCAAAAGGCCACAGGCATCTCACTAAATCATTTAATTTGACTAGAAGAGTAGAAACGGCAGTAACCTCCTTCATCCTATTTTTCCTTCAGTCTTTCAGACACAGGCCGAAGGCAAACAAACAAACAAACACACACGCACACGCACACACACACACACTTACACTAGCACTAACTGTAAATTACAGGGAGGCAGCAAATCATTCTCCCATGCACTCCCGTGACTCAAACTCTGTTGCGCTCTGCAAATTAAAGTGTGCACAAAAGGCTTTTAAATGTTGGCATGCATCACATTGTGTTATAAAATGATGTGGCATTGGTGCCAAAGCTTTCTGGGATAATCATCAATTATGCCACTGGTATTTTGCGAGCATGTGCTGGTATGTGCTGGTATGTGTATGTGAGTGTGGAGGCAGCGGGGGGCATCGAGGTTCAATCAATTCAACAGTAAAATGTAAAACACAGCAAGGATAAAGCAACAGACTTGACCTATGCACAGAATAATGATGAAAGGTGTGTTGTAAATAAATGAGCACTGGATAAAAATTGTATAGTGTATGGCACAGCTGAATGTATCCACCATAAAAGAATAAAGGCTCAGGCTAGGATTACTATACTGAGCGCATAATTTATGGGTAGACCTATATGGCTAGAAGGGTATGACTTTCAGACCAAAGTTACTTAGGACTTCATGACTGCTTTTACATAATTCATGATGTTGGACCATTTCGCATCCCTAGGAGCATACTATACAAGATTTAAGGTTGTTTTGTTAACTATTATATAAGTAGAGTTCAAGAATAAAATAGGCGCTGCTTTTAGTCAGTGAACATTACCCAAGTGTGCTGTTCCCTGATACAAACTGACCACCTGCTCTCTTGCTTTGGCTGTTCAGGTGGAGCTGTCTGACAGCACCTCCCACACCATCACCGATGCCTACGCTGGGAAGGAATACATCATCCAGGTAACAAATCCTGTCCTGCGACTCTACCTGACTGATCATTTAGAGGTTTATTGGCCTTTCTTTAAACCAATCACAATCGTGATGCATGTTCTTGCGCATTCTATTGACTTTTCAGATGATACTTAACCTTATTAATAAACACTTCTAATTAACTAATGACGGTCTCCTGTGCTTGTGTTCAACAGGTGGCTGCCAAGGACACAGAGATTGGAACATGGAGTGACTGGAGTGTGGCTGTCCATGCTACACCCTGGATTGAAGATCCTCTGCCGATCACTTCCACAACTGAAGTAGATTTTCCTACCGGTAGGTCACAGCTTCAGTTGAAGCTTGTACCTTATTTACCCAAGGGTCGCTTTCAGAGTTTGTGACTCATGTCAGCTAAGAAAGTTCAAAATAAAAAAGGACTGTACTGTATGAGCTGAGAACATTCAAATTTCTGAAAATACTATCCAATCCACACTGCCAAGAATGAAAGCAGGTTTTCTTGTGTTGAACTTTCTGTGATTGAGGTTTTCCAATGCATATAGCACATCCACTTTAAAAACAAACTCTCTCCTTAAGTCAAAGACAAATCAAATAAAAGTCTCACTGACCAAACTGATGAAGCAGATTTCATCTATGAATGAAAAATGGTCTCTGTTCAAATACACAAAAGACCAAAATCAAAGGTGATGATGCAATGAAATCTATCGACCAAGAGTCTACAGCCGTGCTCGCGGATCTGTGAGGCTTTACTTAGGCACAGCAAACTTGTGCTTGCAAACATATTTTTTGCAAATGTTGACCTGCTGATGGTGCTAGATGGAATGTCAGAGGATCACCGAAGTGCTTACAATTTCCCCTGTCGGGGACATGAATGTGTGTACCAAATTTCATATAAATTCATCCAATAGTTAAGACATTTCACTCTGGACAAAAGTGGTAGGCTGCCGCTGGCTGCTAATGTGGCTAAAAGATTCATGTTAGAAGGATATAATGAAGATAAGAAAAGGCTAAATGCAAATAGGTATCAAACAGTAGCCTAAATTGTATAGAGATGGCGTGTTGTTGACCAGTTCAAAGAGAGAAGGATAGAGATAGAGTTGGTAAGGGCTTACATTGAGATATCACAATAGTATTTCTATGATCCAGTTAGTTTTTGATCAGTCTCGTAGTCCATCAGGTGAAGAAATCATTATGATGATGATAAAGTATTCCTATAATGATTGTAACATTGTTCTTTGTGCCCACGGCTGTCAAGTTGTAAATTTCCTGAACCAGTTAGGTATGAAATTAAGTTTGCTTAATAACTTTCTTTATCATTAAATTGAGTATGCTATACGTGTTTGAAGGCCTTGAACTTTTATCGCAGCTAAAGCTACAAGATCCAGCAGCCTCCAGACAAATCGACACTCATGAACCTGAGCGCCTGAACACGGCCTCGGGGAAACACTGTGCCATCTTTAAAAAAAAACTCACGTCCCTCCTACAGCCTCAGATTGACTCACCTACAGTATACCAGCGCTACACTTTCTATGTTTTAGTTATGCACGACTTTAACTTATCATTTAAATTGAAATTCATCAGAGATTATTATATTCTGTGTGTCCCTTGACACGCACACACACACACACACACACACACACACACACACACACACACATACTCACTCACATAAACACTATCTCTGGGAATTATCTAGTTGGCACCCCTTCAGCATGTGGCTGAGATCAAGGATGGCTCTCTTGTCAAACCGAAATCTTTCAACGCACTGATGATCCCTGAACAACAAGACACCCATTCCAGATCTGATCACTCTCCGCCATTCTCTCCGACCACGCTGGAATAGCAAAGTACAAACGGAAGGACCCGTTTTAAATGAATAAACACTGAATACTAGTGGAAGGTTTAAATTGCAAACCTGCAATAATCATGATCCTGAGGGTTTAGCTACACCATCACTAAGGTGCATATCAGGCTATATAACACTTTATCATATACTATTTAAAACAGAACTTTATTGCAATTACACTGTATATAAAGGTGTTTTGTGTGTGGTTGAAACTTTTCATGTCTGCGTCACCTCTTTGCTACTCTTGCATTGCCAGACCTTCCTTCACAGCGCTGCGGAGGAGGGTCTGGCTAGTCCACACAGCATTCTCGGGATGGGAGAAAAGCGTGCTCTGGTTTATTGGCATTTCTTTAAACCAATCACAATCGTCTTGGTCGACGCTAAGCACCGAACAGAGCCGTGGTGCCGCTGCAAAATAGCCTCGGGAAGGAAGGAAGGAAGTTTTGGTGGAACGTGTGCACGTTCAAAGGTTGTTTTAGTCGTGCAACAGAAAACTCAGATTGGACAGATAGTCTAGCTAGCTGCCTGGATTTACCCTGCAGAGATCTGACAAAAGGTTAACCATAGTCCTCATGAATCAACCGGAGTTTAAAATGCCAAAACAAAGGAAGCCCAAGGCAACAGATATCCGGCCTAAATGAGTGAAATCCGGCGGAATTTCCGGCGGCAACGGAGCAGCCCCTGACCAATCCAAACCAACACCATTGCATTTCATCATGAAGTCACTTGAGCACGCTGTTTATTTATCAACTGGTGCATCTTGACTTTTACATCAAGCGGTTTCATATGAGGCAAAGTAGGGGGCGAGCGATCATACAGCTGTGACTTACTGACAATATGATCCAAATTTTTGAAATCTTTCTAAGAAAAGATTGTGTCTGTCTTCCTGTCTTTCTCTCCCTCTCGCGGCCTGGTTTTAAAGTCCAACAGTGACTCCTGTTGGTCCTGAGCAGCACTGCACACTGATCAGCACAGACCACTCTAAATGTGCTTACACATGACTAGAAACACACAAACACATACTAAACAGCACACACATAACATGCTCTAACACTCCCGCACACACACACAAGCACGCACATAAACAGTGCTACACACACATACGCAGTACCTCCCTCTGATACAATACAGTGTACACACACTCCCACATAAACACTGACTCAGTACACAGTGTATTTTTCTTGTTCTCAAAGAAAGAACAGGAGGTTATTGGGATTCTCCTCATGCCTCTTCTCGAGCCAGCTGCGGCGTCTCTGCTTCCCTTCCCTCTCTCCTTGTCCCGTTCTCTCGTTCGCTCTCCCTCTCTTTTTCTCCTTTTCAGTCTTTTTCTTTCTCTTTTCCTCTCACTTCTCTGTCTATTATTTATTTATTTATTTATATTTTTATAAAGATTAAAGACAATCGGGCCTGGCTCAGTATAAAACTGATTTTCAGCAGGTTCCTGCTCTGCAGAACATAAATACCACATACACAACAACGCTCACACAATAGACAGCTAGAGACAACAACAAATACACAAACCAAGATATAGGGCAACAGGAGGGGCCATAGAGCCGTCTCAATGGTCACAGATATACCGGTCCATTAAATGGCGAGCAAATATTATTTTAAATAGTCTTCTTGATGTGATAGTTCTGATGTACTGTGGGATCTCATTCCAGGCTTTAGTGAGCACATGAAAAAAAAGATCTCTGTCCATAACAGTTTCTAAAGGCCGGTCCATTTGTAAAAGATCTCGTAGTGCGCTCAGACCTTGAGCTGAGTTTCGGAACCAATGCAGTTAGAGCAGGTACAGTGTTTCCATTTGAGATTTGATGAGACAGGTTTATCCCATGGCTTAATTTATAGTTCTGAAATGTTAAGGCATTACACAAAGATAGTGCAGTACAGTGGGGAGTCCAGCCTGGAAGCCTTACATGAATCTTATGAGCTCTATTATAAAGTCTTATTACTGGATCAATAATCTCATTTGTTGTAAGTGACCAAACAGGTAAAGAATACGACATAGTGGACAGAATGATGGCATGGTTTGGTGACTCACTCTCTTTCTCTTACCTTTCGTCACCTCGTCCTTTGTACCTTTCTCTTTTTCTGGCCTTCTGCCACCTTCTTTACAGATGTTACTTGCTGAGCGACTGATTACATCTGTTGTAGCTATGTGCAGCTATAACTGCTTTGTCGATATCAATAAAGTGATTTCAGGTTTGGTTGTCGTTCCCATTGATGGACACCCCATTTCTCCATGTTTTTTTTTTTTTTTTGCCCCTCTGGTCTTTAAAATAAAAGCAGTTGAGAAATAAGAAACAGTAGGTACTTTTCTGTCCACCTGTTTTAATGCTAATTTAAAAAAAACAAATGTAAGTCCAGACAGGAGCTCTATTTTACAGAAATTTTAAAAATCAATCAAGTCATTTTTCACTTTCCACTTTCTAATTGAAACGATTGTACGTGAATCAGAATCACATCAGTAGGGAAACAAGGGAAATATCTTATTTCCTGTCCACAGCTGGACCAAAAACTGTTCAGCCAGGGACAACTTTTTTTTTCCAGCTGACCAGCTTGTTAACATCTACACACTGACCACTATTTCCTGGCTGCTCAGTCGAATAGGTAATGCACGGACTTCCTGTGACTTATTGATTGTGTAGCTCACAGTCGAAACACACACGGCTACACTTTCTCCATTTCCTCCCTGCCTTGTTCCCGTCTCTGCCACATTTCCACTTCCTCCTTTTTTTTGTTTCTGTTTTTCTCTGTTCATTGATCATCAAGAACAGGTCAACCGTTCCTCATGGAGAGTTGCACTTACGCGCCCGGTCTGTTTCCATCAACAGCCTCACTTTACATCAGAAGGATAGCGCAGACAGACGGACGACATTTAGAAATCCCATCCTCAGTGATTGGACCATCGCTAAGCAACTACATGCCAGGAAGTAAAAAGCAGATCTAGTCGAGGCTTAAAAAAAGTTGCAGACATCCTTAGGGTTGCAACCATTTAAGATATACGTTTCGGCCTCGCCCACTCCGAGAGACAGAAACTGGACACTGTCTAGCACCAAACAGGCAGCACTAGATATCACTTCTTATATCCTTCATGTCTAGATCTATTTATAAATGCTTAGTTTCTGCGTAATAAGCAGAAACCACCACAGCTAAAGGTTGAAGCAAATGCTGAGGTGGCTTAAGGTCCTCTGCTGCTGCATGCTGGATCCAATTCATAGGAAAACCACTAGCCTACCTTTATTATACTTATTATGTCATTAAGGTGACATAAAGTATTGAAACGGGAGGTGTTATTTCAGGCGTTCAGGATTCAAAAAGTAAAAATCTCATTCAATTCCTGGACAATGTTAGGTGAAATATCTAATATAGTAGAATACATCTGTTTTGAAAGTCAAAGGTACAAAATAACGTGAGGCAAGATGTTAACTAAAACTCCCAAGGTGTATTTTGATACACAGGGTTCCTACACGGTATGGAAAACCTGGAAAAGTATGGAATTTGATTTTAGTAATTTCCAGGTCTGGATAAGTATGGAAAAAAGAAACAAAGGTATGGTGAAATATTTGTGTTTCCAGACTTTCTACCATATGTTTTTCTCTCAAATATAAAGTTCAGCCAAAATGCTTAGACCAGGGAGATTTGCATTTTCAGCGACGCGATTTGGGGAAGCCTATGCTGTTTTAGCGAAGGGTGTTTTTTTGCGTAGCTCTTCAATTCACTACCAACATCATCGCAGGTTCTGTAGAGTAAAATGTAACGTTAGTTTATTCAGAAATAGGCTACATGCTATACTTACTTTGGTCTTTTTCATATAGCTTTCTTACTGTAATAAAGAAATATGCATGACGTGGGATGATTAGAGAAGTCTACGAGCAGTAATCTGACTTTAGCTCATTGGGCTACACATGCAACGTTACTTTTCACCTACGCAGACCTTAAAGCAACAGTTGGCTTTTCAAATAAAGGATTTTAAATAATTAAGTTATTATTTGCATGGGGAGTCTGGAGATATAAGTATGGAAAAGTATGGAATTTTGAAATGGAAAATGTGTAAGAACCCTGGATACAAAAGATCCAGTCACTGGATCGGAAGTTGACGTTTAGGCTTTGTGGAAACCTGAAGGTACAGGCAGGTTTAATCTGCTCACTTCTGGAGAAAAGGTCACTTTTGGATGACTCTTGGATGTGTTTTGGTTTTCTGCGAAGACAAACCATTTTGTATTCACCACAGCTATTGCCGCCTCTGACTGGCTTCTTCTTCATAGCACCGACAATTGAGGCTCATAGGTATAGAGCTATACGCCACCCCAAACTAGCTCAACCCTCATGTTGTCCTTGGGTCAAATTTGACCTGTTTTCAAAGATTCTATATCAGAAATAGGGGTTTCTTTTAACCAAATCTCCCAAAAATAACATGGATGGTTCCATACGCTAATTGATGATCACTACTTAATGTATACCCGGGTGAGGATCTGTGATAAACCATAAACATATGTTCCTCTGTTCTTAACGATTAGATAAGACAATTCATAATTGCTGCTTATTTTAAAAAAAATGAGGCATAATTTGAAGTAAATGAGGTTTATTGAACATCAATTCCAAAAAGAAGTATAAAACTAGTGGTAGTAAGTTATGACGTTGGCTAAGAAGCTGTAATTCAGAATTGGTTGATAATTGATAGGCTACTTCATGCTTTATAAACAGGCAAACCAAGCATTTCTCCGAAAATGAAGATGAGTAAATAAAACTTATGGCCATAAATAAGATTGTCCTACAGCATTGTTTATCCGGGAGATTCCTGTGTTTCTGTGCGGAAATCTTGGGGAATTTACAAAGAAAACATTGTCTCCTCTGTTGAGATGTCTCCACTGATCGCAGATGCTGATTTTCTTACAGTCTTTTACCTTTGAATATCCTGAAGACTCAGACATCGACATTATCAGCTTAAACAGGCGGAGTAATTGGAGTTGAAGTCATTCCGTAAATTTAATCTCATTAACTTCTCTTCCCCGTGTGCATTCTTCACATCCTTCCTGTTTTTCTCTTGTTTTTTTGTACACTCTCCCTCTCACTTCCCTGCCTGCTCCGCTCCTTCTCTCCTCCTTTACCTGTTTTTCTTCCCCGCTGTTGTTCATCAATCTTCTCTCCCCGTCACATCATTGTCTTGTCTCCCTGTCCCCAACTACCTTGTTACATCAACGTACACCCCATAACTGTCTTTTTGTCGCCACCACATTAGGTCTGCATAATTTGTATTTCTTCCACCACTCCGAAGCAAAATGCTGTGCTGCAGGCGGGATAGTATTGCACTGAGCTGCTGACTATGTTAAATGTGTCCTAGTTCTCTCTCTCTCTCTCTCTCTCTCTCTCTCTCTCTCTCTCTCTCTCTCTCTATCTCTCTGGCTATTTCACACCTGGCTGCTTCTTCCCGACTCCCAACACAGTACTACACAACAGTCATTAATTGGAGGTAGAGGGAAAAATCATATTCTCTCTCCAGTACAACAATGTGTTGGTTCTAGACCGAGCTGCAAACAGTGTGCATGAGTTAATATCTACTGTGCTGCCTGCAGCTGTAGCAATAGCCCCGTTTTTATAAAACTAGGGTGACCATATTTTGATTTCCAAAAAAGAGGACACCCGGCCCGGCCTCGAGACACAAATTCAGACAGGCTTCTCAGAGGTTAATGAACATACTTTATTATGCCTCAATGGTACAAAAATAACTTCTGTAATAAAATAAAATAAAATCAGTTATAAACTGTAACAAAATAATAGCTCTCTTTTCAAATAAATAAATAATATGAAATAATGTTCTAAATATGACCTCTTCTGTGTCAGAAAATCCAGCTTCAAATAAATATCTCTTAATGCCTTTTCAATGTAATAAGATAAATAATAAAACAGTCTCACAAAGATACTAACTTAACAAACAAAAAGGATATATAGTACTATAATACTCTATAATACTTTTAATCTTTAGTTGTCTTCTTCATCCTCCTTGTCTGCCCATCCATATTTTGCTGTATGTGCCAGCTTTGCACACGGTGCACTCCGCCTCCCAATTGTCCCGACTGGGACGGTACGTGGGAAACTTTTTTTGCAGTTCAACTGTGAGGCTGCACTTACGCTTCGGCATTTTGTGTGCAATGCTGCTCGCTGTCTGTTCTGCTCCCAGTGGATGTGCGCTGTGGCGCAGAGCCGCCCACAAGGCAGCCTCTCGGGAATTACGCCACGCAACAAGGTACCGTAGTATTGTGTGCAACGCGCCACGCGCCAGTCAATTTAAGTACACGCTTTTGGTCCTATGAAAAACAGTAAAAACTGGACATTTTCATGAATTTATAAACCCGCCCCCCCCCCGGACGCCCCGGACAGTACGTAAAAAGTGGACATGTCCGGGCAAAAGAGGACGTTTGGTCACCCTATATAAAACATTACACTGTGATATTTTTATTTGTCAAGCTATGTAAAACCAAACTGAAGCACTAAAAGCTGCTTAAGCATACAGTATAGTCATTTTCAATTTGTATTATATATTATATATATTTATGTTTGCCACAAGCTTTCAAGTACCAGCCCCATACACTTGACCATTACTGGCTGGGAATGTCACTGTCAATGTCAATTTTGTTTCTGTTTCTTTACAACAAACAACAACAAAAATATTTTTTTTTTATTGATTTATTGTTCTGGCATTTTACCAGGGCATGAATGGTTCTGCTTCCAATTCTGAATTCTAAAATTTCAGTGCAGTCAAATGCAAAAAACACACACAAAAAAAAGTCTCAAGTCCTCAATTCTGTGACTTGAATTGGAATTAGTCGGTCTACAGCTCTGGTTATGTGCTGTGAAATCAAAATATGCAGCATTTTATGGGTGTGTAAATGGGTAGATTTTGTATCCGACCGTTTCTTATCAGCAGTATATTAACTGCCACGACTTTATTCACCTCCTGCTCTATTCACATGTCTCCTTTACCTCAGGGTTTTTTCCTCAACCTCCGTTTCCCTTTCTCGTATTTCCGTCTCCATATTTTATCCATCTATCTATTTTGCTCTCTCTCCGTTTCCCCGCGGCATTAGTATGAATGAGATTTTTTTTTCTTTTGTTCACTTCATAACTGCCTTGACAAGTCCCATATTGATTGTGCTGGCAGATTGGAATTGATTCCATTCTGCGCTGTATTTTCCTTTCTGTTTGGTTCTCCCCCGTATGATGAGCGCTTTTCAGTGTCCATTCATCAAAATGACATTTTGGGTGTTTTGTCCCGTAGGAACAAGACAATTGTGTGACTCTGTAACCCCGACCAAAAAGAAAAATCTAAGGGGGGGGGGATCAGATTATAGATTTAGAGGAGTTTATTAAAAATATGCTCAGTAAGGTTTATTTTGTTTTTTCTGCTTGTTTTTCCAGAGACTAAGACCTCCCCCATACCGTCCTCCAACGCACCACAAAAGGCTGAACCTCCAGTGGGCAGAGCTGCCAGGCTCCTCACATTTTTCTCTCCCTTGCTGTTAGGAATGCTGCTGCTGTTCATGTGGTGAGCAAACCACACACACACACACACACACACACGTAACGAGTCTACAACCCCTCATCTTTGAATTGATCATCAACTCAGTCATTTAGTCACATATTGGCAAGATGATGCATGTCTATTGACGCCCAAAAGCACGTTTAATAGAACAAGAGCAACAACGATTGGGTGAGTTTGTTTTATGGCCCAGCGGGGCGTTTGTTTTCATATGTTTCTGCAGAACCCCTGAAGGGATTGAGGTAAAAATCCAATCCAAAGCTGTCCCATTTCATTAATTTTACAGGTTTCACTCTGTAAATCATGCCGTAATGGTACGTCTCCTGTCGAAGATGTAGATATTGAAGAATGAATGTTGAAAAGCTTAATGTCATGGTTCAGAACAAAGCTCGCTGTAAAGGTGCGCAAACAGGAAATGGTTTTTGCAACCTATCTAGCACCCTTGTAATAACACTTTAAAGGGTCTGTACTTGATATGTAGAAAAATATTGGTTTTGGGATTGCCTCCACACGGCTCTCGCAGAGCGTTCGCGAATACCGGTGTATTGTCACGGCCCTCAGCATCAGATGATACTGACACACAAGGCACTCACATGCACTAAGAAGCACGCGTGGCCGGACCTGCAATCAAAACAAAGAACAGAGAAGCTCAGATTACAACACAAACACACACACACACACACACACACACAAACACACACACACACACACACACACACACACACAGAGGGAGTGTGATTGCATTCTCTTCTCAGGATGCCATTACTCCACTATATCTTTACACAGCAAATAGTTTTTTGCTGCTGTATTAATGTTCTGCATATCGAGCAGAGCCCCTTGTAACCCCACCAAATGATATTAAACATGGCTGCATCTCCAACTAAACACCTGCTGCTCATTTTAACTACTGGAGGATGAAGCAAACCAGGTTTAGTTGGATAAATATGCTAAAGACAAAACAATGCCAGTTTCCTGACCATACCCTCTACTGTGCTGTTTAAACACAGTATTATCTCTTCAGAGCATGAATAACAGATCACGATTTGTTTTTGTAATACAGGCCAATGTTAGTTTATAGTTCTGCTCCACCACAGTTCAGATGGAAATGTTATTCTTTTTGCTCCACTACATTTATCTGGCAACTACTAAAATTTACTTTACAGATTAAGATTTTGCATACAAAAGCATTTGATAATCATATGAAATACAATGCATAGTTAAAGATTAAACCAGTGGTTCCTACATGGTTAAATTGATATAACTATTTGAGGCCCGGAGTCCAAAAATGTGTATTTGAGTTATTCTGATGTGTGTACATTGGTTTTCTTTTGAGCTGCTGTAGCACAGGAATTTCCCCAGTGCAGGATTAATAAAGTCTATCTTAGCTTGCACGCTGCCTGCGTGACACGCACATCTCAGGCGCGTCTGAAACGCATGCATGCTACTAGAAATAGGACCGAATGCCTATTTTTCACTCGAGATATGTAATCGCGTTGGAAGCGTTTCCGGGCAAAATAGAATTACGAAAATATGTTTTTATGTCATTTTGACACAAATACATATTAATAAATGACATTTTGATGTTTGAAAGTCTCTAGGTTTTGACATAAATGCAGATATAAATGTCATTTAAAAAAAATAATAATAAATAAATATCGACTTTCAAATATTGCACCTGTCAATACAGAACGAAATATTCTGTAGCCTATTTTGCCGTCAATACCGCCGACGTTGTCTTTGCTGTAATCAAATCAGTATATATTTATGTTTAACATGAAGTATACTACTGCTTGAGTGCAGTACATTTCCACAACTCTCTCCCCATAAAAACAATGTGTACAGACAAGGCTAGCAGCAGCAGTGCCGCGTCAGACACGTCTCTGGTGTGCAAAGACATAGAAAACGCCACGCAGCCGCCACGCAACTGACACGCAACAGAAACGCCACGCTCATGCCACGCAGGCAGTGTGCAGGAGCCCTAATGCATCCTGATGCGTCCCCGATAAGGACGAAACAGGAAAATACGTAATTAATGCAGGATGTGGTGGTTGTTTTGGTGACAGTGCACCAACACTCTATAACTTGCCTATTTTACGACGAGTTGGGGGAAAAAAATTCATAATCATCCATCGTTTTGCCCTATGAAAGGAGATGTGTTCAATTCTGCTGACAGCGATTTCAGATCACGAAATGCATTTTAGAACCAAGTGTGAACAGGGCCCCACCCACCGGCTGGGAATTGGTACTTTTACATATATTTAAAAGGCTAATGACCGACTGATAGATGGACAGATACAAACATAAACTACCAGTGTAAGTACTAACCAATAACAGGTTCTGTTTGCAGCTTGTGATGCCTAATTTGTGCTTGTGTCTCTTTCTCCAGATGTAAATGTCTTATTCCTGAAGGGAGTAGTAGGAGGAAGAAGAGGAGGAGGAGGAGGATGATCTTTTTTCTATTTTGCACATGTTTCAAGGATACAGTGCATCGATCATTTCTGTCCATCACACAGTTACTCACCGAGATTACTTAGACATGAAACCAGACGATGATAATGCGGTTCAGCATTTTTTTAATAATGGTGACAAAGAAATTCTTCAGAGGAACTTTTGAAAGCGGCATCGTCAACAACAGCAGCAACAGGAGCAGCAGCAACCACAACAACAGCAGTGAAATCAGCATAAACAGTCTTATATTTCCCCCTGGTGGCTTCCATTGGCCACAGCAGACTTTGTTTGGCAGACAACAGATGGTTTGGGAATCTCCTCTTCAGAGCAAGAAAAGCTTCAAAATCCTCATTACCTTTTTTTTTTTTTTTAATTGATCGATAGTCTTCATTTTTACTTTCTTGAAATTTCCGCACCGTACAGACAAACGCACACATATATAGAGCATTCGTGTGTGTTTGTGTGTATGGTCCCCGTAGCAGTCCCCATACAGCTAAATCATCATGCCAAAGACTCAACTTCACCCGCCCCCCCCCCAACAAATTGATTCCCAAACAAGTCACTGAGCTTCCTGAAGCCCGTGTCTGCCTTCGTCGTGGGTTAAAAAGCCCAGAAAGTTGTGTGTGTGTGTGTGTGTGTGTGTGCGTGTGCGTGTGTGTGTGTGTGTGTGTGTGTGTGTGTGTGTGTGCACAACACCTGATTGATGCTGACTCAAACCGTATACGAATGAAACTTGCGACAAGTCTGAGGAACCCCTACAGCTCCTGTTTGGTCACAAAGAAGCCACAACAATACTCAATCAGACTCTGAATCTGTCAACTCCCAACGACTGAATCAAAATGACAGAGCAAGTGTTTTTTTGTTTTTTTTTCGATATGAGGACTAACACTTTGAAGAATTCAGTAAGGGTAGTCTGGCTTATTTAGACAATTAGCTTTACACTTTACACAAAGAGGACCTGGATTGTAAAACAATAAATAAAGTGGATTTGAGACTGAACACTTCTTCGCCCACCCATTTGTTTTGGTTCGACGACGACAAAGTTGGTTATTGAAACATTGGAACGAGCTATGTTGGTTTTCCATTCTGCTCTGTGTTGTAAATTACAATAGTTTGCTTTCCAAATTCTGACGCCTTTACAAACGTTTTGCAGTTTCCACTTCAATAGCCAATATCATCAGTTAATATTATGTTATTCCAAGGAATATTGATGTGTTTTATTGTATTTTTTTCTATCTTATGGACAAAAAAATACAAACACACATATAGGATTTTAGTTTTTTTTTTTTTTTCAGACATTCATAATGGCTTAATTTTCCTTGATCCTATTTTGTAAACTATGATATGTAACTTTAACATTGAACAAAAAGTTTATTATTTAATAATAATAATAATAATGTATGTAGTAGCAGTAGAATGTTGTAACCTGTACCTGGGGTCTTTTTTATAGATGTATATACAATGACAGGTTTCAACCATTAAATGTGACCATTTCACAATGAATGATGACACACTCATTTTGCCTTTTGACTGATTGACTGAGAACACTATATATATATATATATATATATATATATATATCGGTGCTGTTATTCTGACCGGGTGATCCAGATTATGTTCTCCTGGTAAAGCAAGAATGAAACCACGGCATGAAAGTGAGGTGTAAATACAGGGGCAAAAATGTTTTAAACTGGCATTAAGACGCAAGTAAATTTTCAATTTCTTACTTCCCCCAATCTGCCATAAACAAACACTGCTTCATTTCCAAATCAATACTTGTGACCTTGCAGAGAATGTTTTTCTCGCTTTGGCTCAACGGGATAAGTATCTTTTACAGATTCAGATGAGCTATATTGGCATTGCGTGGACTAAAGTTCTGTTTGGGTGTGATGCATCACTCTGTATTCACTTAATTGTTTGTTCCTTGGCACTTACAATGTATCCTCAGTTGGTATTTCAACATGTGTCCATTCTTTTTTAATTGATTTCATTATGCATCAATCATTTGACATTAGTTATGTCCACTTTAGCGACTGATTTGAACAACTTTGAGAAGTGCATTTGTAAAAGGACGCATGAAGTTAGTTTCTCATTCAATGAAAAGGCCAGTGCTAACATCAGCATGCTAGCATGCTCAAAATGACATGCTAACGTGGAAGTTTAGCAGGTATGATGTAGCATGTTCACCATTGTAGTTTAGCGTGTTAGCATGCTGACATTTGCTAATTAGCACTCAATATAGCTGAAAGTACAGCTGAGGCTGATGGGAATGTCATTAGTGTTGCAAGTATGCCACCATAGATCAAAGTATTGGACAAATTTAAGTTTAGACCTGATAATAGCGCTGGAGAAAAAGTCAGGATATGAAAGTAATCACAATTCATCCTCTAGGGAGCATGCATGTCTTAACCAAATTTCACAGCAATCCATCTTTCACTAAAAACCAATAATATCAACCAGCTAGAGGAAAAGTGAGAGGCCCACCAAAGTCATCACGATTCATTATCTGGGGGCAATGAATGCCTTCACAAAATGCATCCACTTTGTGAGTTATTCCAGTCTGGACCAAAGTGGTGGAGCATGCTGCTAGCATGACTAAAAATGAAATAACAGACACTTGTATGGTCATCTGACTACTCATGTTTCTTGCCACGTTTTTGCATTGTGTTTCAGAGGCGCATTCTTCATTAATGGAACACAAATTCTGAGTAAGGACTTGAATCACTCCGTGTAATGTCAAAAGAGTGTTAGTCCTTTTGAATCTACTAACAACAAAAACTCTTCTGCAGCTCTGCCACATTGTTCCTCTTTGTTCTGGTTCTCAGATCTGTACAGGGATTCTTCACCTGCTGAAGACCATCTTTTTTATTTGCCTTTTATTGCCCTTTTTAGTCACGCTCACTTAACCCATCTGACATCACCATGTTCACATCTTGGCAGGTGACTCTCTCAGATTAATACAATTATCAACATTCAGTCTGATTCAACCAGGAATTAAGAACAAATGAGATATGCTTGGTCAAAACTCTCCTTTTGACCTTTAGCTATCACTCTCTGTGCTTCCCTCGCTCTTTAATGTGTCTCACACTCTCTTCTTTCTTTCAATATTCTGACAAGTTCTGCCAGACCGACGTGGATGCCCAGGACAAATCAATACACCATCTAACAGCTGTCAGCTAAAGTCCTGTATGTGTGTCTGTGTGCGTGCGTGCGTGCGTGCGCGTGTGTTGTGTGCGTGCATGTGCGTCCGTGCGTGCAGACAAGTTTATCTACTGCCATGGGTTTTGCATTCATTACTCTTTCCTTCCTCTCCTTTCCTTCTCCCCCTGCTGGGCTAAGGCGTGTGTGCGTGCGTGTGTGCGTGTGTGCGTGCGTGCGTGCGTGCGTGCGTGCATGCGTGCGTGAGTGAGTGTGCGCGCGCGCCATACAGAGCCTGTCAGTTTCAACAGCCTTGCTCTGCTCAAATGACTAGTTTGACCTTTCACTGATAACAGGATGAATGACACAATCTCTCCTTCCCTCTCACTTCTGCCCTGGCTTCTGGCTCTCGCCTCTTTGAACACTCAACTTGCTGTCTCTCCATCTTTGCTCCATGACTTCCTATTTTATATATATATATATGTGTGTGTGTGTGTGTGTGTTTTAACATTCCTGTCTCTGTCTGTTTATCACACAGTGTTTCAACTTCCTTTTTAAGTGCTCTCCCTTGTCTTAGCATTATTTCACCAGTTAATGACATACAGTTTTGAAGCCATATATACAGTATATGAAATACATCGAAACCAGTTCAACACAATGCAATACAGTACCACACCACCACTAAGTGTGACCACAGTAATACACATGTAGTCAGTCTTGTATAAAGTACCTGAAAGCAGTACTTGAGTTAAAGTACAAGTATCTTACCAGAAAATGACTTTGGTAGAAGTTAAGGTCACCTTTTAGAATATTACTTGAGTAAAAGTCTTAAAGTATCTGGTATTTACTGTACTCAAGTAATTAAAAGTAATGTTATGATATTAAATGCACTTAATTATAAGAAGTAAAAAGTAAAAGTGATAAATAAATAAATTGATTATGAACTTTATTGTGGCTTCCTTACAGTAAAGCATAATATTCAGGGTTTTCACGCCTTCTTAAACATCTAATTCAAAGTCTGACATCAACAAAGAGAAAAACAGGGACATCATTTTCATGTATTGTTCACTCCAACGTACAAAAACATTTCTTGCAAGTAACAAGTAAAGGAGATGCTTAGGGGAAATGTAGTGGAGTAAAAGTATACATGTTATTTAGGATATGTAATGGAAATGTAAAGAAATATATACGTATAACGAAGTAAAGTACAGATACGTGAAAATTAAGTACAGTAACAAAGTAGTTGTACTTCGTTACATTACATCACTGCATGTAGTTAAATTAATTCAATTCAATTGAATTTTATTTATAGTATCAAATCATAACAAGAGTTATCTCGAGGCACTTTAGAGATAGAGTAGGTCTAGACCACATTTTATAATTTACAAAGACCCAACAATTCCAGTATTAAATTAACACCTCTCAAAACGTTTTAACAAAAACTGGCCAATATAAGCTGTGTAAAGGTAGAATATGTGGCTGTGCTGTTGTACTGGATTGCATTCGATTGTAAGAGTACCTACTAAGTGTAAAAATAGTATCCATAATATTTTTTAATTAATTGTAATGAATGCTCAAACCAACTTATTTTTCAATTCTTGCAACTTTGTCATACTCTAAGCTATCTTAGCTCTACGTTTAAGCCGTCAAATTAAAAACTTGTTTACTTTATTTATTCATTAATTTAACACAATTGGAGAAAAATGAAAAGGAATGCTGCCTTTGGCCACTGGAGGGCAGCAGAGACAACCTCTTTCAATGTGTGCTGTCTATGGTGCTGAAACATTCAAACGCATTGTCTAGCTCTGTGCCTCTCTTCATGGTGCAGCATCATTCAGACGCATGGTTTATCCCACTTCTCTGATATCATTTCTCCTCTGTTCCTGTGTGACCGGCAAATCAACTTATTTATTCATTACAGTCCACCATCATGATGGACTGCCCAGTTCCTTTGCTACGTGCAAAAGGGATCGTTGTAGTAGTATGTCACATTAGCAACCATTTGTTAGTGAGTTTTGACATTCTAATTGACCAGCGTTAATTCAATTCAATTCAATTTTATTTATAGTAACAGGAGTTATCTCAAGACACTTTACAGATAGAGTAGGTCTAGACCACACTCTATAATTTACAAAAAACCCAACAAATCCCCCCAAGAGCAAGCACTAGTGCAACAGTGGCAAGGAAAAACTCCCTTTTAGGAAGAAACCTCGGACAGACCCTCTTGGTAAGAGGTGTCTGACGTGCCGTTGGGGTGTATCACAGTATAGTAAATAAACAGTGGCTAGAAATAGTGGTTGTAGTAGCGCAGGGAGCAGCACGGCATAGCAGGGTATTTCAGCAGAACCACGGCAACAGCTGGAACCATGATTTTGGTGCTATCCTAATCCCAGGATTTCATCCTGGGTGAAAAGAAACAGAAAGACTCCGGGGAGCAAGCTCCCCAGAGCTAGGTTAGTAACAAGCATTTCTGGGACAGAGAAGCAGGTGGGACGGGCTAGGCAGATGCTGCAACTCCTCACTCCCTAACTATAAGCTTTATCAAGCTTTAGAATCCTGATGTTTGCCTCTCAAATCCACCAATCACAGGACTGTTCCATCAATTGCTTGTCAGCCTTAAATGCAATGCACGTATCGTAACTGCCGTCTAAGAAGTATTGGAATTGTAAGTCACTGCCACGAAATGAGAGTTCATGTCATGACTGATGTTGCAATTGACCACAATTACTGCTCGAACGTTGGTGTCCGAGATGTTACTCACTGCAGAATTCTGCAGACATGTTCTCCAAATGATTGTGATTCTCGTGATTGCATCGATCTTGTAACTCTTTTTGAGAACTGAGGCTTATTTTCCTTAAACAGATGCATTCAGAACACATTTATACCATTAAACTAAATCAAGCAAAATATGCAAGCTCGGTGAGTCACTGTGTCCAAACCTTTCTGGATTTGAAAAAGCATTTTGAGGATACGATTAGGCTTTTAGCATCAGGTTTCTCCGGCAAGAAGACGTGCAGACAAAATACAAAGCAACTGTGGACACTATACCTCCAATCAAAACACAGAAATAGAAAAACAACAACAAGGAAACATGAAGCTCTGTGGTGCAATGAGTCACTAAATCACTGAACAGGCACACAGAGGTTAAATGGAGAAAAAGCTAATCCCAGATTGAATGTGAAATTCTAACAGCTATCTACTGAGGAAGTCATTTAAAATAAAGAGAACCAGGCTCGTTAAACACATCCCATTAAAGGGGATTTAACCGATATGATCTTCTTTGATAGATACATTATTAAAATTGGATTGCATGAGTGGTGAAATTTAAATTTCTTGCATGGCAAGTTTCAGCATTTGAACTGACACACCTATTTAAAAACCCTGCACTCAGCAGGTTTGCCTAATTTAAAATACGGGATACATTATTATCTACCATTATTATATTGGGATTATTCTGCTTGTCATATTCATGAAATACAAATGTTATTTTTACAAAACTAAAAGCAACATTTATATGCAAGACAACCTTGTAGGGTTAATACAACAGCACATGTTATATCCTAAAACAGTGTAAACTATTGTGAGATAAGTAAGTCATTACTATCTGACAATGGACACCTCGAAGGGCATTAACCTGCCAAATATTTTTTTTTAATTAAACCAATATTTTATGTTTAATTGCGTTTTACAATCAAAATCTAAAGTTTTCTTTTAGACAATAATAACTCTGTTTCCCTGGTTACGCCTGAGGGTTTGACTAATACCGGGAAGCCACATTTTTTTTTCCTACTATGGCCACGCCAAGACCCGCCCTTCAATAGCAGCTTGATTGGTTGGGGTTAGGCATTGACCTCCAGTGGTTAAGGTTAGGATAGCTGATTGGTCAGCCGATAGGACCTACTTTGCGTAAGCATGGACGCCTGGCCAATGGTAGTGTGTGAATGCTATTGAAGGGCGGTTCTTGGCGTGGCCATAGTAGGAAATAAATTATTGCTAGCGGGAACAATCATTCCCATCCCATGTGGTTCTTATGCAATGTAAACATTGTTCACTGCTCCAGTAAATAGGACGGGCCTTATATACGACTTGCCACGCTTAGTAACGGGAGATATTTGTAGTCCACTCAGCTCATAGAACCCTTCAGCTCAGACAGCTACAAGCCAAAAAGCTAAAGCACTTACTTCTTGCAGCTTGAGTGTTAGCGCCATCCTGTGGTGTTAAGAGGACAAGACATTGAAGCATTTTGTTTTTTTTAATGTAGTCAATTCATTTAGAACAGTAAAGGTATCCAATATAACTTTTTATGGACACCCTGCAGCCAATCCGAATCAAGTATTCACAAGACCATGGCATAACACTTTTTTATGGACAACCTGCAGCCAATCAGCATCGAGAATTCACCCAGACCATGATATAATTCTTGAAACACCAGGGAAGAGAGCCAGGCTGCAGACAGTGTCCAAGGGGGTAGGCTTCTCCCCACAACGCGTAGATCCTATGGCGCCATTTTGATGCTACCTGACTCTCACCCGCCGTTAGCATTCCATTGACTGCCAATCATTTTGGCGTCACTTTGACAGCAAATAACTTTACATCTGAAGCGTTTAAAGACTTTATTTGTCCATTGTTTATTTCTAAAGAAACTCGACTCCATTACCTTATATCTCACGTTATGGCTCCGTAGCAGACGTTTTTATAAAAATAGGCTAACGATTGTGTCATAACCACGCGACCTACTGTCGCATAGTAGAGGAATTACCGTATTGTACAGGAGAAGCTCGCAGGCAGTTTGGATTTACATTAGCTGTTTAGTTTAATTACTAATGTTAACTAGCGTTTTAGTTAGCAATAATTAGCCTGTGCCTATGTTATCTCCTTACATATACCTACGCTCTCCATCTCTGCAAGATTCGGAATGATTGAGATTTCTCTTGGCACAGCTACCAGAAGACTTACAACTTTCAGACACGTTGCTCACGTCACATGTACTTCGGCAAGCTCAGTCTGCAGCTGCAGTAACGCTCGAGCCTCACCGGAAAAGTGCTTCTAATAGCCTTTACTGGTCTCCGTCCAGAGCAACAGGATCTGTTCATTGTTTGTCCATTCTTTAACTGTCTATGACAGTGTCAGTCACTTTATTAAAGTAAGTAGATAGTTAGAAAGGTTAGTGCCCAGACATGTTTTCATTCTGTGATCTCTTTCTCCCTCTAGTGATGCTCAGAGCAACTGCAGACACTAAAAGTTAGATATATTTTGTAAGTAATCAAAAGACTTTCAGCTGCTATAGAAACAGCAGTGCTCCAAAATGAGTACACTAAAATTGTATCACATATATGACAATTAAATTCACTGTGTTCACCCTATGTTGTAAGTGCTTTACCTTAGCCATGATACATGTTTTTTGTAGAGGAATGTTTGGTATTCTCTCTTCCACCTTTGGTTAGAATTAACCAGATATAATGGCGTGTTTCTCTTTTCTCAGTATGTAGTCCTTCCAATTTATATACTTTTTTTCACTAGAGGTTTAAAGCACAGGTGTATTCACCTCAATCTATCCATTTCCAAAATTCAAAATAGACCAGTAACCAACACTTCCAGTGTTCAACAATGAACCTTTGCTAATGTGTGGTTTGCATTAATAATGTTTAATCCTGGTCACAGTACCAGTCTGGGCCCATAATGCCATAGAAGCGATTTAAAAAAAAATGTATTAGACTATTGACATGTTGGATTAAATAATGACTAGGCTTAAATTGTAATGTAAATATTTAATGTACCATTGATTTAAGTTGAAAAAGGCCACAACTAGACATTTGAATGTTTGATATAGTGTTATGTGATATCCCTCAAAGATAGAAAGGGTTTATAACCAGACCTCTGCCTTTACTGTATTTGAATTACATTTTAATAGAGAGGGAAAGGGCTAACCCATTAGTACTACAAGATTTAGCTCAGTCAATGGTCCAATTCCTAAAATAAAACAGAAGTTATAGTGCACAGAAGTTAGTCCTCTAACCTTCTGTTTTTTTTTTTGTTTTTTTTAAATAACCTACATTTTTTGTATCTCTTCTAAAAACTATGAATGTGATAATGAGACAATTTTTTTTCTTGAGGATCTATGGTGTTAAAAATCATCCTGTTAAATACTACTTCATATTACTAAAAAATAAAACGGTACAAGCCTCTAAAACAAAGGACTGATTTTATCTGGCTGTTCCACCTATGACCTGTGGATGGCAGCTAAGCGCCGCCGACGACCATCATGCTACCACAATACAACAAAGAAGAAGTGTCAAGCCTGGCGGTCAAAGGAAATGTCTATACATGACAAGAACTTTTGTCTAGGAGTGCTGTGGCCTTCAGTTCCTTTATGGCAATTGGAGGTCCCAAAGACTCATTCAGAGATACTGGAGATTAAGTCAGAAAATCCTGAAGCAGATTTGGTGCGTGAATTCCAGTGTCATATAATAGAAAGATATCAGGAACACATATTCATTTTTACTGATGGATCAAAGGATCAAGAAACAGGTGCTACAGGAGCAGCTTTTGTTGTTCAGAGGTGGAATGAACCTCAAATGTCCTAAGTGTTCACAGTGGAATTATATGCAATCCTAATGGCAGTGCAGTGGACTGAGGAGATTCAGAACCATAAAGTGTTGATATGTAGTGACTCTGTGTCAGCTATCAATAGTATTGGGAAAGGGTCATCAAAGAGTCGATAATACCTTGTATGTGATATTCTTCTGGCAATTAGAGATGTGAAAAGGAGAGGGGTGGAAATATCATTAGTATGGGTCCCAGCTCATGTAGGTATTGCAACAAATGAAAAGGTTGATAAGTTGGCCAAGGAGGCTGCTCAAAAGGAAACCATAGATGTCAACATAAATCTATCTAAGGTGGAGGGTAAAAGTAGGCCTATTGTGTGGCAGGGGACAATTGTAAAATGGCAACAGCTCTGGGAGCAAGAAAACAAAGGGAGGCACCTATTCTCAATATCTGCTAGGGTAACTGACTTAGTTAATGTTTGTAAAAGAGGGGAGGTTAGGCTAAGGAAGAGGTTATTATTTCTAGAATGAGGATTCGTCACACGTTTCTGAACAGCACTTTATTTATTTTAGGAAAACACCAGAGTGGCTTGTGTTCATGTCAGGAACCTGAGACAGTGCAAGCAACATGTTTTGATTTCTTGTAAAAATGATGACCGCCAAAGACAAGATCTAATCAGAGAATCGCGAGAAATTGGGTTGGAAGAAGTATCTTTGAAAAGTATTTTCGAAGTAGGATCAAGTGGGAGGGGAAAACGTTGTCGTTTTAAAAGACACTGGACTGTGTAACAGGATATAGTGCACTAAGGTGCTACTTCCATAGATGGCAGCAATGCACTTTTGGGATGCCGGCTGCGTAAAACCCCAAAGACGAAGAAGAAGAAGAAGCCTGGCGGTCGGATAACCAATGCAGGGCAATGGGGTATCGGTAAGTATCGTTATATTCATCAACCGGACGATCAAAAATGACTCAAAAGACATGTGAATTAGCCAGTATACAATTGAATTGCACATTTTAATTGCAAACAAAGAGTGCCATGTTGTGTAATCCACTGCAGTTATTGCTGAGCTAATCGTGACAGCTGCTGTCAGCCCACACAAAGCAGCATCATCACTGTCACTGTTAGCCAGTTAGCTCCTAGCTAGCTGTCAGCATCAATGATGTTATTGTAGCGAGGTAAGATAATGTTGTCCAACATGTCTTTCTTTTTAAAACGGTCTAACGTTGACTTGTGAATGTCAGACGGATATAACGTTAGCTAGCTAAGTGACGTTAAACACAGTTAGCCTTGCTGTCGTACAACAGATAACCTGGAGCTGAAAAGCAGGTGACAACTAGCTAACGTTAGCTAAGGTTAGCTAATTAAAATGTCATACTCGGGGCATAACGTTAGAAGAAGAAAAAAAGACTGCTGTTCCATCAGCAACTTGTAACGAGTTGCTGATGGAACAGATAACTAGACTATTCAGATAGACTTCCAATTGAGTCTGTCCTACATTTCAGTCAATTGCATCAGAGACAGAGACCTAGCCTATTTTTATATTCCTTCTGGGTTCAAAAGACAAGACATGAGCAGCGGTCTAGTGCGGTGTTTGTAGTTATGGAAATGCTATCTCGGGCTTTTTGACTAGCTAACAGTTTCACTCGAATGCAGGCAGGGTAACCTTCAGTTTAGGACTGATGTACGCAGTTTATGTCGTTTTTTTTGCTAATTGTGGTGCTGCAATGCCTCAGCGAAATCTAGCTGATGTACGTGTTTTACTTATTCATTTCAGTGGCACAGTTGTAAAGGTGAACCTTCTATGGTAAATGTGGTACCTTGTGCTTTTTATCATTGTGGAGGGTAAAGCCCCACTTGTCATCTGTCTGTAATGCTCAGTCTGTGGTCAAATAGTTAACACCGTATGTAACATCTTGCATACATTATGTGTACCAAGCAGAGTTAGTATAATGGAGAAGTGGCACTAAAATACCGTCATACTGAGAAGTTATATTCATATAATCTGTAGGAACCTGCTTTTCTTTTTCTTTTTTTTACAGTCTATGGTATTAACTCATGCACATCACTGTGATGTGTGTTGTCTTTATTGTTTTCATGGTGTCATGTATATTTGTTAGATAATGTCATTTATATTTTATTTTATTCTTTTCTATTTTTGATGCACAGTGTCAAAGGTTTCAGGTGTCAGTTTCATTCCTCATTCATTCATTCATTCATTGAATGATATCGAAACAATACATATTTCTTTCTTAAAATGAGCAAGTGTTTAAGTCGCAGGTACTGTACTGTGATAGACTCAAACCAGCATTTCATTTTATTATAAAGAACTGCTTGCTTACCTGGAACGTACTATTTGCATATGTGTTGTTAACACATCGGCCCACAAAGTAATCCCTCTCCTTCTCCCTTCCTTTCTTCTCCAGTTTGCCTGACTCTTGCTGACCTTCAGTGGCGATTGGCCCCCACAGCCATCTGTCAACATGCAAGGATTCTACTCCAAGCTGGACTCCTCGCCCGCCTCGTCCCCGTTATTGGGGAGGGGCCTCAGGGGAGAAGGTGCTCCAGTACCTCTCAGCCTGGCCGTGGAGACGGAGAAAGCTCAGGCTCTCCTACAGACATTCAGCTCCGCCTCTCTGCTGGCGTCTGCAGGACTTGGTATGTTCTGTGTGGTGGCGGACCACGCCCTCCAGCTGTCTGTCATCCAGAACCACCTGTGGCTGCGCGCTGTCATAGACAACGGCACGCATGGATTGGTGGGGCTGTGGTCATGGGCAGTTGTTATCGGACTAAGGAAAAAGAGTGATCTGTATGAGGTGCTGCTTGCCGGTCTTCTGGCATCAATCATAGACCTGGACCACTTCTATATGGCTGGATCCCTGTCACTCAAGGTGAGATCTGCACCCTCACTGACGACTCTTATATATTTGAAAGATGAAAAAATTTACCAAACATGGCAAATTTGCAGACTGAGCAAAAGTGCATAACTAATTCATATTCATTTTAGAGAATGGGTAATTCCACTTTTCTTTGTGTGCCAGAATTGTGCAAAATAAAAATTAAATAAAGAGTACATTTACTCTGTAATGCTGATCAGTTTTTTAATATATTGTAGTCAGTTCAGGTTTGCAATGGGTAAAGAGACAGTCAGTGTTTGCCCCTCCATAAAAATATTGTGTAATAATGTGTTTGTCTGGCACCATCCATCTTTAATCGCAGGAATATTCCATATTTACACTAAACAAGCTTTTTTTTTGGCTTCCCTTAAGATATCATTTCCCCTGAAAGCAGCCCAAGGATAAGAAAACAATACCAGTGTAGTGCAGTGTAGATAAATTGTAAATTTAAAAGTCCAGTAACCGTTGGGCTCTCCACGGTGACCGTAGCTTATTTAAATGACTTTTCTTTTGGAGTATGTATTATTTTCAACCAATTTCTTCTTGAGATGTTATCAAAGGACAGTTACAAAAGCTACATACCTGGCATGATGCCAATCTTGCAGATTTGGACCACTTTTACATACTGTGTTCATTCAACACATTTTACTTGACCTTATGACCACTTTTGTTTCATATCAAAGAACATCTGAACAAGGTGCAGACAAGTTACAGAGCAGTCATTATGTGTTTAGCTCTTTCTATTTTCAGCTTGGCACAAAACTTGGACTACTGAATTGATATTTGGAAGAACTGAGCTGAATAAGTAGCGATCCGATGAGGGGAAACCCTTTTTGAAATAGAAACGGTATAAACTGATTACATGGGAAAATGTGTGGTGAGCAGTGCCTTTTTTTAAAAACTCTGGCAGAAATCAAGCAAATTGCTTATCAGTAGTGAGACGTGACGCATCATTCTGCAGCAAACGGCTTGCAGTAATGCTATTTGTAGATTGTGTAATGATATTGTTTCACTATCAGTGTTGATATTATTTATCTTGCAAAAATACTTAGTGCCTCTCCCACTTTCTTCCAGGCTGCTGTCTCGCTCCCTCAGCGTCCTCCTCTCCACTGCTCCTCTCTCATCCCCGTCCTCTGTCTCTCCCTCCGCTTCCTCATGTGGATCGGACGCCTCAAAGATGCTTGGTGCTCCCTGCCGTGGATGATTTTCATTTCCATGGCGACGCACCACGTCCGGGATGCCGTGCGGCGCGGCCTGTGGGTGTGCCCATTCGGCAACACGGCACCGCTCCCTTACTGGCTGTACGTCAGCACCACGGCGACGCTTCCTCACCTGTGTTCAGTGCTCATGTATCTGACGGGAACCAGGGACGTGATCTCCACCAAACACGGGGTGGCCATTGATGTTTAGAAGTCCCGGCTTACCGACGACATCTAACGCTGATCTGGTATCGATCGCCTCTGGGCACAAATGTTCTTCGCCGTTTGAAACAACTTCTTGAATTACTGGAGAAAACATTTCTGGCACTAGACCCGAATGACACTTAAAAGATGATGCTGAAAGATGAATTTGAAACATGGTTGTTCAGCTTAGTTGAAGAGAAATGTTGACTAAGAATCTTTTTTTGTTGTTTTTCAGCCACAAGGATGTCACTGCATAATAACGGGATTTCCACAGATGGATATATCTGTAAAAGTAACACATTTTTGAAAAAGGGGCGTTCCGGTGTGAGTGCCAATAATGGATTTGTTTCTTTGATTTTTTTTTTTTTTTTTTTCTTTTTCTGGTATTATGGAAATGTATCGGAATCCTGTTCACTTACCTGCAGAGTAATGCTTATCTTTAATAACTGTCTTAAGTGTTTATGGAGTGACCCTTTAAAGCTTTGACATATCGTTTTGCAGAGGCTTGCGTGCGATCAGTTCATCTGCCCAAGCCTCAATAAGGGGCCGAGACTTCATCATCCTTTCTTGGCCCCTGAACTGTATATCACTATATCTATCCTCGTCCTAAGAAGGAACACTCAAGGAAAAGTCAACCAAAGCTCAACCACAGGCTGTATGGCGCTAACGTTATATCGTTATCAGTGTCACTTTCACCCTCAGCGCGTCCAACAGTATGTTACCACTGTTATTCCACTGTCCATTTTAGAATAGTGACATTTAATGTATTGTGCGTTCATTGTAGAGTGATTTCTAAATCTTCAACATTCCAATGTCCAAAATCCACCATTAATCACCACAAGGCACAAATTGTCTTTGTCTGTTGACGCCTGAGCTATCCAGCTGTCACCTCTTTAACAGACTCTAACTCTGCTGCTTGAATGACTGAAGCCACTTTTTGCAAATCAGAGGTTTCAGTGCCAGCCGTGTCAGCCGTGGTTCTGGATCAGGGCTTTATTGCTGTGTAACCTGGCAGTAGTTCTCATGTGTTTCTAAAATGTGCAGCATCTAGACATGGCATTGTTGGATTTGGCTGAAAACACACATCTTTATTCTAAGTTCTTTTGGTTGTACTTGTTAAAAGTTGAAAAGGTTCTTTTAAATCAACCTGGGGAGTGAGAAGTATTCCACTTTCAAGAGATGCTGGCCTCAAGATGCTGTACAACATGACCTCTTTATTTTACATCAAACCTAGAAAGGATACGGGACCTGGAGAGATGCTGGATCATTATTTTTGAAGTTTTAAATTTGTTTAAAAGTGTGTCCATAGCCAGTCATATCTTCATATTTACAGAAATATAAAATGGAGAAAAACAAAAATGTATTGCTGCATTAACTTGTATATTGTTCCACTGCAGTTTTTGATATGTTACTCTGATTAAGTGATTGATACAGTGCATAGTACATACTGAAATTCCCAAGTTGGCTTTCCAGTGCTGAAACCATGACCTGCAGGACATGGAGTGTTTATTTGAACTTCATCCACTTAGACTTAGAACATTTAGAGGTAGAAGTCATTACACTGTTTTAGATGTAGACCGATGTTTAGATGTAGACCGATAAAACACATTTATTCATTAAGTTAACAGTATCGTTTACTATATTATACATGATGCATAATATGTGGATTTAGAGACATTATTCTGGTTCTTTTGAAGGTGATTGCTTTCAGTATAAAAGGGATGGTGGACACCCCGAGACGTTTCTAACAGTCTGAGACATGTTAGTTTATGCTGAAAACATAATCCCAGTATTTCTAAATATCGGCCACAAATAAATATTTTAATTTCCATCTGAGATTTTTATTTTATTTTTTATTTTTTTCTTGTGGGGCTGCTGATAAATGTAAGGTTGCAGTTAGGCTTGCTGTCCACTAGGTTGCTGCACTGAGCTGTATGGATTCACAATTTGTTAATTTGGTACTAATCAGGTCCTAAAGTATGAGATGTTATGGAAAAGAAAATGTACTTTTACTTTTGGTAAGGTCTTTGTGGTGTTGTTTTTTTATCTGCTGCAATTGCACTGTCACTATCTGTTTTAAATTTCTTTTCTGGATTGGAAACTATATTGGAAAATGTACTACACCTAGAGGTCGACCGACGTGGGTTTTCTCTGGCCGATGCCGATCTTTAGAAATCTGGTTCAGCCGATGGCCGATAAATGCTGCCGATTTATTTTGGCCGATACGTGCTTGTTTTTAAAGCTCTATTTGAAAGATGAAATGTAAAAAAAAAAAAAAGCCCAAAAAGCGGCCAATTAATCGACCGACCTCTAACTAAACCTACTTAACTGAAAGTCAGTTTTAGGAAGAAAATGTTACACAATGGCTGCCATCCCATTTTAATTACCATTTAGTTATGATTTTGAGTCTTTTACTGCTGCTTCTCTTTACAGTGTGACCTTCATTTATGCAGTATTATGTTGAATTTTGCACATTTTAAGTTTGTTTTGTTTAAATTATGTTTTGTAATTGTTGAATGTTTTTTATGACGTTTTGATTTCAATAGTAATAAAGTATAAATAGTAACAAGATAGTTTTAATGTGTTCTTTTTATCTGAATAAAATATATCCTGCGTATTTATTCTGTGTTTGTGCATTAATACATGCTGTAAACTAGAAGAATCTGTCAAAGGGCACATTATGAAAAACTCTTTCAGTACTTGTACACATACATTTGGGTGTCCAAGGGAACAGATTTGTATTCTGTGCGCACAGTTTTGTTTTATTTTCTCAGCTTTCCCATCACTTTTTTTGACATACTATACTATGGCTTTTTATCATTTCTTTCGACATACTATACTATGGCTTTATCACTTTTCTCGACATACTATATTATGGCTTTTTATCATTTTTTTCGACATACTATACTATGGCTTTTTTATCACTGTTTTCGACATACCGTACTGTGGCTTTTTATAATTTTTTTCGACATACTATACTATGGCTTTTTTTATCACCTTTTTTCAATATACTATACCATGGCCTTTTTTGACATACTATACTATGGCTTTTTCATAATTTTTTTTGACATACTATACTATGGCTTTTTATCACCTTTTTTCAATATACTATACCATGGCCTTTTTCGACATACTATACTATGGCTTTTTATCATTTTTTTCGGCATACTATACTATGGCTTTTTAATCACTTTTTTCGATATACTATACTATGACTTTTTTATCACTTTTTTCGACAAACTATACTATGGCTTTTTATCATTTGTTTCGACATACTATACTATGGCTTTTTTACCACTTTTCTCGACATACTATACTATGGCTTTTTATAATTTTTTCGACATACTATACTATGGCTTTTTATCACCTTTTTTCAATATACTATACCATGGCCTTTTTTGACATACTATACTATGGCTTTTTATCATTTGTTTCAACATACTATACTATGGCTTTTTTACCACTTTTCTCGACATACTATACTATGGCTTTTTATAATTTTTTCGACATACTATACTATGGCTTTTTTATCACTTTTTTCGACATACTATACTAAGGCTTTTTATCACTTTTCTCGACATACTATACTATGGCTTTTTATCATTTTTTTCGGCATACTATACTATGGCTTTTTAATCACTTTTTTCGATATACTATACTATGACTTTTTTATCACTTTTTCGACAAACTATACTATGGCTTTTTATCATTTGTTTCGACATACTATACTATGGCTTTTTTACCACTTTTCTCGACATACTATACTATGGCTTTTTATCACCTTTTTTCAATATACTATACCATGGCCTTTTTTGACATACTATACTATGGCTTTTTATCATTTGTTTCGACATACTATACTATGGCTTTTTTACCACTTTTCTCGACATACTATACTATGGCTTTTTATAATTTTTTCGACATACTATACTATGGCTTTTTTATCACTTTTTTCGACATACTATACTAAGGCTTTTTATCACTTTTCTCGGCATACTATACTATGGCTTTTTTCCACATACTATACTATGGCTTTTTATCACCTTTTTTCAATATACTATACTATGGCCTTTTTTGACATACTATACTATGGCTTTTTATCACTTTTCTCGACATACTATACTATGGCTTTTTATCACTTTTCTCGACATACTATACTATGGCTTTTTATCACTTTTCTCGACATACTATACTATGGCTTTTTTCCACATACTATACTATGGCTTTTTATCACCTTTTTTCAATATACTATACTATGGCCTTTTTTGACATACTATACTATGGCTTTTTATCATTTGTTTTGACATACTATACTATGGCTTTTTTATCACTTTTCTCGACATATTATACTATGACTTTTTATAATTTGTTTCGACAAACTATACTATGGCTTTTTATCATTTGTTTCGACATACTATACTATGGCTTTTTTACCACTTTTCTCGACATACTATACTATGGCTTTTTATAATTTTTTCGACATACTATACTATGGCTTTTTATAATTTTTTCCACATACTATACTATGGCTTTTTGTCACCTTTTTTCAATATACTATACCATGGCCTTTTTCGACATACTATACTATGGCTTTTTATCATTTTTTTCGGCATACTATACTATGGCTTTTTAATCACTTTTTTCGACAAACTATACTATGGCTTTTTATCATTTGTTTCGACATACTATACTATGGCTTTTTTACCAGTTTTTTCGGCATACTATACTATGGCTTTTTAATCACTTTTCTCGACATACTATACTATGGCTTTTTTCCACATACTATACTACGGCTTTTTATCACCTTTTTTCAATATACTATACCATGGCCTTTTTTGACATACTATACTACGGCTTTTTATCACTTTTCTCGACATACTATACTATGGCTTTTTTATCACTTTTTTCGACATACTATACTATGGCTTTTTATCACTTTTTTCGACATACTATACTACGGCTTTTTATCACTTTTTTCGACATACTATACTATGGCTTTTTTCCACATACTATACTATGGCTTTTTATCACCTTTTTTCAATATACTATACCATGGCCTTTTTTGACATACTATACTACGGCTTTTTATCACTTTTCTCGACATACTATACTATGGCTTTTTTCCACATACTATACTATGGCTTTTTATCACCTTTTTTCAATATACTATACCATGGCCTTTTTTGACATACTATACTATGGCTTTTTATCATTTGTTTCGACATACTATACTATGGCTTTTTTATCACTTTTCTCGACATACTATACTATGACTTTTTATAATTTGTTTCGACAAACTATAGTATGCCTTTTTATCTTTTGTTTCGACATACTATACTATGGCTTTTTTACCAGTTTTCTCGACATACTATACTATGGCTTTTTATCACCTTTTTTCAATATACTATACCATGGCCTTTTTCGACATACTATACTATGGCTTTTTATCATTTTTTTCGGCATACTATACTATGGCTTTTTAATCACTTTTTTCGATATACTATACTATGGCTTTTTTTCACATACTATACTATGGCTTTTTATCACCCTTTTTCAATATACTATACCATGGCCTTTTTTGACATACTATACTACGGCTTTTTATCACTTTTCTCGACATACTATACTATGGCTTTTTTCCACATACTATACTATGGCTTTTTATCACCTTTTTTCAATATACTATACCATGGCCTTTTTTGACATACTATACTATGGCTTTTTATCATTTGTTTCGACATACGATACTATGGCTTTTTTATCACTTTTCTCGACATACTATACTATGACTTTTTATAATTTGTTTCGACAAACTATACTATGGCTTTTTATCATTTGTTTCGACATACTATACTATGGCTTTTTTACCAGTTTTCTCGACATACTATACTATGGCTTTTTATAATTTGTTTCGACATACTATACTATGGCTTTTTTATCACTTTTCTCGACATACTATACTATGGCTTTTTATAATTTTTTCGACATACTATACTATGGCTTTTTATCATTTTTTTCGGCATACTATACTATGGCTTTTTAATCACTTTTTTCGATATACTATACTATGACTTTTTTATCACTTTTTTCGACAAACTATACTATGGCTTTTTATCATTTGTTTCGACATACTATACTATGGCTTTTTTCCACATACTATACTATGGCTTTTTATCACCTTTTTTCAATATACTATACCATGGCCTTTTTTGACATACTATACTACGGCTTTTTATCACTTTTCTCGACATACTATACTATGGCTTTTTTATCACTTTTTTCGACATAATATACTATGGCTTTTTATCACTTTTTTCGACATACTATACTATGGCTTTTTATCACTTTTTTCGACATACTATACTATGGCTTTTTATCACTTTTTTCAACATACTATACTATGGCTTTTTATCACTTTTTTCGACATACTATACTATGGCTTTTTTCCACATACTATACTATGGCTTTTTATCACCTTTTTTCAATATACTATACCATGGCCTTTTTTGACATACTATACTATGGCTTTTTATCATTTGTTTCGACATACTATACTATGGCTTTTTTACCACTTTTCTCGACATACTATACTATGGCTTTTTATAATTTTTTCGACATACTATACTATGGCTTTTTTATCACTTTTTTCGACATACTATACTAAGGCTTTTTATCACTTTTCTCGACATACTATACTATGGCTTTTTTCCACATACTATACTATGGCTTTTTATCACCTTTTTTCAATATACTATACTATGGCCTTTTTTGACATACTATACTATGGCTTTTTATCACTTTTCTCGACATACTATACTATGGCTTTTTTCCACATACTATACTATGGCTTTTTATCACCTTTTTTCAATATACTATACCATGGCCTTTTTTGACATACTATACTATGGCTTTTTATCACTTTTCTCGACATACTATACTATGGCTTTTTTATCACTTTTTTCGACATACTATACTATGGCTTTTTTATCACTTTTTTCGACATACTATACTATGGTTTTTTATCACTTTTCTCGACATACTATACTATGGCTTTTTATCACTTTTCTCGACATACTATACTATGGCTTTTTTCCACATACTATACTATGGCTTTTTATCACCTTTTTTCAATATACTATACCATGGCCTTTTTTGACATACTATACTATGGCTTTTTATCATTTGTTTCGACATACTATACTATGGCTTTTTATCACTTTTCTCGACATACTATACTATGGCTTTTTTCCACATACTATACTATGGCTTTTTATCACCTTTTTTCAATATACTATACCATGGCCTTTTTTGACATACTATACTATGGCTTTTTATCATTTGTTTCGACATACTATACTATGGCTTTTTTATCACTTTTCTCGACATACTATACTATGACTTTTTATAATTTGTTTCGACAAACTATACTATGGCTTTTTATCATTTGTTTCGACATACTATACTATGGCTTTTTATAATTTTTTCGACATACTATACTATGGCTTTTTATAATTTTTTCGACATACTATACTATGGCTTTTTGTCACCTTTTTTCAATATACTATACCATGGCCTTTTTCGACATACTATACTATGGCTTTTTATCATTTGTTTCGACATACTATACTATGGCTTTTTTACCAGTTTTCTCGACATACTATACTATGGCTTTTTATCACTTTTCTCGACATACTATACTATGGCTTTTTTCAACATACTATACTATGGCTTTTTATCACCTTTTTTCAATATACTATACCATGGCCTTTTTTGACATACTATACTACGGCTTTTTATCACTTTTCTCGACATACTATACTATGGCTTTTTTATCACTTTTTTCGACATACTATACTATGGCTTTTTATCACTTTTTTCGACATACTATACTATGGCTTTTTATCACTTTTTTCGACATACTATACTATGGCTTTTTATCACTTTTTTCGACATACTATACTATGGCTTTTTATCACTTTTTTCGACATACTATACTATGGCTTTTTATCACTTTTTTCAACATACTATACTACGGCTTTTTATCACTTTTTTCGACATACTATACTATGGCTTTTTTCCACATACTATACTATTGCTTTTTATCACTTTTTTCGACATACTATACTATGGCTTTTTATCATTTGTTTCGACATACTATACTATGGCTTTTTTACCAGTTTCCTCGACATACTATACTATGGCTTTTTATAATTTGTTTCGACATACTATACTATGGCTTTTTTATCACTTTTCTCGACATACTATACTATGGCTTTTTATAATTTTTTCGACATACTATACTATGGCTTTTTATCATTTTTTTTCGGCATACTATACTATGGCTTTTTAATCACTTTTTTCGATATACTATACTATGACTTTTTTATCACTTTTTTCGACAAACTATACTATGGCTTTTTATCATTTGTTTCGACATACTATACTATGGCTTTTTTCCACATACTATACTATGGCTTTTTATCACCTTTTTTCAATATACTATACCATGGCCTTTTTTGACATACTATACTACGGCTTTTTATCACTTTTCTCGACATACTATACTATGGCTTTTTTATCACTTTTTTCGACATAATATACTATGGCTTTTTATCACTTTTTTCGAAATACTATACTATGGCTTTTTATCACTTTTTTCGACATACTATACTATGGCTTTTTATCACTTTTTTCAACATACTATACTATGGCTTTTTATCACTTTTTTCGACATACTATACTATGGCTTTTTTCCACATACTATACTATGGCTTTTTATCACCTTTTTTCAATATACTATACCATGGCCTTTTTTGACATACTATACTATGGCTTTTTATCATTTGTTTCGACATACTATACTATGGCTTTTTTACCACTTTTCTCGACATACTATACTATGGCTTTTTATAATTTTTTCGACATACTATACTATGGCTTTTTTATCACTTTTTTCGACATACTATACTAAGGCTTTTTATCACTTTTCTCGACATACTATACTATGGCTTTTTTCCACATACTATACTATGGCTTTTTATCACCTTTTTTCAATATACTATACTATGGCCTTTTTTGACATACTATACTACGGCTTTTTATCACTTTTCTCGACATACTATACTATGGCTTTTTATCACTTTTCTCGACATACTATACTATGGCTTTTTTATCACTTTTTTCGACATACTATACTATGGCTTTTTTATCACTTTTTTCGACATACTATACTATGGTTTTTTATCACTTTTCTCGACATACTATACTACGGCTTTTTATCACTTTTCTCGACATACTATACTATGGCTTTTAATCACTTTTTTCCACATACTATACTATGGCTTTTAATCACTTTTTTCGACATACTATACTATGGCTTTTTATCACTTTTTTCGACATACTATATTATGGCTTTTTATCACTTTTTTCAACATACTATACTATGGCTTTTTATCACTTTTCTCGACATACTATACTATGGCTTTTTTCCACATACTATACTATGGCTTTTTATCACCTTTTTTCAATATACTATACTATGGCCTTTTTTGACATACTATACTACGGCTTTTTATCACTTTTCTCGACATACTATACTATGGCTTTTTATCACGTTTTTCCACATACTATACTATGGTTTTTTATCACTTTTCTCGACATACTATACTACGGCTTTTTATCACTTTTCTCGACATACTATACTATGGCTTTTTTCCACATACTATACTATGGCTTTTTATCACCTTTTTTCAATATACTATACCATGGCCTTTTTTGACATACTATACTATGGCTTTTTATCATTTGTTTCGACATACTATACTATGGCTTTTTTTATCACTTTTCTCGACATACTATACTATGACTTTTTATAATTTGTTTCGACATACTATACTATGGCTTTTTATCATTTGTTTCGACATACTATACTATGGCTTTTTATAATTTTTTCGACATACTATACTATGGCTTTTTATAATTTTTTCGACATACTATACTATGGCTTTTTGTCACCTTTTTTCAATATACTATACCATGGCCTTTTTCGACATACTATACTATGGCTTTTTATCATTTGTTTCGACATACTATACTATGGCTTTTTTACCAGTTTTCTCGACATACTATACTATGGCTTTTTATCACTTTTCTCGACATACTATACTATGGCTTTTTTCCACATACTATACTATGGCTTTTTATCACCTTTTTTCAATATACTATACCATGGCCTTTTTTGACATACTATACTACGGCTTTTTATCACTTTTCTCGACATACTATACTATGGCTTTTTTATCACTTTTTTCGACATACTATACTATGGCTTTTTATCACTTTTTTCGACATACTATACTATGGCTTTTTATCACTTTTTTCGACATACTATACTATGGCTTTTTATCACTTTTTTCGACATACTATACTATGGCTTTTTATCACTTTTTTCAACATACTATACTACGGCTTTTTATCACTTTTTTCGACATACTATACTATGGCTTTTTTCCACATACTATACTATTGCTTTTTATCACTTTTTTCGACATACTATACTATGGCTTTTTATCACTTTTTTCGACATACTATACTATGGCTTTTTATCACTTTTTTCAACATACTATACTACGGCTTTTTATCACTTTTTTCGACATACTATACTATGGCTTTTTTCCACATACTATACTATGGCTTTTTATCACCCTTTTTCAATATACTATACCATGGCCTTTTTTGACATACTATACTACGGCTTTTTATCACTTTTCTCGACATACTATACTATGGCTTTTTTCCACATACTATACTATGGCTTTTTATCACCTTTTTTCAATATACTATACCATGGCCTTTTTTGACATACTATACTATGGCTTTTTATCATTTGTTTCGACATACTATACTATGGCTTTTTTATCACTTTTCTCGACATACTATACTATGACTTTTTATAATTTGTTTCGACAAACTATACTATGGCTTTTTATCATTTGTTTCGACATACTATACTATGGCTTTTTTACCACTTTTCTCGACATACTATACTATGGCTCTTTATAAATTTTTCGACATACTATACTATGGCTTTTTGTCACCTTTTTTCAATATACTATACCATGGCCTTTTTCGACATACTATACTATGGCTTTTTATCATTTTCTTCGGCATACTATACTATGGCTTTTTAATCACTTTTTTCGATATACTATACTATGACTTTTTTATAACTTTTTTCGACAAACTATACTATGGCTTTTTATCATTTGTTTCGACATACTATACTATGGCTTTTTTACCAGTTTTCTCGACATACTATACTATGGCTTTTTATAATTTTTTCGACATACTATACTATGGCTTTTTATCACCTTTTTTCAATATACTATACCATGGCCTTTTTTTGACATACTATACTACGGCTTTTTATCACTTTTCTCGACATACTATACTATGGCTTTTTTATCACTTTTTTCGACATACTATACTATGGCTTTTTATCACTTTTTTCGACATACTATACTATGGCTTTTTATCACTTTTTTCGACATACTATACTATGGCTTTTTATCACTTTTTTCAATATACTATACCATGGCCTTTTTTGACATACTATACTACGGCTTTTTATCACTTTTCTCGACATACTATACTATGGCTTTTTTCCACATACTATACTATGGCTTTTTATCACCTTTTTTCAATATACTATACCATGGCCTTTTTTGACATACTATACTATGGCTTTTTATCTTTTGTTTCGACATACTATACTATGGCTTTTTATCTTTTGTTTCGACATACTATACTATGACTTTTTTACCAGTTTTCTCGACATACTATACTATGGCTTTTTATAATTTTTTCGACATACTATACTATGGCTTTTTATCACCTTTTTTCAATATACTATACCATGGCCTTTTTCGACATACTATACTATGGCTTTTTATCATTTTTTTCGGCATACTATACTATGGCTTTTTAATCACTTTTTTCGATATACTATACTATGGCTTTTTTCCACATACTATACTATGGCTTTTTATCACCCTTTTTCAATATACTATACCATGGCCTTTTTTGACATACTATACTATGGCTTTTAATCATTTGTTTCGACATACTATACTATGGCTTTTTTATCACTTTTCTCGACATACTATACTATGACTTTTTATAATTTGTTTCGACAAACTATACTATGGCTTTTTATCATTTGTTTCGACATACTATACTATGGCTTTTTTACCAGTTTTCTCGACATACTATACTATGGCTTTTTTCCACATACTATACTATGGCTTTTTATCACCTTTTTTCAATATACTATACCATGGCCTTTTTTGACATACTATACTATGGCTTTTTATAATTTTTTCGACATACTATACTATGGCTTTTTGTCACCTTTTTTCAATATACTATACCATGGCCTTTTTCGACATACTATACTATGGCTTTTTATCATTTTTTTCGGCATACTATACTATGGCTTTTTAATCACTTTTTTCGATATACTATACTATGACTTTTTTATCACTTTTTTCGAGAAACTATACTATGACTTTTTTCCACATACTATACTATGGCTTTTTTATCAACTTTTTTCAATATACTATACCATGGCCTTTTTTGACATACTATACTACGGCTTTTTATCACTTTTCTCGACATACTATACTATGGCTTTTTTTTCACTTTTTTCGACATACTATACTATGGCTTTTTATCACTTTTTTCGACATACTATACTATGGCTTTTTATCACTTTTTTCGATATACTATACTATGGCTTTTTTCCACATACTATACTATGGCTTTTTATCACCTTTTTTCAATATACTATACCATGGCCTTTTTTGACATACTATACTACGGCTTTTTATCACTTTTCTCGACATACTATACTATGGCTTTTTTCCACATACTATACTATGGCTTTTTATCACCTTTTTTCAATATACTATACCATGGCCTTTTTTGACATACTATACTATGGCTTTTTATCATTTGTTTCGACATACTATACTATGGCTTTTTTATCACTTTTCTCGACATACTATAATATGACTTTTTATAATTTGTTTCGACAAACTATACTATGGCTTTTTATCATTTGTTTCGACATACTATACTATGGCTTTTTTACCACTTTTCTCGACATACTATACTATGGCTTTTTATAATTTTTTCGACATACTATACTATGGCTTTTTGTCACCTTTTTTCAATATACTATACCATGGCCTTTTTCGACATACTATACTATGGCTTTTTATCATTTTTTTCGGCATACTATACAATGGCTTTTTAATCACTTTTTTCGATATACTATACTATGACTTTTTTATCACTTTTTTCGACAAACTATACTATGGCTTTTTATCATTTGTTTCGACATACTATACTATGGCTTTTTTACCAGTTTTCTCGACATACTATACTATGGCTTTTTTCCACATACTATACTACGGCTTTTTATAATTTTTTCGACATACTATACTATGGCTTTTTGTCACCTTTTTTCAATATACTATACCATGGCCTTTTTCGACATACTATACTATGGCTTTTTATCATTTTTTTCGGCATACTATACAATGGCTTTTTAATCACTTTTCTCGACATACTATACTATGGCTTTTAATCACTTTTTTCGACATACTATACTATGGCTTTTAATCACTTTTTTCGACATACTATACTATGGCTTTTTATCACTTTTTTCAACATACTATACTATGGCTTTTTATCACTTTTTTCGACATACTATACTATGGCTTTTTTCCACATACTATACTATGGCTTTTTATCACCTTTTTTCAATATACTATACCATGGCCTTTTTTGACATACTATACTATGGCTTTTTATCATTTGTTTCGACATACTATGCTATGGCTTTTTTATCACTGTTTTCGACATACCGTACTGTGGCTTTTTATAATTTTTTTCGACATACTATACTATGGCTTTTTCATAATTTTTTTTGACATACTATACTATGGCTTTTTATCACCTTTTTTCAATATACTATACCATGGCCTTTTTCGACATACTATACTATGGCTTTTTATCATTTTTTTCGGCATACTATACTATGGCTTTTTAATCACTTTTTTCGATATACTATACTATGACTTTTTTATCACTTTTTTCGACAAACTATACTATGGCTTTTTATCATTTGTTTCGACATACTATACTATGGCTTTTTTACCACTTTTCTCGACATACTATACTATGGCTTTTTATAATTTTTTCGACATACTATACTATGGCTTTTTATCACCTTTTTTCAATATACTATACCATGGCCTTTTTTGACATACTATACTATGGCTTTTTATCATTTGTTTCGACATACTATACTATGGCTTTTTTACCACTTTTCTCGACATACTATACTATGGCTTTTTATAATTTTTTCGACATACTATACTATGGCTTTTTTATCACTTTTTTCGACATACTATACTAAGGCTTTTTATCACTTTTCTCGACATACTATACTATGGCTTTTTATCATTTTTTTCGACATACTATACTATGGCTTTTTAATCACTTTTTTCGATATACTATACTATGACTTTTTTATCACTTTTTCGACAAACTATACTATGGCTTTTTATCATTTGTTTCGACATACTATACTATGGCTTTTTTACCACTTTTCTCGACATACTATACTATGGCTTTTTATCACCTTTTTTCAATATACTATACCATGGCCTTTTTTGACATACTATACTATGGCTTTTTATCATTTGTTTCGACATACTATACTATGGCTTTTTTACCACTTTTCTCGACATACTATACTATGGCTTTTTATAATTTTTTCGACATACTATACTATGGCTTTTTTATCACTTTTTTCGACATACTATACTAAGGCTTTTTATCACTTTTCTCGACATACTATACTATGGCTTTTTTCCACATACTATACTATGGCTTTTTATCACCTTTTTTCAATATACTATACTATGGCCTTTTTTGACATACTATACTATGGCTTTTTATCACTTTTCTCGACATACTATACTATGGCTTTTTATCACTTTTCTCGACATACTATACTATGGCTTTTTATCACTTTTCTCGACATACTATACTATGGCTTTTTTCCACATACTATACTATGGCTTTTTATCACCTTTTTTCAATATACTATACAATGGCCTTTTTTGACATACTATACTATGGCTTTTTATCATTTGTTTTGACATACTATACTATGGCTTTTTTATCACTTTTCTCGACATATTATACTATGACTTTTTATAATTTGTTTCGACAAACTATACTATGGCTTTTTATCATTTGTTTCGACATACTATACTATGGCTTTTTTACCACTTTTCTCGACATACTATACTATGGCTTTTTATAATTTTTTCGACATACTATACTATGGCTTTTTATAATTTTTTCCACATACTATACTATGGCTTTTTGTCACCTTTTTTCAATATACTATACCATGGCCTTTTTCGACATACTATACTATGGCTTTTTATCATTTTTTTCGGCATACTATACTATGGCTTTTTAATCACTTTTTTCGACAAACTATACTATGGCTTTTTATCATTTGTTTCGACATACTATACTATGGCTTTTTTACCAGTTTTCTCGACATACTATACTATGGCTTTTTTCCACATACTATACTACGGCTTTTTATCACCTTTTTTCAATATACTATACCATGGCCTTTTTTGACATACTATACTACGGCTTTTTATCATTTGTTTCGACATACTATACTATGGCTTTTTTCCACATACTATACTACGGCTTTTTATCACCTTTTTTCAATATACTATACCATGGCCTTTTTTGACATACTATACTACGGCTTTTTATCACTTTTCTCGACATACTATACTATGGCTTTTTTATCACTTTTTTCGACATACTATACTATGGCTTTTTATCACTTTTTTCGACATACTATACTACGGCTTTTTATCACTTTTTTCGACATACTATACTATGGCTTTTTTCCACATACTATACTATGGCTTTTTATCACCTTTTTTCAATATACTATACCATGGCCTTTTTTGACATACTATACTACGGCTTTTTATCACTTTTCTCGACATACTATACTATGGCTTTTTTCCACATACTATACTATGGCTTTTTATCACCTTTTTTCAATATACTATACCATGGCCTTTTTTGACATACTATACTATGGCTTTTTATCATTTGTTTCGACATACTATACTATGGCTTTTTTATCACTTTTCTCGACATACTATACTATGACTTTTTATAATTTGTTTCGACAAACTATAGTATGGCTTTTTATCTTTTGTTTCGACATACTATACTATGGCTTTTTTACCAGTTTTCTCGACATACTATACTATGGCTTTTTATCACCTTTTTTCAATATACTATACCATGGCCTTTTTCGACATACTATACTATGGCTTTTTATCATTTTTTTCGGCATACTATACTATGGCTTTTTAATCACTTTTTTCGATATACTATACTATGGCTTTTTTCCACATACTATACTATGGCTTTTTATCACCCTTTTTCAATATACTATACCATGGCCTTTTTTGACATACTATACTACGGCTTTTTATCACTTTTCTCGACATACTATACTATGGCTTTTTCCCACATACTATACTATGGCTTTTTATCACCTTTTTTCAATATACTATACCATGGCCTTTTTTGACATACTATACTATGGCTTTTTATCATTTGTTTCGACATACGATACTATGGCTTTTTTATCACTTTTCTCGACATACTATACTATGACTTTTTATAATTTGTTTCGACAAACTATACTATGGCTTTTTATCATTTGTTTCGACATACTATACTATGGCTTTTTTACCAGTTTTCTCGACATACTATACTATGGCTTTTTTATCACTTTTCTCGACATACTATACTATGGCTTTTTATAATTTTTTCGACATACTATACTATGGCTTTTTATCATTTTTTTCGGCATACTATACTATGGCTTTTTAATCACTTTTTTCGATATACTATACTATGACTTTTTTATCACTTTTTTCGACAAACTATACTATGGCTTTTTATCATTTGTTTCGACATACTATACTATGGCTTTTTTCCACATACTATACTATGGCTTTTTATCACCTTTTTTCAATATACTATACCATGGCCTTTTTTGACATACTATACTACGGCTTTTTATCACTTTTCTCGACATACTATACTATGGCTTTTTTATCACTTTTTTCGACATAATATACTATGGCTTTTTATCACTTTTTTCGACATACTATACTATGGCTTTTTATCACTTTTTTCGACATACTATACTATGGCTTTTTATCACTTTTTTCAACATACTATACTATGGCTTTTTATCACTTTTTTCGACATACTATACTATGGCTTTTTTCCACATACTATACTATGGCTTTTTATCACCTTTTTTCAATATACTATACCATGGCCTTTTTTGACATACTATACTATGGCTTTTTATCATTTGTTTCGACATACTATACTATGGCTTTTTTACCACTTTTCTCGACATACTATACTATGGCTTTTTATAATTTTTTCGACATACTATACTATGGCTTTTTTATCACTTTTTTCGACATACTATACTAAGGCTTTTTATCACTTTTCTCGACATACTATACTATGGCTTTTTTCCACATACTATACTATGGCTTTTTATCACCTTTTTTCAATATACTATACTATGGCCTTTTTTGACATACTATACTATGGCTTTTTATCACTTTTCTCGACATACTATACTATGGCTTTTTTCCACATACTATACTATGGCTTTTTATCACCTTTTTTCAATATACTATACCATGGCCTTTTTTGACATACTATACTACGGCTTTTTATCACTTTTCTCGACATACTATACTATGGCTTTTTATCACTTTTCTCGACATACTATACTATGGCTTTTTTATCACTTTTTTCGACATACTATACTATGGCTTTTTTATCACTTTTTTCGACATACTATACTATGGTTTTTTATCACTTTTCTCGACATACTATACTATGGCTTTTTATCACTTTTCTCGACATACTATACTATGGCTTTTTTCCACATACTATACTATGGCTTTTTATCACCTTTTTTCAATATACTATACCATGGCCTTTTTTGACATACTATACTATGGCTTTTTATCATTTGTTTCGACATACTATACTATGGCTTTTTATCACTTTTCTCGACATACTATACTATGGCTTTTTTCCACATACTATACTATGGCTTTTTATCACCTTTTTTCAATATACTATACCATGGCCTTTTTTGACATACTATACTATGGCTTTTTATCATTTGTTTCGACATACTATACTATGGCTTTTTTATCACTTTTCTCGACATACTATACTATGACTTTTTATAATTTGTTTCGACAAACTATACTATGGCTTTTTATCATTTGTTTCGACATACTATACTATGGCTTTTTATAATTTTTTCGACATACTATACTATGGCTTTTTATAATTTTTTCGACATACTATACTATGGCTTTTTGTCACCTTTTTTCAATATACTATACCATGGCCTTTTTCGACATACTATACTATGGCTTTTTATCATTTGTTTCGACATACTATACTATGGCTTTTTTACCAGTTTTCTCGACATACTATACTATGGCTTTTTATCACTTTTCTCGACATACTATACTATGGCTTTTTTCCACATACTATACTATGGCTTTTTATCACCTTTTTTCAATATACTATACCATGGCCTTTTTTGACATACTATACTACGGCTTTTTATCACTTTTCTCGACATACTATACTATGGCTTTTTTCCACATACTATACTATGGCTTTTTATCACCTTTTTTCAATATACTATACCATGGCCTTTTTTGACATACTATACTACGGCTTTTTATCACTTTTCTCGACATACTATACTATGGCTTTTTTATCACTTTTTTCGACATACTATACTATGGCTTTTTATCACTTTTTTCGACATACTATACTATGGCTTTTTATCACTTTTTTCGACATACTATACTATGGCTTTTTATCACTTTTTTCGACATACTATACTATGGCTTTTTATCACTTTTTTCGACATACTATACTATGGCTTTTTATCACTTTTTTCAACATACTATACTACGGCTTTTTATCACTTTTTTCGACATACTATACTATGGCTTTTTTCCACATACTATACTATTGCTTTTTATCACTTTTTTCGACATACTATACTATGGCTTTTTATCATTTGTTTCGACATACTATACTATGGCTTTTTTACCAGTTTCCTCGACATACTATACTATGGCTTTTTATAATTTGTTTCGACATACTATACTATGGCTTTTTTATCACTTTTCTCGACATACTATACTATGGCTTTTTATAATTTTTTCGACATACTATACTATGGCTTTTTATCATTTTTTTTCGGCATACTATACTATGGCTTTTTAATCACTTTTTTCGATATACTATACTATGACTTTTTTATCACTTTTTTCGACAAACTATACTATGGCTTTTTATCATTTGTTTCGACATACTATACTATGGCTTTTTTCCACATACTATACTATGGCTTTTTATCACCTTTTTTCAATATACTATACCATGGCCTTTTTTGACATACTATACTACGGCTTTTTATCACTTTTCTCGACATACTATACTATGGCTTTTTTATCACTTTTTTCGACATAATATACTATGGCTTTTTATCACTTTTTTCGAAATACTATACTATGGCTTTTTATCACTTTTTTCGACATACTATACTATGGCTTTTTATCACTTTTTTCAACATACTATACTATGGCTTTTTATCACTTTTTTCGACATACTATACTATGGCTTTTTTCCACATACTATACTATGGCTTTTTATCACCTTTTTTCAATATACTATACCATGGCCTTTTTTGACATACTATACTATGGCTTTTTATCATTTGTTTCGACATACTATACTATGGCTTTTTTACCACTTTTCTCGACATACTATACTATGGCTTTTTATAATTTTTTCGACATACTATACTATGGCTTTTTTATCACTTTTTTCGACATACTATACTAAGGCTTTTTATCACTTTTCTCGACATACTATACTATGGCTTTTTTCCACATACTATACTATGGCTTTTTATCACCTTTTTTCAATATACTATACTATGGCCTTTTTTGACATACTATACTACGGCTTTTTATCACTTTTCTCGACATACTATACTATGGCTTTTTATCACTTTTCTCGACATACTATACTATGGCTTTTTTATCACTTTTTTCGACATACTATACTATGGCTTTTTTATCACTTTTTTCGACATACTATACTATGGTTTTTTATCACTTTTCTCGACATACTATACTACGGCTTTTTATCACTTTTCTCGACATACTATACTATGGCTTTTAATCACTTTTTTCCACATACTATACTATGGCTTTTAATCACTTTTTTCGACATACTATACTATGGCTTTTTATCACTTTTTTCGACATACTATATTATGGCTTTTTATCACTTTTTTCAACATACTATACTATGGCTTTTTATCACTTTTTTCGACATACTATACTATGGCTTTTTTCCACATACTATACTATGGCTTTTTATCACCTTTTTTCAATATACTATACCATGGCCTTTTTTGACATACTATACTATGGCTTTTTATCATTTGTTTCGACATACTATACTATGGCTTTTTTCCACATACTATACTATGGCTTTTTATCACCTTTTTTCAATATACTATACTATGGCCTTTTTTGACATACTATACTACGGCTTTTTATCACTTTTCTCGACATACTATACTATGGCTTTTTATCACGTTTTTCCACATACTATACTATGGTTTTTTATCACTTTTCTCGACATACTATACTACGGCTTTTTATCACTTTTCTCGACATACTATACTATGGCTTTTTTCCACATACTATACTATGGCTTTTTATCACCTTTTTTCAATATACTATACCATGGCCTTTTTTGACATACTATACTATGGCTTTTTATCATTTGTTTCGACATACTATACTATGGCTTTTTTTATCACTTTTCTCGACATACTATACTATGACTTTTTATAATTTGTTTCGACATACTATACTATGGCTTTTTATCATTTGTTTCGACATACTATACTATGGCTTTTTATAATTTTTTCGACATACTATACTATGGCTTTTTATAATTTTTTCGACATACTATACTATGGCTTTTTGTCACCTTTTTTCAATATACTATACCATGGCCTTTTTCGACATACTATACTATGGCTTTTTATCATTTGTTTCGACATACTATACTATGGCTTTTTTACCAGTTTTCTCGACATACTATACTATGGCTTTTTATCACTTTTCTCGACATACTATACTATGGCTTTTTTCCACATACTATACTATGGCTTTTTATCACCTTTTTTCAATATACTATACCATGGCCTTTTTTGACATACTATACTACGGCTTTTTATCACTTTTCTCGACATACTATACTATGGCTTTTTTATCACTTTTTTCGACATACTATACTATGGCTTTTTATCACTTTTTTCGACATACTATACTATGGCTTTTTATCACTTTTGTCGACATACTATACTATGGCTTTTTATCACTTTTTTCGACATACTATACTATGGCTTTTTATCACTTTTTTCAACATACTATACTACGGCTTTTTATCACTTTTTTCGACATACTATACTATGGCTTTTTTCCACATACTATACTATTGCTTTTTATCACTTTTTTCGACATACTATACTATGGCTTTTTATCACTTTTTTCGACATACTATACTATGGCTTTTTATCACTTTTTTCAACATACTATACTACGGCTTTTTATCACTTTTTTCGACATACTATACTATGGCTTTTTTCCACATACTATACTATGGCTTTTTATCACCCTTTTTCAATATACTATACCATGGCCTTTTTTGACATACTATACTACGGCTTTTTATCACTTTTCTCGACATACTATACTATGGCTTTTTTCCACATACTATACTATGGCTTTTTATCACCTTTTTTCAATATACTATACCATGGCCTTTTTTGACATACTATACTATGGCTTTTTATCATTTGTTTCGACATACTATACTATGGCTTTTTTATCACTTTTCTCGACATACTATACTATGACTTTTTATAATTTGTTTCGACAAACTATACTATGGCTTTTTATCATTTGTTTCGACATACTATACTATGGCTTTTTTACCACTTTTCTCGACATACTATACTATGGCTTTTTATAAATTTTTCGACATACTATACTATGGCTTTTTGTCACCTTTTTTCAATATACTATACCATGGCCTTTTTCGACATACTATACTATGGCTTTTTATCATTTTCTTCGGCATACTATACTATGGCTTTTTAATCACTTTTTTCGATATACTATACTATGACTTTTTTATAACTTTTTTCGACAAACTATACTATGGCTTTTTATCATTTGTTTCGACATACTATACTATGGCTTTTTTACCAGTTTTCTCGACATACTATACTATGGCTTTTTATAATTTTTTCGACATACTATACTATGGCTTTTTATCACCTTTTTTCAATATACTATACCATGGCCTTTTTTGACATACTATACTACGGCTTTTTATCACTTTTCTCGACATACTATACTATGGCTTTTTTATCACTTTTTTCGACATACTATACTATGGCTTTTTATCACTTTTTTCGACATACTATACTATGGCTTTTTATCACTTTTTTCAATATACTATACCATGGCCTTTTTTGACATACTATACTACGGCTTTTTATCACTTTTCTCGACATACTATACTATGGCTTTTTTCCACATACTATACTATGGCTTTTTATCACCTTTTTTCAATATACTATACCATGGCCTTTTTTGACATACTATACTATGGCTTTTTATCTTTTGTTTCGACATACTATACTATGACTTTTTTACCAGTTTTCTCGACATACTATACTATGGCTTTTTATAATTTTTTCGACATACTATACTATGGCTTTTTATCACCTTTTTTCAATATACTATACCATGGCCTTTTTCGACATACTATACTATGGCTTTTTATCATTTTTTTCGGCATACTATACTATGGCTTTTTAATCACTTTTTTCGATATACTATACTATGGCTTTTTTCCACATACTATACTATGGCTTTTTATCACCCTTTTTCAATATACTATACCATGGCCTTTTTTGACATACTATACTATGGCTTTTAATCATTTGTTTCAACATACTATACTATGGCTTTTTTATCACTTTTCTCGACATACTATACTATGACTTTTTATAATTTGTTTCGACAAACTATACTATGGCTTTTTATCATTTGTTTCGACATACTATACTATGGCTTTTTTACCAGTTTTCTCGACATACTATACTATGGCTTTTTTCCACATACTATACTATGGCTTTTTATCACCTTTTTTCAATATACTATACCATGGCCTTTTTTGACATACTATACTATGGCTTTTTATAATTTTTTCGACATACTATACTATGGCTTTTTGTCACCTTTTTTCAATATACTATACCATGGCCTTTTTCGACATACTATACTATGGCTTTTTATCATTTTTTTCGGCATACTATACTATGGCTTTTTAATCACTTTTTTCGATATACTATACTATGACTTTTTTATCACTTTTTTCGAGAAACTATACTATGACTTTTTTCCACATACTATACTATGGCTTTTTATCAACTTTTTTCAATATACTATACCATGGCCTTTTTTGACATACTATACTACGGCTTTTTATCACTTTTCTCGACATACTATACTATGGCTTTTTTTTCACTTTTTTCGACATACTATACTATGGCTTTTTATCACTTTTTTCGACATACTATACTATGGCTTTTTATCACTTTTTTCGATATACTATACTATGGCTTTTTTCCACATACTATACTATGGCTTTTTATCACCTTTTTTCAATATACTATACCATGGCCTTTTTTGACATACTATACTACGGCTTTTTATCACTTTTCTCGACATACTATACTATGGCTTTTTTCCACATACTATACTATGGCTTTTTATCACCTTTTTTCAATATACTATACCATGGCCTTTTTTGACATACTATACTATGGCTTTTTATCATTTGTTTCGACATACTATACTATGGCTTTTTTATCACTTTTCTCGACATACTATAATATGACTTTTTATAATTTGTTTCGACAAACTATACTATGGCTTTTTATCATTTGTTTCGACATACTATACTATGGCTTTTTTACCACTTTTCTCGACATACTATACTATGGCTTTTTATAATTTTTTCGACATACTATACTATGGCTTTTTGTCACCTTTTTTCAATATACTATACCATGGCCTTTTTCGACATACTATACTATGGCTTTTTATCATTTTTTTCGGCATACTATACAATGGCTTTTTAATCACTTTTTTCGATATACTATACTATGACTTTTTTATCACTTTTTTCGACAAACTATACTATGGCTTTTTATCATTTGTTTCGACATACTATACTATGGCTTTTTTACCAGTTTTCTCGACATACTATACTATGGCTTTTTTCCACATACTATACTACGGCTTTTTATCACTTTTCTCGACATACTATACTATGGCTTTTAATCACTTTTTTCGACATACTATACTATGGCTTTTAATCACTTTTTTCGACATACTATACTATGGCTTTTTATCACTTTTTTCAACATACTATACTATGGCTTTTTATCACTTTTTTCGACATACTATACTATGGCTTTTTTCCACATACTATACTATGGCTTTTTATCACCTTTTTTCAATATACTATACCATGGCCTTTTTTGACATACTATACTATGGCTTTTTATCATTTGTTTCGACATACTATGCTATGGCTTTTTTACCACTTTTCTCGACATACTATACTATGGCTTTTTATAATTTTTTCGACATACTATACTAAGGCTTTTTATCACTTTTCTCGACATACTATACTAAGGCTTTTTATCACTTTTCTCGACATACTATACTATGGCTTTTTTCCACATACTATACTATGGCTTTTTATCACCTTTTTTCAATATACTATACTATGGCCTTTTTTGACATACTATACTACGGCTTTTTATCACTTTTTTCGACATACTATACTATGGTTTTTTATCACTTTTCTCGACATACTATACTACGGCTTTTTATCACTTTTCTCGACATACTATACTATGGCTTTTTTCCACATACTATACTATGGCTTTTTATCACCTTTTTTCAATATACTATACCATGGCCTTTTTTGACATACTATACTATGGCTTTTTATCATTTGTTTCGACATACTATACTATGGCTTTTTTATCACTTTTCTCGACATACTATACTATGACTTTTTATAATTTGTTTCGACAAACTATACTATGGCTTTTTATCATTTGTTTCGACATACTATACTATGGCTTTTTATAATTTTTTCGACATACTATACTATGGCTTTTTCATAATTTTTTTTGACATACTATACTATGGCTTTTTATCACCTTTTTTCAATATACTATACCATGGCCTTTTTCGACATACTATACTATGGCTTTTTATCATTTTTTTCGGCATACTATACTATGGCTTTTTAATCACTTTTTTCGATATACTATACTATGACTTTTTTATCACTTTTTTCGACAAACTATACTATGGCTTTTTATCATTTGTTTCGACATACTATACTATGGCTTTTTTACCACTTTTCTCGACATACTATACTATGGCTTTTTATAATTTTTTCGACATACTATACTATGGCTTTTTATCACCTTTTTTCAATATACTATACCATGGCCTTTTTTGACATACTATACTATGGCTTTTTATCATTTGTTTCGACATACTATACTATGGCTTTTTTACCACTTTTCTCGACATACTATACTATGGCTTTTTATAATTTTTTCGACATACTATACTATGGCTTTTTTATCACTTTTTTCGACATACTATACTAAGGCTTTTTATCACTTTTCTCGACATACTATACTATGGCTTTTTATCATTTTTTTCGGCATACTATACTATGGCTTTTTAATCACTTTTTTCGATATACTATACTATGACTTTTTTATCACTTTTTCGACAAACTATACTATGGCTTTTTATCATTTGTTTCGACATACTATACTATGGCTTTTTTACCACTTTTCTCGACATACTATACTATGGCTTTTTATCACCTTTTTTCAATATACTATACCATGGCCTTTTTTGACATACTATACTATGGCTTTTTATCATTTGTTTCGACATACTATACTATGGCTTTTTTACCACTTTTCTCGACATACTATACTATGGCTTTTTATAATTTTTTCGACATACTATACTATGGCTTTTTTATCACTTTTTTCGACATACTATACTAAGGCTTTTTATCACTTTTCTCGGCATACTATACTATGGCTTTTTTCCACATACTATACTATGGCTTTTTATCACCTTTTTTCAATATACTATACTATGGCCTTTTTTGACATACTATACTATGGCTTTTTATCACTTTTCTCGACATACTATACTATGGCTTTTTATCACTTTTCTCGACATACTATACTATGGCTTTTTATCACTTTTCTCGACATACTATACTATGGCTTTTTTCCACATACTATACTATGGCTTTTTATCACCTTTTTTCAATATACTATACTATGGCCTTTTTTGACATACTATACTATGGCTTTTTATCATTTGTTTTGACATACTATACTATGGCTTTTTTATCACTTTTCTCGACATATTATACTATGACTTTTTATAATTTGTTTCGACAAACTATACTATGGCTTTTTATCATTTGTTTCGACATACTATACTATGGCTTTTTTACCACTTTTCTCGACATACTATACTATGGCTTTTTATAATTTTTTCGACATACTATACTATGGCTTTTTATAATTTTTTCCACATACTATACTATGGCTTTTTGTCACCTTTTTTCAATATACTATACCATGGCCTTTTTCGACATACTATACTATGGCTTTTTATCATTTTTTTCGGCATACTATACTATGGCTTTTTAATCACTTTTTTCGACAAACTATACTATGGCTTTTTATCATTTGTTTCGACATACTATACTATGGCTTTTTTACCAGTTTTCTCGACATACTATACTATGGCTTTTTTCCACATACTATACTACGGCTTTTTATCACCTTTTTTCAATATACTATACCATGGCCTTTTTTGACATACTATACTACAGCTTTTTATCACTTTTCTCGACATACTATACTATGGCTTTTTTATCACTTTTTTCGACATACTATACTATGGCTTTTTATCACTTTTTTCGACATACTATACTACGGCTTTTTATCACTTTTTTCGACATACTATACTATGGCTTTTTTCCACATACTATACTATGGCTTTTTATCACCTTTTTTCAATATACTATACCATGGCCTTTTTTGACATACTATACTACGGCTTTTTATCACTTTTCTCGACATACTATACTATGGCTTTTTTCCACATACTATACTATGGCTTTTTATCACCTTTTTTCAATATACTATACCATGGCCTTTTTTGACATACTATACTATGGCTTTTTATCATTTGTTTCGACATACTATACTATGGCTTTTTTATCACTTTTCTCGACATACTATACTATGACTTTTTATAATTTGTTTCGACAAACTATAGTATGGCTTTTTATCTTTTGTTTCGACATACTATACTATGGCTTTTTTACCAGTTTTCTCGACATACTATACTATGGCTTTTTATCACCTTTTTTCAATATACTATACCATGGCCTTTTTCGACATACTATACTATGGCTTTTTATCATTTTTTTCGGCATACTATACTATGGCTTTTTAATCACTTTTTTCGATATACTATACTATGGCTTTTTTTCACATACTATACTATGGCTTTTTATCACCCTTTTTCAATATACTATACCATGGCCTTTTTTGACATACTATACTACGGCTTTTTATCACTTTTCTCGACATACTATACTATGGCTTTTTTCCACATACTATACTATGGCTTTTTATCACCTTTTTTCAATATACTATACCATGGCCTTTTTTGACATACTATACTATGGCTTTTTATCATTTGTTTCGACATACGATACTATGGCTTTTTTATCACTTTTCTCGACATACTATACTATGACTTTTTATAATTTGTTTCGACAAACTATACTATGGCTTTTTATCATTTGTTTCGACATACTATACTATGGCTTTTTTACCAGTTTTCTCGACATACTATACTATGGCTTTTTATAATTTGTTTCGACATACTATACTATGGCTTTTTTATCACTTTTCTCGACATACTATACTATGGCTTTTTATAATTTTTTCGACATACTATACTATGGCTTTTTATCATTTTTTTCGGCATACTATACTATGGCTTTTTAATCACTTTTTTCGATATACTATACTATGACTTTTTTATCACTTTTTTCGACAAACTATACTATGGCTTTTTATCATTTGTTTCGACATACTATACTATGGCTTTTTTCCACATACTATACTATGGCTTTTTATCACCTTTTTTCAATATACTATACCATGGCCTTTTTTGACATACTATACTACGGCTTTTTATCACTTTTCTCGACATACTATACTATGGCTTTTTTATCACTTTTTTCGACATAATATACTATGGCTTTTTATCACTTTTTTCGACATACTATACTATGGCTTTTTATCACTTTTTTCGACATACTATACTATGGCTTTTTATCACTTTTTTCAACATACTATACTATGGCTTTTTATCACTTTTTTCGACATACTATACTATGGCTTTTTTCGACATACTATACTATGGCTTTTTATCATTTGTTTCGACATACTATACTATGGCTTTTTTCCACATACTATACTATGGCTTTTTATCACCTTTTTTCAATATACTATACCATGGCCTTTTTTGACATACTATACTACGGCTTTTTATCACTTTTCTCGACATACTATACTATGGCTTTTTTATCACTTTTTTCGACATAATATACTATGGCTTTTTATCACTTTTTTCGACATACTATACTATGGCTTTTTATAATTTTTTCGACATACTATACTATGGCTTTTTATCATTTTTTTCGGCATACTATACTATGGCTTTTTAATCACTTTTTTCGATATACTATACTATGACTTTTTTATCACTTTTTTCGACAAACTATACTATGGCTTTTTATCATTTGTTTCGACATACTATACTATGGCTTTTTTCCACATACTATACTATGGCTTTTTATCACCTTTTTTCAATATACTATACCATGGCCTTTTTTGACATACTATACTACGGCTTTTTATCACTTTTCTCGACATACTATACTATGGCTTTTTTATCACTTTTTTCGACATAATATACTATGGCTTTTTATCACTTTTTTCGACATACTATACTATGGCTTTTTATCACTTTTTTCGACATACTATACTATGGCTTTTTATCACTTTTTTCAACATACTATACTATGGCTTTTTATCACTTTTTTCGACATACTATACTATGGCTTTTTTCGACATACTATACTATGGCTTTTTATCATTTTTTTCGGCATACTATACTATGGCTTTTTAATCACTTTTTTCGATATACTATACTATGGCTTTTTTTCACATACTATACTATGGCTTTTTATCACCCTTTTTCAATATACTATACCATGGCCTTTTTTGACATACTATACTACGGCTTTTTATCACTTTTCTCGACATACTATACTATGGCTTTTTTCCACATACTATACTATGGCTTTTTATCACCTTTTTTCAATATACTATACCATGGCCTTTTTTGACATACTATACTATGGCTTTTTATCATTTGTTTCGACATACGATACTATGGCTTTTTTATCACTTTTCTCGACATACTATACTATGACTTTTTATAATTTGTTTCGACAAACTATACTATGGCTTTTTATCATTTGTTTCGACATACTATACTATGGCTTTTTTACCAGTTTTCTCGACATACTATACTATGGCTTTTTATAATTTGTTTCGACATACTATACTATGGCTTTTTTATCACTTTTCTCGACATACTATACTATGGCTTTTTATAATTTTTTCGACATACTATACTATGGCTTTTTATCATTTTTTTCGGCATACTATACTATGGCTTTTTAATCACTTTTTTCGATATACTATACTATGACTTTTTTATCACTTTTTTCGACAAACTATACTATGGCTTTTTATCATTTGTTTCGACATACTATACTATGGCTTTTTTCCACATACTATACTATGGCTTTTTATCACCTTTTTTCAATATACTATACCATGGCCTTTTTTGACATACTATACTACGGCTTTTTATCACTTTTCTCGACATACTATACTATGGCTTTTTTATCACTTTTTTCGACATAATATACTATGGCTTTTTATCACTTTTTTCGACATACTATACTATGGCTTTTTATCACTTTTTTCGACATACTATACTATGGCTTTTTATCACTTTTTTCAACATACTATACTATGGCTTTTTATCACTTTTTTCGACATACTATACTATGGCTTTTTTCCACATACTATACTATGGCTTTTTATCACCTTTTTTCAATATACTATACCATGGCCTTTTTTGACATACTATACTATGGCTTTTTATCATTTGTTTCGACATACTATACTATGGCTTTTTTACCACTTTTCTCGACATACTATACTATGGCTTTTTATAATTTTTTCGACATACTATACTATGGCTTTTTTATCACTTTTTTCGACATACTATACTAAGGCTTTTTATCACTTTTCTCGACATACTATACTATGGCTTTTTTCCACATACTATACTATGGCTTTTTATCACCTTTTTTCAATATACTATACTATGGCCTTTTTTGACATACTATACTATGGCTTTTTATCACTTTTCTCGACATACTATACTATGGCTTTTTTCCACATACTATACTATGGCTTTTTATCACCTTTTTTCAATATACTATACCATGGCCTTTTTTGACATACTATACTATGGCTTTTTATCACTTTTCTCGACATACTATACTATGGCTTTTTTATCACTTTTTTCGACATACTATACTATGGCTTTTTTATCACTTTTTTCGACATACTATACTATGGTTTTTTATCACTTTTCTCGACATACTATACTATGGCTTTTTATCACTTTTCTCGACATACTATACTATGGCTTTTTTCCACATACTATACTATGGCTTTTTATCACCTTTTTTCAATATACTATACCATGGCCTTTTTTGACATACTATACTATGGCTTTTTATCATTTGTTTCGACATACTATACTATGGCTTTTTATCACTTTTCTCGACATACTATACTATGGCTTTTTTCCACATACTATACTATGGCTTTTTATCACCTTTTTTCAATATACTATACCATGGCCTTTTTTGACATACTATACTATGGCTTTTTATCATTTGTTTCGACATACTATACTATGGCTTTTTTATCACTTTTCTCGACATACTATACTATGACTTTTTATAATTTGTTTCGACAAACTATACTATGGCTTTTTATCATTTGTTTCGACATACTATACTATGGCTTTTTATAATTTTTTCGACATACTATACTATGGCTTTTTATAATTTTTTCGACATACTATACTATGGCTTTTTGTCACCTTTTTTCAATATACTATACCATGGCCTTTTTCGACATACTATACTATGGCTTTTTATCATTTGTTTCGACATACTATACTATGGCTTTTTTACCAGTTTTCTCGACATACTATACTATGGCTTTTTATCACTTTTCTCGACATACTATACTATGGCTTTTTTCCACATACTATACTATGGCTTTTTATCACCTTTTTTCAATATACTATACCATGGCCTTTTTTGACATACTATACTACGGCTTTTTATCACTTTTCTCGACATACTATACTATGGCTTTTTTATCACTTTTTTCGACATACTATACTATGGCTTTTTATCACTTTTTTCGACATACTATACTATGGCTTTTTAATCACTTTTTTCGACATACTATACTATGGCTTTTTATCACTTTTTTCGACATACTATACTATGGCTTTTTATCACTTTTTTCGACATACTATACTATGGCTTTTTATCACTTTTTTCAACATACTATACTACGGCTTTTTATCACTTTTTTCGACATACTATACTATGGCTTTTTTCCACATACTATACTATTGCTTTTTATCACTTTTTTCGACATACTATACTATGGCTTTTTATCATTTGTTTCGACATACTATACTATGGCTTTTTTACCAGTTTCCTCGACATACTATACTATGGCTTTTTATAATTTGTTTCGACATACTATACTATGGCTTTTTTATCACTTTTCTCGACATACTATACTATGGCTTTTTATAATTTTTTCGACATACTATACTATGGCTTTTTATCATTTTTTTTCGGCATACTATACTATGGCTTTTTAATCACTTTTTTCGATATACTATACTATGACTTTTTTATCACTTTTTTCGACAAACTATACTATGGCTTTTTATCATTTGTTTCGACATACTATACTATGGCTTTTTTCCACATACTATACTATGGCTTTTTATCACCTTTTTTCAATATACTATACCATGGCCTTTTTTGACATACTATACTACGGCTTTTTATCACTTTTCTCGACATACTATACTATGGCTTTTTTATCACTTTTTTCGACATAATATACTATGGCTTTTTATCACTTTTTTCGAAATACTATACTATGGCTTTTTATCACTTTTTTCGACATACTATACTATAGCTTTTTATCACTTTTTTCAACATACTATACTATGGCTTTTTATCACTTTTTTCGACATACTATACTATGGCTTTTTTCCACATACTATACTATGGCTTTTTATCACCTTTTTTCAATATACTATACCATGGCCTTTTTTGACATACTATACTATGGCTTTTTATCATTTGTTTCGACATACTATACTATGGCTTTTTTACCACTTTTCTCGACATACTATACTATGGCTTTTTATAATTTTTTCGACATACTATACTATGGCTTTTTTATCACTTTTTTCGACATACTATACTAAGGCTTTTTATCACTTTTCTCGACATACTATACTATGGCTTTTTTCCACATACTATACTATGGCTTTTTATCACCTTTTTTCAATATACTATACTATGGCCTTTTTTGACATACTATACTACGGCTTTTTATCACTTTTCTCGACATACTATACTATGGCTTTTTATCACTTTTCTCGACATACTATACTATGGCTTTTTTATCACTTTTTTCGACATACTATACTATGGCTTTTTTATCACTTTTTTCGACATACTATACTATGGTTTTTTATCACTTTTCTCGACATACTATACTACGGCTTTTTATCACTTTTCTCGACATACTATACTATGGCTTTTAATCACTTTTTTCCACATACTATACTATGGCTTTTAATCACTTTTTTCGACATACTATACTATGGCTTTTTATCACTTTTTTCGACATACTATATTATGGCTTTTTATCACTTTTTTCAACATACTATACTATGGCTTTTTATCACTTTTTTCGACATACTATACTATGGCTTTTTTCCACATACTATACTATGGCTTTTTATCACCTTTTTTCAATATACTATACCATGGCCTTTTTTGACATACTATACTATGGCTTTTTATCATTTGTTTCGACATACTATACTATGGCTTTTTTCCACATACTATACTATGGCTTTTTATCACCTTTTTTCAATATACTATACTATGGCCTTTTTTGACATACTATACTACGGCTTTTTATCACTTTTCTCGACATACTATACTATGGCTTTTTATCACGTTTTTCCACATACTATACTATGGTTTTTTATCACTTTTCTCGACATACTATACTACGGCTTTTTATCACTTTTCTCGACATACTATACTATGGCTTTTTTCCACATACTATACTATGGCTTTTTATCACCTTTTTTCAATATACTATACCATGGCCTTTTTTGACATACTATACTATGGCTTTTTATCATTTGTTTCGACATACTATACTATGGCTTTTTTTATCACTTTTCTCGACATACTATACTATGACTTTTTATAATTTGTTTCGACATACTATACTATGGCTTTTTATCATTTGTTTCGACATACTATACTATGGCTTTTTATAATTTTTTCGACATACTATACTATGGCTTTTTATAATTTTTTCGACATACTATACTATGGCTTTTTGTCACCTTTTTTCAATATACTATACCATGGCCTTTTTCGACATACTATACTATGGCTTTTTATCATTTGTTTCGACATACTATACTATGGCTTTTTTACCAGTTTTCTCGACATACTATACTATGGCTTTTTATCACTTTTCTCGACATACTATACTATGGCTTTTTTCCACATACTATACTATGGCTTTTTATCACCTTTTTTCAATATACTATACCATGGCCTTTTTTGACATACTATACTACGGCTTTTTATCACTTTTCTCGACATACTATACTATGGCTTTTTTATCACTTTTTTCGACATACTATACTATGGCTTTTTATCACTTTTTTCGACATACTATACTATGGCTTTTTATCACTTTTTTCGACATACTATACTATGGCTTTTTATCACTTTTTTCGACATACTATACTATGGCTTTTTATCACTTTTTTCAACATACTATACTACGGCTTTTTATCACTTTTTTCGACATACTATACTATGGCTTTTTTCCACATACTATACTATTGCTTTTTATCACTTTTTTCGACATACTATACTATGGCTTTTTATCACTTTTTTCGACATACTATACTATGGCTTTTTATCACTTTTTTCAACATACTATACTACGGCTTTTTATCACTTTTTTCGACATACTATACTATGGCTTTTTTCCACATACTATACTATGGCTTTTTATCACCCTTTTTCAATATACTATACCATGGCCTTTTTTGACATACTATACTACGGCTTTTTATCACTTTTCTCGACATACTATACTATGGCTTTTTTCCACATACTATACTATGGCTTTTTATCACCTTTTTTCAATATACTATACCATGGCCTTTTTTGACATACTATACTATGGCTTTTTATCATTTGTTTCGACATACTATACTATGGCTTTTTTATCACTTTTCTCGACATACTATACTATGACTTTTTATAATTTGTTTCGACAAACTATACTATGGCTTTTTATCATTTGTTTCGACATACTATACTATGGCTTTTTTACCACTTTTCTCGACATACTATACTATGGCTCTTTATAAATTTTTCGACATACTATACTATGGCTTTTTGTCACCTTTTTTCAATATACTATACCATGGCCTTTTTCGACATACTATACTATGGCTTTTTATCATTTTCTTCGGCATACTATACTATGGCTTTTTAATCACTTTTTTCGATATACTATACTATGACTTTTTTATAACTTTTTTCGACAAACTATACTATGGCTTTTTATCATTTGTTTCGACATACTATACTATGGCTTTTTTACCAGTTTTCTCGACATACTATACTATGGCTTTTTATAATTTTTTCGACATACTATACTATGGCTTTTTATCACCTTTTTTCAATATACTATACCATGGCCTTTTTTTGACATACTATACTACGGCTTTTTATCACTTTTCTCGACATACTATACTATGGCTTTTTTATCACTTTTTTCGACATACTATACTATGGCTTTTTATCACTTTTTTCGACATACTATACTATGGCTTTTTATCACTTTTTTCGACATACTATACTATGGCTTTTTATCACTTTTTTCAATATACTATACCATGGCCTTTTTTGACATACTATACTACGGCTTTTTATCACTTTTCTCGACATACTATACTATGGCTTTTTTCCACATACTATACTATGGCTTTTTATCACCTTTTTTCAATATACTATACCATGGCCTTTTTTGACATACTATACTATGGCTTTTTATCTTTTGTTTCGACATACTATACTATGGCTTTTTATCTTTTGTTTCGACATACTATACTATGACTTTTTTACCAGTTTTCTCGACATACTATACTATGGCTTTTTATAATTTTTTCGACATACTATACTATGGCTTTTTATCACCTTTTTTCAATATACTATACCATGGCCTTTTTCGACATACTATACTATGGCTTTTTATCATTTTTTTCGGCATACTATACTATGGCTTTTTAATCACTTTTTTCGATATACTATACTATGGCTTTTTTCCACATACTATACTATGGCTTTTTATCACCCTTTTTCAATATACTATACCATGGCCTTTTTTGACATACTATACTATGGCTTTTAATCATTTGTTTCGACATACTATACTATGGCTTTTTTATCACTTTTCTCGACATACTATACTATGACTTTTTATAATTTGTTTCGACAAACTATACTATGGCTTTTTATCATTTGTTTCGACATACTATACTATGGCTTTTTTACCAGTTTTCTCGACATACTATACTATGGCTTTTTTCCACATACTATACTATGGCTTTTTATCACCTTTTTTCAATATACTATACCATGGCCTTTTTTGACATACTATACTATGGCTTTTTATAATTTTTTCGACATACTATACTATGGCTTTTTGTCACCTTTTTTCAATATACTATACCATGGCCTTTTTCGACATACTATACTATGGCTTTTTATCATTTTTTTCGGCATACTATACTATGGCTTTTTAATCACTTTTTTCGATATACTATACTATGACTTTTTTATCACTTTTTTCGAGAAACTATACTATGACTTTTTTCCACATACTATACTATGGCTTTTTATCAACTTTTTTCAATATACTATACCATGGCCTTTTTTGACATACTATACTACGGCTTTTTATCACTTTTCTCGACATACTATACTATGGCTTTTTTTTCACTTTTTTCGACATACTATACTATGGCTTTTTATCACTTTTTTCGACATACTATACTACGGCTTTTTATCACTTTTCTCGACATACTATACTATGGCTTTTTTCCACATACTATACTATGGCTTTTTATCACCTTTTTTCAATATACTATACCATGGCCTTTTTTGACATACTATACTATGGCTTTTTATCATTTGTTTCGACATACTATACTATGGCTTTTTTATCACTTTTCTCGACATACTATAATATGACTTTTTATAATTTGTTTCGACAAACTATACTATGGCTTTTTATCATTTGTTTCGACATACTATACTATGGCTTTTTTACCACTTTTCTCGACATACTATACTATGGCTTTTTATAATTTTTTCGACATACTATACTATGGCTTTTTGTCACCTTTTTTCAATATACTATACCATGGCCTTTTTCGACATACTATACTATGGCTTTTTATCATTTTTTTCGGCATACTATACAATGGCTTTTTAATCACTTTTTTCGATATACTATACTATGACTTTTTTATCACTTTTTTCGACAAACTATACTATGGCTTTTTATCATTTGTTTCGACATATTATACTATGGCTTTTTTACCAGTTTTCTCGACATACTATACTATGGCTTTTTTCCACATACTATACTACGGCTTTTTATAATTTTTTCGACATACTATACTATGGCTTTTTGTCACCTTTTTTCAATATACTATACCATGGCCTTTTTCGACATACTATACTATGGCTTTTTATCATTTTTTTCGGCATACTATACAATGGCTTTTTAATCACTTTTCTCGACATACTATACTATGGCTTTTAATCACTTTTTTCGACATACTATACTATGGCTTTTAATCACTTTTTTCGACATACTATACTATGGCTTTTTATCACTTTTTTCAACATACTATACTATGGCTTTTTATCACTTTTTTCGACATACTATACTATGGCTTTTTTCCACATACTATACTATGGCTTTTTATCACCTTTTTTCAATATACTATACCATGGCCTTTTTTGACATACTATACTATGGCTTTTTATCATTTGTTTCGACATACTATGCTATGGCTTTTTTATCACTGTTTTCGACATACCGTACTGTGGCTTTTTATAATTTTTTTCGACATACTATACTATGGCTTTTTTTATCACCTTTTTTCAATATACTATACCATGGCCTTTTTTGACATACTATACTATGGCTTTTTCATAATTTTTTTTGACATACTATACTATGGCTTTTTATCACCTTTTTTCAATATACTATACCATGGCCTTTTTCGACATACTATACTATGGCTTTTTATCATTTTTTTCGGCATACTATACTATGGCTTTTTAATCACTTTTTTCGATATACTATACTATGACTTTTTTATCACTTTTTTCGACAAACTATACTATGGCTTTTTATCATTTGTTTCGACATACTATACTATGGCTTTTTTACCACTTTTCTCGACATACTATACTATGGCTTTTTATAATTTTTTCGACATACTATACTATGGCTTTTTATCACCTTTTTTCAATATACTATACCATGGCCTTTTTTGACATACTATACTATGGCTTTTTATCATTTGTTTCGACATACTATACTATGGCTTTTTTACCACTTTTCTCGACATACTATACTATGGCTTTTTATAATTTTTTCGACATACTATACTATGGCTTTTTTATCACTTTTTTCGACATACTATACTAAGGCTTTTTATCACTTTTCTCGACATACTATACTATGGCTTTTTATCATTTTTTTCGGCATACTATACTATGGCTTTTTAATCACTTTTTTCGATATACTATACTATGACTTTTTTATCACTTTTTCGACAAACTATACTATGGCTTTTTATCATTTGTTTCGACATACTATACTATGGCTTTTTTACCACTTTTCTCGACATACTATACTATGGCTTTTTATCACCTTTTTTCAATATACTATACCATGGCCTTTTTTGACATACTATACTATGGCTTTTTATCATTTGTTTCGACATACTATACTATGGCTTTTTTACCACTTTTCTCGACATACTATACTATGGCTTTTTATAATTTTTTCGACATACTATACTATGGCTTTTTTATCACTTTTTTCGACATACTATACTAAGGCTTTTTATCACTTTTCTCGACATACTATACTATGGCTTTTTTCCACATACTATACTATGGCTTTTTATCACCTTTTTTCAATATACTATACTATGGCCTTTTTTGACATACTATACTATGGCTTTTTATCACTTTTCTCGACATACTATACTATGGCTTTTTATCACTTTTCTCGACATACTATACTATGGCTTTTTATCACTTTTCTCGACATACTATACTATGGCTTTTTTCCACATACTATACTATGGCTTTTTATCACCTTTTTTCAATATACTATACTATGGCCTTTTTTGACATACTATACTATGGCTTTTTATCATTTGTTTTGACATACTATACTATGGCTTTTTTATCACTTTTCTCGACATATTATACTATGACTTTTTATAATTTGTTTCGACAAACTATACTATGGCTTTTTATCATTTGTTTCGACATACTATACTATGGCTTTTTTACCACTTTTCTCGACATACTATACTATGGCTTTTTATAATTTTTTCGACATACTATACTATGGCTTTTTATAATTTTTTCCACATACTATACTATGGCTTTTTGTCACCTTTTTTCAATATACTATACCATGGCCTTTTTCGACATACTATACTATGGCTTTTTATCATTTTTTTCGGCATACTATACTATGGCTTTTTAATCACTTTTTTCGACAAACTATACTATGGCTTTTTATCATTTGTTTCGACATACTATACTATGGCTTTTTTACCAGTTTTCTCGACATACTATACTATGGCTTTTTTCCACATACTATACTACGGCTTTTTATCACCTTTTTTCAATATACTATACCATGGCCTTTTTTGACATACTATACTACGGCTTTTTATCACTTTTCTCGACATACTATACTATGGCTTTTTTATCACTTTTTTCGACATACTATACTATGGCTTTTTATCACTTTTTTCGACATACTATACTATGGCTTTTTTCCACATACTATACTATGGCTTTTTATCACCTTTTTTCAATATACTATACCATGGCCTTTTTTGACATACTATACTACGGCTTTTTATCACTTTTCTCGACATACTATACTATGGCTTTTTTCCACATACTATACTATGGCTTTTTATCACCTTTTTTCAATATACTATACCATGGCCTTTTTTGACATACTATACTATGGCTTTTTATCATTTGTTTCGACATACTATACTATGGCTTTTTTATCACTTTTCTCGACATACTATACTATGACTTTTTATAATTTGTTTCGACAAACTATAGTATGGCTTTTTATCTTTTGTTTCGACATACTATACTATGGCTTTTTTACCAGTTTTCTCGACATACTATACTATGGCTTTTTATCACCTTTTTTCAATATACTATACCATGGCCTTTTTCGACATACTATACTATGGCTTTTTATCATTTTTTTCGGCATACTATACTATGGCTTTTTAATCACTTTTTTCGATATACTATACTATGGCTTTTTTCCACATACTATACTATGGCTTTTTATCACCCTTTTTCAATATACTATACCATGGCCTTTTTTGACATACTATACTACGGCTTTTTATCACTTTTCTCGACATACTATACTATGGCTTTTTCCCACATACTATACTATGGCTTTTTATCACCTTTTTTCAATATACTATACCATGGCCTTTTTTGACATACTATACTATGGCTTTTTATCATTTGTTTCGACATACGATACTATGGCTTTTTTATCACTTTTCTCGACATACTATACTATGACTTTTTATAATTTGTTTCGACAAACTATACTATGGCTTTTTATCATTTGTTTCGACATACTATACTATGGCTTTTTTACCAGTTTTCTCGACATACTATACTATGGCTTTTTATAATTTGTTTCGACATACTATACTATGGCTTTTTTATCACTTTTCTCGACATACTATACTATGGCTTTTTATAATTTTTTCGACATACTATACTATGGCTTTTTATCATTTTTTTCGGCATACTATACTATGGCTTTTTAATCACTTTTTTCGATATACTATACTATGACTTTTTTATCACTTTTTTCGACAAACTATACTATGGCTTTTTATCATTTGTTTCGACATACTATACTATGGCTTTTTTCCACATACTATACTATGGCTTTTTATCACCTTTTTTCAATATACTATACCATGGCCTTTTTTGACATACTATACTACGGCTTTTTATCACTTTTCTCGACATACTATACTATGGCTTTTTTATCACTTTTTTCGACATAATATACTATGGCTTTTTATCACTTTTTTCGACATACTATACTATGGCTTTTTATCACTTTTTTCGACATACTATACTATGGCTTTTTATCACTTTTTTCAACATACTATACTATGGCTTTTTATCACTTTTTTCGACATACTATACTATGGCTTTTTTCCACATACTATACTATGGCTTTTTATCACCTTTTTTCAATATACTATACCATGGCCTTTTTTGACATACTATACTATGGCTTTTTATCATTTGTTTCGACATACTATACTATGGCTTTTTATAATTTTTTCGACATACTATACTATGGCTTTTTTACCACTTTTCTCGACATACTATACTATGGCTTTTTATAATTTTTTCGACATACTATACTATGGCTTTTTTATCACTTTTTTCGACATACTATACTAAGGCTTTTTATCACTTTTCTCGACATACTATACTATGGCTTTTTTCCACATACTATACTATGGCTTTTTATCACCTTTTTTCAATATACTATACTATGGCCTTTTTTGACATACTATACTATGGCTTTTTATCACTTTTCTCGACATACTATACTATGGCTTTTTTCCACATACTATACTATGGCTTTTTATCACCTTTTTTCAATATACTATACCATGGCCTTTTTTGACATACTATACTACGGCTTTTTATCACTTTTCTCGACATACTATACTATGGCTTTTTATCACTTTTCTCGACATACTATACTATGGCTTTTTTATCACTTTTTTCGACATACTATACTATGGCTTTTTTATCACTTTTTTCGACATACTATACTATGGTTTTTTATCACTTTTCTCGACATACTATACTATGGCTTTTTATCACTTTTCTCGACATACTATACTATGGCTTTTTTCCACATACTATACTATGGCTTTTTATCACCTTTTTTCAATATACTATACCATGGCCTTTTTTGACATACTATACTATGGCTTTTTATCATTTGTTTCGACATACTATACTATGGCTTTTTATCACTTTTCTCGACATACTATACTATGGCTTTTTTCCACATACTATACTATGGCTTTTTATCACCTTTTTTCAATATACTATACCATGGCCTTTTTTGACATACTATACTATGGCTTTTTATCATTTGTTTCGACATACTATACTATGGCTTTTTTATCACTTTTCTCGACATACTATACTATGACTTTTTATAATTTGTTTCGACAAACTATACTATGGCTTTTTATCATTTGTTTCGACATACTATACTATGGCTTTTTATAATTTTTTCGACATACTATACTATGGCTTTTTATAATTTTTTCGACATACTATACTATGGCTTTTTGTCACCTTTTTTCAATATACTATACCATGGCCTTTTTCGACATACTATACTATGGCTTTTTATCATTTGTTTCGACATACTATACTATGGCTTTTTTACCAGTTTTCTCGACATACTATACTATGGCTTATTATCACTTTTCTCGACATACTATACTATGGCTTTTTTTTCACATACTATACTATGGCTTTTTATCACCTTTTTTCAATATACTATACCATGGCCTTTTTTGACATACTATACTACGGCTTTTTATCACTTTTCTCGACATACTATACTATGGCTTTTTTATCACTTTTTTCGACATACTATACTATGGCTTTTTATCACTTTTTTCGACATACTATACTATGGCTTTTTATCACTTTTTTCGACATACTATACTATGGCTTTTTATCACTTTTTTCGACATACTATACTATGGCTTTTTATCACTTTTTTCGACATACTATACTATGGCTTTTTATCACTTTTTTCAACATACTATACTACGGCTTTTTATCACTTTTTTCGACATACTATACTATGGCTTTTTTCCACATACTATACTATTGCTTTTTATCACTTTTTTCGACATACTATACTATGGCTTTTTATCATTTGTTTCGACATACTATACTATGGCTTTTTTACCAGTTTCCTCGACATACTATACTATGGCTTTTTATAATTTGTTTCGACATACTATACTATGGCTTTTTTATCACTTTTCTCGACATACTATACTATGGCTTTTTATAATTTTTTCGACATACTATACTATGGCTTTTTATCATTTTTTTTCGGCATACTATACTATGGCTTTTTAATCACTTTTTTCGATATACTATACTATGACTTTTTTATCACTTTTTTCGACAAACTATACTATGGCTTTTTATCATTTGTTTCGACATACTATACTATGGCTTTTTTCCACATACTATACTATGGCTTTTTATCACCTTTTTTCAATATACTATACCATGGCCTTTTTTGACATACTATACTACGGCTTTTTATCACTTTTCTCGACATACTATACTATGGCTTTTTTATCACTTTTTTCGACATAATATACTATGGCTTTTTATCACTTTTTTCGAAATACTATACTATGGCTTTTTATCACTTTTTTCGACATACTATACTATGGCTTTTTATCACTTTTTTCAACATACTATACTATGGCTTTTTATCACTTTTTTCGACATACTATACTATGGCTTTTTTCCACATACTATACTATGGCTTTTTATCACCTTTTTTCAATATACTATACCATGGCCTTTTTTGACATACTATACTATGGCTTTTTATCATTTGTTTCGACATACTATACTATGGCTTTTTTACCACTTTTCTCGACATACTATACTATGGCTTTTTATAATTTTTTCGACATACTATACTATGGCTTTTTTATCACTTTTTTCGACATACTATACTAAGGCTTTTTATCACTTTTCTCGACATACTATACTATGGCTTTTTTCCACATACTATACTATGGCTTTTTATCACCTTTTTTCAATATACTATACTATGGCCTTTTTTGACATACTATACTACGGCTTTTTATCACTTTTCTCGACATACTATACTATGGCTTTTTATCACTTTTCTCGACATACTATACTATGGCTTTTTTATCACTTTTTTCGACATACTATACTATGGCTTTTTTATCACTTTTTTCGACATACTATACTATGGTTTTTTATCACTTTTCTCGACATACTATACTACGGCTTTTTATCACTTTTCTCGACATACTATACTATGGCTTTTAATCACTTTTTTCCACATACTATACTATGGCTTTTAATCACTTTTTTCGACATACTATACTATGGCTTTTTATCACTTTTTTCGACATACTATATTATGGCTTTTTATCACTTTTTTCAACATACTATACTATGGCTTTTTATCACTTTTTTCGACATACTATACTATGGCTTTTTTCCACATACTATACTATGGCTTTTTATCACCTTTTTTCAATATACTATACCATGGCCTTTTTTGACATACTATACTATGGCTTTTTATCATTTGTTTCGACATACTATACTATGGCTTTTTTCCACATACTATACTATGGCTTTTTATCACCTTTTTTCAATATACTATACAATGGCCTTTTTTGACATACTATACTACGGCTTTTTATCACTTTTCTCGACATACTATACTATGGCTTTTTATCACGTTTTTCCACATACTATACTATGGTTTTTTATCACTTTTCTCGACATACTATACTACGGCTTTTTATCACTTTTCTCGACATACTATACTATGGCTTTTTTCCACATACTATACTATGGCTTTTTATCACCTTTTTTCAATATACTATACCATGGCCTTTTTTGACATACTATACTATGGCTTTTTATCATTTGTTTCGACATACTATACTATGGCTTTTTTTATCACTTTTCTCGACATACTATACTATGACTTTTTATAATTTGTTTCGACATACTATACTATGGCTTTTTATCATTTGTTTCGACATACTATACTATGGCTTTTTATAATTTTTTCGACATACTATACTATGGCTTTTTATAATTTTTTCGACATACTATACTATGGCTTTTTGTCACCTTTTTTCAATATACTATACCATGGCCTTTTTCGACATACTATACTATGGCTTTTTATCATTTGTTTCGACATACTATACTATGGCTTTTTTACCAGTTTTCTCGACATACTATACTATGGCTTTTTATCACTTTTCTCGACATACTATACTATGGCTTTTTTCCACATACTATACTATGGCTTTTTATCACCTTTTTTCAATATACTATACCATGGCCTTTTTTGACATACTATACTACGGCTTTTTATCACTTTTCTCGACATACTATACTATGGCTTTTTTATCACTTTTTTCGACATACTATACTATGGCTTTTTATCACTTTTTTCGACATACTATACTATGGCTTTTTATCACTTTTTTCGACATACTATACTATGGCTTTTTATCACTTTTTTCGACATACTATACTATGGCTTTTTATCACTTTTTTCAACATACTATACTACGGCTTTTTATCACTTTTTTCGACATACTATACTATGGCTTTTTTCCACATACTATACTATTGCTTTTTATCACTTTTTTCGACATACTATACTATGGCTTTTTATCACTTTTTTCGACATACTATACTATGGCTTTTTATCACTTTTTTCAACATACTATACTACGGCTTTTTATCACTTTTTTCGACATACTATACTATGGCTTTTTTCCACATACTATACTATGGCTTTTTATCACCCTTTTTCAATATACTATACCATGGCCTTTTTTGACATACTATACTACGGCTTTTTATCACTTTTCTCGACATACTATACTATGGCTTTTTTCCACATACTATACTATGGCTTTTTATCACCTTTTTTCAATATACTATACCATGGCCTTTTTTGACATACTATACTATGGCTTTTTATCATTTGTTTCGACATACTATACTATGGCTTTTTTATCACTTTTCTCGACATACTATACTATGACTTTTTATAATTTGTTTCGACAAACTATACTATGGCTTTTTATCATTTGTTTCGACATACTATACTATGGCTTTTTTACCACTTTTCTCGACATACTATACTATGGCTTTTTATAAATTTTTCGACATACTATACTATGGCTTTTTGTCACCTTTTTTCAATATACTATACCATGGCCTTTTTCGACATACTATACTATGGCTTTTTATCATTTTCTTCGGCATACTATACTATGGCTTTTTAATCACTTTTTTCGATATACTATACTATGACTTTTTTATAACTTTTTTCGACAAACTATACTATGGCTTTTTATCATTTGTTTCGACATACTATACTATGGCTTTTTTACCAGTTTTCTCGACATACTATACTATGGCTTTTTATAATTTTTTCGACATACTATACTATGGCTTTTTATCACCTTTTTTCAATATACTATACCATGGCCTTTTTTGACATACTATACTACGGCTTTTTATCACTTTTCTCGACATACTATACTATGGCTTTTTTATCACTTTTTTCGACATACTATACTATGGCTTTTTATCACTTTTTTCGACATACTATACTATGGCTTTTTATCACTTTTTTCAATATACTATACCATGGCCTTTTTTGACATACTATACTACGGCTTTTTATCACTTTTCTCGACATACTATACTATGGCTTTTTTCCACATACTATACTATGGCTTTTTATCACCTTTTTTCAATATACTATACCATGGCCTTTTTTGACATACTATACTATGGCTTTTTATCTTTTGTTTCGACATACTATACTATGACTTTTTTACCAGTTTTCTCGACATACTATACTATGGCTTTTTATAATTTTTTCGACATACTATACTATGGCTTTTTATCACCTTTTTTCAATATACTATACCATGGCCTTTTTCGACATACTATACTATGGCTTTTTATCATTTTTTTCGGCATACTATACTATGGCTTTTTAATCACTTTTTTCGATATACTATACTATGGCTTTTTTCCACATACTATACTATGGCTTTTTATCACCCTTTTTCAATATACTATACCATGGCCTTTTTTGACATACTATACTATGGCTTTTAATCATTTGTTTCGACATACTATACTATGGCTTTTTTATCACTTTTCTCGACATACTATACTATGACTTTTTATAATTTGTTTCGACAAACTATACTATGGCTTTTGTTTCGACATACTATACTATGGCTTTTTTACCAGTTTTCTCGACATACTATACTATGGCTTTTTTCCACATACTATACTATGGCTTTTTATCACCTTTTTTCAATATACTATACCATGGCCTTTTTTGACATACTATACTATGGCTTTTTATAATTTTTTCGACATACTATACTATGGCTTTTTGTCACCTTTTTTCAATATACTATACCATGGCCTTTTTCGACATACTATACTATGGCTTTTTATCATTTTTTTCGGCATACTATACTATGGCTTTTTAATCACTTTTTTCGATATACTATACTATGACTTTTTTATCACTTTTTTCGAGAAACTATACTATGACTTTTTTCCACATACTATACTATGGCTTTTTATCAACTTTTTTCAATATACTATACCATGGCCTTTTTTGACATACTATACTACGGCTTTTTATCACTTTTCTCGACATACTATACTATGGCTTTTTTTTCACTTTTTTCGACATACTATACTATGGCTTTTTATCACTTTTTTCGACATACTATACTATGGCTTTTTATCACTTTTTTCGATATACTATACTATGGCTTTTTTCCACATACTATACTATGGCTTTTTATCACCTTTTTTCAATATACTATACCATGGCCTTTTTTGACATACTATACTACGGCTTTTTATCACTTTTCTCGACATACTATACTATGGCTTTTTTCCACATACTATACTATGGCTTTTTATCACCTTTTTTCAATATACTATACCATGGCCTTTTTTGACATACTATACTATGGCTTTTTATCATTTGTTTCGACATACTATACTATGGCTTTTTTATCACTTTTCTCGACATACTATAATATGACTTTTTATAATTTGTTTCGACAAACTATACTATGGCTTTTTATCATTTGTTTCGACATACTATACTATGGCTTTTTTACCACTTTTCTCGACATACTATACTATGGCTTTTTATAATTTTTTCGACATACTATACTATGGCTTTTTGTCACCTTTTTTCAATATACTATACCATGGCCTTTTTCGACATACTATACTATGGCTTTTTATCATTTTTTTCGGCATACTATACAATGGCTTTTTAATCACTTTTTTCGATATACTATACTATGACTTTTTTATCACTTTTTTCGACAAACTATACTATGGCTTTTTATCATTTGTTTCGACATACTATACTATGGCTTTTTTACCAGTTTTCTCGACATACTATACTATGGCTTTTTTCCACATACTATACTACGGCTTTTTATCACTTTTCTCGACATACTATACTATGGCTTTTAATCACTTTTTTCGACATACTATACTATGGCTTTTAATCACTTTTTTCGACATACTATACTATGGCTTTTTATCACTTTTTTCAACATACTATACTATGGCTTTTTATCACTTTTTTCGACATACTATACTATGGCTTTTTTCCACATACTATACTATGGCTTTTTATCACCTTTTTTCAATATACTATACCATGGCCTTTTTTGACATACTATACTATGGCTTTTTATCATTTGTTTCGACATACTATGCTATGGCTTTTTTACCACTTTTCTCGACATACTATACTATGGCTTTTTATAATTTTTTCGACATACTATACTAAGGCTTTTTATCACTTTTCTCGACATACTATACTAAGGCTTTTTATCACTTTTCTCGACATACTATACTATGGCTTTTTTCCACATACTATACTATGGCTTTTTATCACCTTTTTTCAATATACTATACTATGGCCTTTTTTGACATACTATACTACGGCTTTTTATCACTTTTTTCGACATACTATACTATGGTTTTTTATCACTTTTCTCGACATACTATACTACGGCTTTTTATCACTTTTCTCGACATACTATACTATGGCTTTTTTCCACATACTATACTATGGCTTTTTATCACCTTTTTTCAATATACTATACCATGGCCTTTTTTGACATACTATACTATGGCTTTTTATCATTTGTTTCGACATACTATACTATGGCTTTTTTATCACTTTTCTCGACATACTATACTATGACTTTTTATAATTTGTTTCGACAAACTATACTATGGCTTTTTATCATTTGTTTCGACATACTATACTATGGCTTTTTATAATTTTTTCGACATACTATACTATGGCTTTTTATAATTTTTTCGACATACAATACTATGGCTTTTTGTCACCTTTTTTCAATATACTATACCATGGCCTTTTTCGACATACTATACTATGGCTTTTTATCATTTGTTTCGACATACTATACTATGGCTTTTTTACCAGTTTTCTCGACATACTATACTACGGCTTTTTATCACTTTTCTCGACATACTATACTATGGCTTTTTTCCACATACTATACTATGGCTTTTTATCACCTTTTTTCAATATACTATACCATGGCCTTTTTTGACATACTATACTACGGCTTTTTATCACTTTTCTCGACATACTATACTATGGCTTTTTTATCACTTTTTTCGACATACTATACTATGGCTTTTTATCACTTTTTTTTGACATACTATACTATGGCTTTTTATCACTTTTTTCGACATACTATACTATGGCTTTTTATCACTTTTTTCGACATACTATACTACGGCTTTTTATCACTTTTTTCGACATACTATACTATGGCTTTTTTCCACATACTATACTATGGCTTTTTATCACTTTTTTCGACATACTATACTATGGCTTTTTATCACTTTTTTCGACATACTATACTATGGCTTTTTATCACTTTTTTCAACATACTATACTACGGCTTTTTATCACTTTTTTCGACATACTATACTATGGCTTTTTTCCACATACTATACTATGGCTTTTTATCACCCTTTTTCAATATACTATACCATGGCCTTTTTTGACATACTATACTACGGCTTTTTATCACTTTTCTCGACATACTATACTATGGCTTTTTTCCACATACTATACTATGGCTTTTTATCACCTTTTTTCAATATACTATACCATGGCCTTTTTTGACATACTATACTATGGCTTTTTATCTTTTGTTTCGACATACTATACTATGGCTTTTTATCTTTTGTTTCGACATACTATACTATGACTTTTTTACCAGTTTTCTCGACATACTATACTATGGCTTTTTATAATTTTTTCGACATACTATACTATGGCTTTTTATCACCTTTTTTCAATATACTATACCATGGCCTTTTTCGACATACTATACTATGGCTTTTTATCATTTTTTTCGGCATACTATACTATGGCTTTTTAATCACTTTTTTCGATATACTATACTATGGCTTTTTTCCACATACTATACTATGGCTTTTTATCACCCTTTTTCAATATACTATACCATGGCCTTTTTTGACATACTATACTATGGCTTTTTATCATTTGTTTCGACATACTATACTATGGCTTTTTTATCACTTTTCTCGACATACTATACTATGACTTTTTCTAATTTGTTTCGACAAACTATACTATGGCTTTTTATCATTTGTTTCGACATACTATACTATGGCTTTTTTACCAGTTTTCTCGACATACTATACTATGGCTTTTTATAATTTTTTCGACATACTATACTATGGCTTTTTATCACCTTTTTTCAATATACTATACCATGGCCTTTTTTGACATACTATACTATGGCTTTTTATCACTTTTCTCGACATACTATACTATGGCTTTTTTATCACTTTTCTCGACATACTATACTATGGCTTTTTTCCACATACTATACTATGGCTTTTTATCACCTTTTTTCAATATACTATACCATGGCCTTTTTTGACATACTATACTATGGCTTTTTTACCAGTTTTCTCGACATACTATACTATGGCTTTTTATAATTTTTTCGACATACTATACTATGGCTTTTTATCACCTTTTTTCAATATACTATACCATGGCCTTTTTCGACATACTATACTATGGCTTTTTATCATTTTTTTCGGCATACTATACTATGGCTTTTTAATCACTTTTTTCGATATACTATACTATGGCTTTTTTCCACATACTATACTATGGCTTTTTATCACCCTTTTTCAATATACTATACCATGGCCTTTTTTGACATACTATACTATGGCTTTTTATCATTTGTTTCGACATACTATACTATGGCTTTTTTATCACTTTTCTCGACATACTATACTATGACTTTTTATAATTTGTTTCGACAAACTATACTATGGCTTTTTATCATTTGTTTCGACATACTATACTATGGCTTTTTTACCAGTTTTCTCGACATACTATACTATGGCTTTTTATAATTTTTTCGACATACTATACTATGGCTTTTTATCACCTTTTTTCAATATACTATACCATGGCCTTTTTTGACATACTATACTATGGCTTTTTATCACTTTTCTCGACATACTATACTATGGCTTTTTTATCACTTTTCTCGACATACTATACTATGGCTTTTTTCCACATACTATACTATGGCTTTTTATCACCTTTTTTCAATATACTATACCATGGCCTTTTTTGACATACTATACTATGGCTTTTTATAATTTTTTCGACATACTATACTATGGCTTTTTGTCACCTTTTTTCAATATACTATACCATGGCCTTTTTCGACATACTATACTATGGCTTTTTAATCACTTTTTTCGATATACTATACTATGACTTTTTTATCACTTTTTTCGACAAACTATACTATGACTTTTTTCCACATACTATACTATGGCTTTTTATCACCTTTTTTCAATATACTATACCATGGCCTTTTTTGACATACTATACTACGGCTTTTTATCACTTTTCTCGACATACTATACTATGGCTTTTTTTTCACTTTTTTCGACATACTATACTATGGCTTTTTATCACTTTTTTCGACATACTATACTATGGCTTTTTATCACTTTTTTCGATATACTATACTATGGCTTTTTTCCACATACTATACTATGGCTTTTTATCACCTTTTTTCAATATACTATACCATGGCCTTTTTTGACATACTATACTACGGCTTTTTATCACTTTTCTCGACATACTATACTATGGCTTTTTTCCACATACTATACTATGGCTTTTTATCACCTTTTTTCAATATACTATACCATGGCCTTTTTTGACATACTATACTATGGCTTTTTATCATTTGTTTCGACATACTATACTATGGCTTTTTTATCACTTTTCTCGACATACTATAATATGACTTTTTATAATTTTTTTCGACAAACTATACTATGGCTTTTTATCATTTGTTTCGACATACTATACTATGGCTTTTTTACCACTTTTCTCGACATACTATACTATGGCTTTTTATAATTTTTTCGACATACTATACTATGGCTTTTTGTCACCTTTTTTCAATATACTATACCATGGCCTTTTTCGACATACTATACTATGGCTTTTTATCATTTTTTTCGGCATACTATACAATGGCTTTTTAATCACTTTTTTCGATATACTATACTATGACTTTTTTATCACTTTTTTCGACAAACTATACTATGGCTTTTTATTATTTGTTTCAACATACTATACTATGGCTTTTTTACCAGTTTTCTCGACATACTATACTATGGCTTTTTTATCACTTTTTTCGACATACTATACTATGGCTTTTTATCACTTTTTTCGACATACTATACTATGGCTTTTTATCACTTTTTTCAACATACTATACTATGGCTTTTTATCACTTTTTTCGACATACTATACTATGGCTTTTTTCCACATACTATACTATGGCTTTTTATCACCTTTTTTCAATATACTATACCATGGCCTTTTTTGACATACTATACTATGGCTTTTTATCATTTGTTTCGACATACTATACTATGGCTTTTTTATCACTTTTCTCGACATACTATACTATGACTTTTTATAATTTGTTTCGACAAACTATAGTATGGCTTTTTATCTTTTGTTTCGACATACTGTACTATGGCTTTTTTACCAGTTTTCTCGACATACTATACTATGGCTTTTTATAATTTTTTCCACATACTATACTATGGCTTTTTATCACCTTTTTTCAATATACTATACCATGGCCTTTTTCGCCATACTATACTATGGCTTTTTATCATTTTTTTCGGCATACTATGCTATGGCTTTTTAATCACTTTTTTCGATATACTATACTATGGCTTTTTTCCACATACTATACTATGGCTTTTTATCACCCTTTTTCAATATACTATACCATGGCCTTTTTTGACATACTATACTATGGCTTTTTATCATTTGTTTCGACATACTATACTATGGCTTTTTAATCACTTTTCTCGACATACTATACTATGACTTTTTATAATTTGTTTCGACATACTATACTATGGCTTTTTTACCAGTTTTCTCGACAAACTATACTATGGCTTTTTATCATTTGTTTCGACATACTATACTATGGCTTTTTTACCAGTTTTCTCGACATACTATACTATGGCTTTTTATAATTTTTTCGACATACTATACTATGGCTTTTTATCACCTTTTTTCAATATACTATACCATGGCCTTTTTCGACATACTATACTATGGCTTTTTATCATTTTTTTCGGCATACTATACTATGGCTTTTTAATCACTTTTTTCGATATACTATACTATGGCTTTTTTCCACATACTATACTATGGCTTTTTATCACCCTTTTTCAATATACTATACCATGGCCTTTTTTGACATACTATACTATGGCTTTTTATCATTTGTTTCGACATACTATACTATGGCTTTTTTATCACTTTTCTCGACATACTATACTATGACTTTTTATAATTTGTTTCGACAAACTATACTATGGCTTTTTATCATTTGTTTCGACATACTATACTATGGCTTTTTTACCAGTTTTCTCGACATACTATACTATGGCTTTTTATAATTTTTTCGACATACTATACTATGGCTTTTTATCACCTTTTTTCAATATACTATACCATGGCCTTTTTTGACATACTATACTATGGCTTTTTATCACTTTTCTCGACATACTATACTATGGCTTTTTTATCACTTTTCTCGACATACTATACTATGGCTTTTTTCCACATACTATACTATGGCTTTTTATCACCTTTTTTCAATATACTATACCATGGCCTTTTTTGACATACTATACTATGGCTTTTTATAATTTTTTCGACATACTATACTATGGCTTTTTGTCACCTTTTTTCAATATACTATACCATGGCCTTTTTCGACATACTATACTATGGCTTTTTAATCACTTTTTTCGATATACTATACTATGACTTTTTTATCACTTTTTTCGACAAACTATACTATGACTTTTTTCCACATACTATACTATGGCTTTTTATCACCTTTTTTCAATATACTATACCATGGCCTTTTTTGACATACTATACTACGGCTTTTTATCACTTTTCTCGACATACTATACTATGGCTTTTTTTTCACTTTTTTCGACATACTATACTATGGCTTTTTATCACTTTTTTCGACATACTATACTATGGCTTTTTATCACTTTTTTCGATATACTATACTATGGCTTTTTTCCACATACTATACTATGGCTTTTTATCACCTTTTTTCAATATACTATACCATGGCCTTTTTTGACATACTATACTACGGCTTTTTATCACTTTTCTCGACATACTATACTATGGCTTTTTTCCACATACTATACTATGGCTTTTTATCACCTTTTTTCAATATACTATACCATGGCCTTTTTTGACATACTATACTATGGCTTTTTATCATTTGTTTCGACATACTATACTATGGCTTTTTTATCACTTTTCTCGACATACTATAATATGACTTTTTATAATTTTTTTCGACAAACTATACTATGGCTTTTTATCATTTGTTTCGACATACTATACTATGGCTTTTTTACCACTTTTCTCGACATACTATACTATGGCTTTTTATAATTTTTTCGACATACTATACTATGGCTTTTTGTCACCTTTTTTCAATATACTATACCATGGCCTTTTTCGACATACTATACTATGGCTTTTTATCATTTTTTTCGGCATACTATACAATGGCTTTTTAATCACTTTTTTCGATATACTATACTATGACTTTTTTATCACTTTTTTCGACAAACTATACTATGGCTTTTTATTATTTGTTTCAACATACTATACTATGGCTTTTTTACCAGTTTTCTCGACATACTATACTATGGCTTTTTTATCACTTTTTTCGACATACTATACTATGGCTTTTTATCACTTTTTTCGACATACTATACTATGGCTTTTTATCACTTTTTTCAACATACTATACTATGGCTTTTTATCACTTTTTTCGACATACTATACTATGGCTTTTTTCCACATACTATACTATGGCTTTTTATCACCTTTTTTCAATATACTATACCATGGCCTTTTTTGACATACTATACTATGGCTTTTTATCATTTGTTTCGACATACTATACTATGGCTTTTTTCCACATACTATACTATGGCTTTTTTATCACTTTTCTCGACATACTATACTATGACTTTTTATAATTTGTTTCGACAAACTATAGTATGGCTTTTTATCTTTTGTTTCGACATACTGTACTATGGCTTTTTTACCAGTTTTCTCGACATACTATACTATGGCTTTTTATAATTTTTTCCACATACTATACTATGGCTTTTTATCACCTTTTTTCAATATACTATACCATGGCCTTTTTCGCCATACTATACTATGGCTTTTTATCATTTTTTTCGGCATACTATGCTATGGCTTTTTAATCACTTTTTTCGATATACTATACTATGGCTTTTTTCCACATACTATACTATGGCTTTTTATCACCCTTTTTCAATATACTATACCATGGCCTTTTTTGACATACTATACTATGGCTTTTTATCATTTGTTTCGACATACTATACTATGGCTTTTTAATCACTTTTCTCGACATACTATACTATGACTTTTTATAATTTGTTTCGACATACTATACTATGGCTTTTTTACCAGTTTTCTCGACAAACTATACTATGGCTTTTTATCATTTGTTTCGACATACTATACTATGGCTTTTTTACCAGTTTTCTCGACATACTATACTATGGCTTTTTATAATTTTTTTGACATACTATACTATGGCTTTTTATCACCTTTTTTCAATATACTATACCATGGCCTTTTTTGACATACTATACTACGGCTTTTTATCATTTGTTTCGACATACTATACTATGGCTTTTTTATCACTTTTCTCGACATACTATACTATGGCTTTTTATCATTTGTTTCGACATACTATACTATGGCTTTTTATCACTTTACTCGACATACTATACTATGGCTTTTTTATCACTTTTCTCGACATACTATACTATGGCTTTTTCATAATTTCTTTCGACATACTATACCATGGCTTTTTATCATTTTTTTCAACATTCTATAATATGGCTTTTTTATCACTTTTCTTGACATACTATTCTATGGCTTTTTATCATTTGTTTCGACATACTATACTATGGGTTTTTATAAATATTTTCAACATACTATACTATGGCTTTTTCATAATTTTTTTTGACATACTATACTATGGCTTTTTATTTGTTTTGGGTCCATGGTAAAGTGGTGTCATTCCCACATGATGTGTTCACCTCCACGTTTACTTCTAACCGATGAATTTTGGTTTCCAGAACAGCAATCTTCTGAAGGAGTTTGTAGTAGTCATCCACGGAGAAGGGAGGCATCTTGCTGCTAATTAGCTTTATCTAAGTACCATGTTTCCAGTCACTGCAGTACAGGCTTGAGCTATTGGTAGGCCACGCTCACGAAGAAAAATGATTAAATATGGCAATAGCCTACTATGTCTACAAAAAGTGTATAGTCCAGTGATTTATAAGTATCCAAGAGCCGCTGCTAATAGTTTCTCTCAGAGGAAAAGCAAGATTATCAGCAGAAATAAGCAAGCAGAGGCAGGAGCAAGCAGCAAAGCGTCTGCACTGTAAGAAGCAGGAAGCTCCATGAAGGAGAAGGCACCATGTATACTGTAATTACCACTTCTGGCCACAGTGAGTGCTGTTAAGCAAAGGTTACATATCCTCAGTTATCAGGACTTCAACGTGTTGCTGCTGCTGCACTTCAGCTGCTGATAATTTGTATTAGAGCTATTGTGCTGGGCTGTTGCTGCTAATTTTGAATATCCTCAATACAGCAGGAAAGAAGCTGTTGGACCGAGTCAGAGTTGCCATTCCACTGCACGAAGTTACATAGAATGACTTCCACTGAGAACTATGTTCTCAGGGTTAAAACTCACACCCTCCACTGTGCGTCCATGAGTCTGAATGTGTTCTCCACAATCACACCAGCACAAGACATGTGATACCCTGAAGATGCTAAAGTCTGCATGACGACATGTTTGCAATATGGGAATTGGAGCCAGAATACCAAGGCAATTTCCCCAGTTTCTCCAGTTGTCCATCTTGAAAGATCCTTTCATAAAGACAACAAAGCCGGCTGGAGCATTTGGGATTCATCAGACACTCATCAGATAATGGAAGCTTTCTAAAGGAAACAAGAAGCAACAGGCTTCAGGGTAAATTTGGTAAAGTTTTTGAGAATCATAAGCACAAGCACAAGTAATACCAATGGCATGAGAAACAGACCAATCCTCTCCACTACTGGCTCTTCTGTTCAGAGTAGTTGCATTCTTTGCAACATATTTGAAATGTTTTGGACATAAGACATTTGTAACCAACCAAAGACTAAATTGTCACGATGTAACTGACCATTAGACAGAGAAGAAGCAGATAAACAAACCTGTGTCTGATGAAAACGGCAAAAAAGAAAACCCCAGAAGCTAAGACTGTGATAAAATAGTATTTATTTCACAGACACATACAAAGACAGGAAAATAAAAACAGCTTATGGTGATATCTGTCGTACACATAAAGCAAAAAGAAACAAAAAAGACTATGTACATCTGAGAATGGATGCCTGAGTGTAATTTGAGGTTTAAAAACAAAAACCAACAGGCTCCATCTGCCATCACATACTGCAGAGGAACATAGAAAAACTGAGAATACCACTAGTGTATCGACACAAAACAGAGAAGACTCCACTCGAGTGAAACAGAAAGTTGGCAATCCATAGCTACACACCATACTGCACATGGCCCACATAAAACTCAATCTGATGGATGGTTTATAAAATTTGAAGTGTCTTTGCAAAACGTATCATAAAATATCTGATTTTTTATATTTGTATATTATTCCTGACTTTTATTTTGCTGTTCAGATTGAAAAAATATGAACTTTGTTACCTGTGAAACTGAGCAATTATGAAACAAATGGCTTTACTCATGTTAGTTACAGCACTTTCATATTCACTATTATTTCTAAATAACTAACATTATTTATGTGGTTATGGTGAATTAAGAGGGCATATACAGTATTTTAAGTAAAATGAGTGAGCAGGTAGCGTGTTTATTATTTTGATTAGGGTCACATTAAAGCATGGGGAAATAAATTCAATATCCTATATAATTCTAATAGGAAATGATTGCTGACTTAATATTTGGAGGTAATATTTTGATAAAAAAAAAAAATTACATTCATTACTAGCCTATCCATTGACAGTAAAAGTAAAATCAAATCCAATTTAAACAAATGATTTATGGGTATGATTTTGATTTTTTTTAAGTTTTGCTTTTAAAAGCTCTAAACATTCAAATGCTTTATCCTTTCATAGCTAACACCCATCTGCTATATATATATATATATATATATATATATATATATATATAGATATATAGATATATATATTACTTCAATTTAAACAGAAAGTGGAAGATCAGCTCTCTGTCAAATAGAATTGGAATCATTTGAAAATGTTGTTGCCAGAGGAGCAGCTGGAGAACAAAAGAGGTCATTCATCTGAATGCAAAGAAATTAATGAAACTGAACAATAAAGTAAAGCAAGTTGGATGAAGACGAGTTTAGTAAACACATTGTCCATACAGTAATCGTACAATAACACAGCTTCATATAACTGGGGAGAAAGACACAAATACACTATGTTGGGAAGGTTCTCCAGACATGGATTATCCTCAGTCACTCATACTTTCTGTAGGAATCTCCCTTCAGTCACTTTTGGGATTTTACATGGCAACATTATGCTACACAAACATCAAAAGCGATATCTTTTGATTATTGGACTGAATATTTATTACCATTTGCTCTGATTAGATCCCTTGTAAGAAAGTTTTTATTTGAATTATTTTCCAGTTAAATAAAATGCATTGTTTTGTCTAATGGGTTTCACAATTGAATATAATGATTTGTAAAGCTGTGATTATCTGCTAATTTGTCTATTACAAATTAACATAACATGGAGTTAAACTATGTCTGTGAGACTTTCCCTAAGAATATGTTTTTCTTCTCTACATATAAACATCATTTATAATAACGAACGTTACATAAAAATGTGTGATATACAATAATATACAAAAAAGCTTCAACTGGATCCATGCATAATATGTGGAGCTAGCTTGAGAGAACATACAGTTGTCAAACTGGAAAAAGTTTGACTCAGATGCACCTTGTGTTTCTGACACAAACTATAGTTTGTCAATCAATCAATATGGTGATAACCACACAGCTTTGGATCAACAGAACATAACCACCAGACCAACAGAGATATATATATATATATATATATATATATATATATATATATATATATATATATATATATATATATATATATATATATATATATATATATATATTTTTACTGTGAGCGCCCCACTCGAGCCTCTCACTTCCATGTGTTACAGACAGGACACAAGGTTTGTAGGTGCCAAAAACAAAACTAAACCAGATATAGTTTGGGGCTTTTCATACGCTGAGCACTGGCCACCCAGAGGTCATTGGTTTTTCCATGAGTTGGTGGGTGGTGAGACACGAGTACAGTGAGCGAGGGTCGCTCTTGTCAGTGAATCGTGTTGTTTCTCATCTCCTGTTCACACCCTCCAACCAACATGCTCTGCTACATAAACTCCGCTTTCATGTGTGAGGTGGAGACATTCCTGCCATATAAAGGAAGACAAGTGCAATCCCTGTGTTCGGCTACACCAACACATCCACATTACAGCAAAATCAAATGTACCACTGTAAGCTAACTGGTGCATACTGTTTGTTATATAATGTGGTGTAGAAGAACATTATGCCACTGAATGTTTCCATAGTAACTGTGCAGAAACCATCTCAATTCTGAGTAAGTGGTGATGGGAGCAGTGATTGTGAGAGCCCACTCGCCATGGGAAAAAGAACCCACGTCAAGGTTAGAGGGCGATGTGCACGAGGAGACCTTCTGCATCCGTTTCTACCTGTAAATCTGCAACCTCTTTTTTTTCATCAGTCTAGGTTACCTTTAATATGCCTTTTTTTGTCTAGTTAAAATATGCCTCTTATTACCTTGTTACTCATGAACCTGGCTGAATGAAACCACACCAACAACTAACATGAAACACCGTCAAGTGTCCAAATGGGGTTATAGTAACTATAATGGTGTAATAATGGCCTGTTGCTGAGTCGATTCATGTATTAGTCAATCGACAACAAGAGGAGAAACAGGGATGAAACGTTCAACCACGAAGGGCAGCCTGGTGTTATGTTACTCTTTAAAAGTTGTGTGGTTGAATTAAAAAAAAAAAAAAAAGACAAATTGAATGACACATTAAGAAAGAAGTTATTTGGGGTTGTTTGGAGTCTGGGCAGGACCGCTGAATATTTACAGTTTAATATTCTCTTGCTAACTAAGTATCTAGGTAATGACATAATGCGGGTGGTTTTTGAAAGGCTGGTCTCTTCTTATCTCTCTCTCTCATACTATACATTTACTCGTATAGTATGTATATATGTGTCTTTCATTCACATACATTCAGTAACAGTAGATGGATGGATAGAAAGAAAGAGGTATGATAAAAGAAACAAAAGTACACCTGTGCTATAGACATCAGACAACAAAACAAGCATATCATGCAACATTAAATCAATTGTCATAAATGAAATAAAGTCTCTACAACCCAACCCGCCCACCCTGGACCTTATTCTCCATGTCCATCCCTCAGGTCAGGAGCCAGCAACAGGCCTCCTGTCCCTCAGATGAGACCATTAATGCCCGTAGTTGCTGCTTTGGCACCAGATGCACACACAGAGAGTTACCGCTTCCTTCACAGCATTTAGTCGGTCGGTCAGTCGATGTAATAACGGACAATGTACTAACGGATGCACATTACTCTCTCCAAAAAATAAAAGAACGTGAAGAGTTCTGGGAGAAGAGAGGAAAGTTGTCCCAGAAATAATCTTTCCCTTCCCACAAAGAAAATGCCTAAGTTCTCCTGTTTGGCAGCTGCACTTCTTGTCCTTACTTTAACCTGCTTAAAAGTTCAAAAAAAAAAAAATGTTGCTCCTTTCCGAAAAGGCTGAGGAGTGAGTCCACCTGAAGCAGCATTGGTTGTGAGTGAACTCAAATGTCCTGATGCTGTGTCGCTCCTACGGTCCGCTGAGCTGCAGTGAAGTTGCTGAAGTGAAAATAAAGAAACTGACTAGGGTCTGTTTTCCCTGTCCCCATGGACAGTAGGTGGAGTCTGCTGATGCGACCACTTAATGTGTCCAGGGAAATCTCGCAAAACACACCCTTCAGTCAGCTTTTATGTAGTGGGTAACTTCACCCTACTCCGCAAAGTTCCCTGTATGGGTTCATTCCTGTCCTGGATCCTGGTTGGACCCTCGCTGATGCATGATTCTGGTTAACGTAGTTAAATATGGACGGTCAGCTTCCTACAGTGGTAAAGGCAGAGGCTGACTCTTGGGAGGAGCCCTAGAACGGGCTGACGAGGAGAAGATGCTTGAAGTCAACCTGAGAAGAGAAAAAAAATAAAAGAGAAGAGACAAAAAAATCAGCTAGTGGAAGGAAAAAGCAGAAAGAGAGATTGGAGAAAAGAAGAGAAGACATGAAGGAGAGTTGAGGAGGAAAACAGAAAAGGACAACTTTAAAAAAAACAAACACATAAATCATAATGTAATTAAGCACTGCCTTAAAATCACAAATTTAAATAACAGAGCTGAATGAGAGATTTGCAGGCATACTTACAGGGTTATAATCTGTGTGTGTGTGTGTGTGTGTGTGTGTGTGTGTGTGTGTGTGTGTGTGTGTGTGTGTGTGTGGCTTATAATCACATGTTGGCTGGCTATCTGAAGGGTTGTCTGAATGTTGTTTATAGCAGCACTTTGAACCATTTAAGTTCCTACCAGGGCAGAGCTTTGCTATGCTCTCCTCACTGGCATAACTCCCACTGGAGGAAATGTTGTGGTACTCTGAAAGAAGTGACACTTAATTAGGACTTTAATTATCCACACAGCCGAGGCTGTTCGCCATCCAGGGGTCTAAAACTATCTGCCAAACAAGCTAAACTCAGAACATAAACTGCTGTGTGGCCATTGGTGAAAACTCAACATACTCATAACACATGTGCAACAAGAAAGACGTGAGAGGAAAATGTAATCTGACGCGAAATGCTTAAGAGAAGATTTTAAGACCAAGAAGAACAAGCACCGCGTCTGTGTGTGTCTCACATTAGATTGGCATGGACTTCATCTTGACCATGGAGGTGAGTTCCTGTTTGGTCACATGATCACGCCGCCTCTGCCTCACCCTGGAAATAGAAAACAATAAGTAAACAACAATAAAATGCCATGCTTTAAAAAAACAAACTCTTACTCAAATACAGAGAGGAAGACCACACAGGCTGTGGCCTGCGGATGTGGGATACGTGTGTGTGTGTGTCTTACCACACGACAAAGATGAGGGAAAGGACGGTGGTGAGGATGACCACGGAGAACAAAACCAGCAGAATCACCAAACCCAAATTACCTTCATCCTCAGGATGATCATGATCTGAATGGGAAGAGAGAGAGGGAAAAAAACAACAGGGGAGGTGAACAATACAAGCAGGCTGGAAGATAGAGAGAGTTAAAGCAACAGAGAGGAGGGCTGACTCAAAGATGAAGGGCTGGAGAGTAAGACGGAGAGGGAAACAGAGGAACAGATGCACGACAGAAGAGACAGATGTAAAAGTGCAGTGAAAAACAGAAAATGGAAGTTGAAAACCAAAACCAAATATAGTTAAGGAATAAGCTGGACAATAAGACACATCGCTGGGTTGTTGTCTTCTCACCAACAGCAAAACCTGTGAAAATGTGCATTTCATATTTTCACACACTCGTTTTAATCGAATGCGTTTTTTTTGTGTGTGTCTGAGGCAAAAATAAAGAGCAAAATAAAGAGTGCTATGTGTGTGTTCTCAAATATAATTACTCTCTGGTGAGAAGTTCATTTTAAATGTGCCATTTTAGCTTTCACACAAACATGCATTTATCATACTGAGAGGGGTAAACAACCCTCGTTCACACACACACAAACAAGACAAAACTGTGTTCAATGCCAACTGTGAAACAAAGCAAAAAAACAAAAACACAGCAGACACACACACACATTAACAATAAAATGAGCAAAAACATTTCATGAGCACATCTGCAAATGAGAGTGGGCATATACACACACACACACACACACACACACACACACACACACACACACACACACACACACACACACACACACACACACACACACACACACACACACACACACACACACACACACACGAAGACATCTGGTTCACAGCAGACCATCTTAAATTTGACAGCATCAGTCACGGCAACTTTCAGCCTCTACTGCCAAAACTGTGTCTATATGTCTCCTTGTATATAGTGTGTGTGTGTGTGTGTGTGTGTGTGTGTGTGCGCATGTTTAAGAATGCATTCTAGTTGTATGTATCCATACAACTAGAATGCATTTGCAACTGCATGCTGCTTTTTCCTGTGTTTTTGCCCATGTACAGTATATGTGAGCTGCTATGCACTTAACTTTTCATCCAGGGCACATACTGTAGAGAACATAATACCCTGCAGGTACAAATTACGGCAGTTATATGCAATTTGGTGATGAAGCCAGACACAAGGTACTTGTACTGCTCTATCTAGAGTATAATAAACAGTAAATAATGCCTTGTTACTGCATTAATGACTGATGTGGCTTCTTGTTGGTGCCAAATGATGGGGTAAAAAAATATCCTCGTCCTGCTGTTTGACTAGCTATGATTCACATAGCTCACCAGGCTTAGACCTAGACTGACATGACGGTAAACAAGCACGGAACAGCCTTGTTTCAAAACTGATCCTACCTTTGATCAACACGACCGTGATAATAATTCCACCTTAAAATGCGATAATGGATGTTTTGGTTTTTAATATAATGAAACAGGTTTTAGTGGGTGCATTTAATTACAATTATCCCTGCCTCTGCTGAATTATCGTTTATCTCCGGTGGGGACAAAATGTATCAAAGCGATCAATGCCACTTCACCAATGGACTATTATTAATAGAAGTATTTTAAAAGAAGTAACGTGAACACGTGATGGAACTATAAAATCCGAGCGGCAGATGCTAGATCAGTTTAGCCGCTACAGAGCTCCGTCGTATCAGCGGCAGTTGGTAGATGTGTTTAGCCGTGACTGTGACTATTTCAGGGGCCACGGTAGTTGAATTTTGCCGCGAAAAATGCTGTGTCGACAAAGGTTAAGTTTAGGCACAGAAATGTCTATACGTTTAGGAAAAAGGTCGTAGTTTGGATTAAAACACCCCAGAGGAACAAACGAGCGATTCCTGGGTGAAACTCTTTTCGCAGGGAAGTGAACACAGCTCCCTGACTTGAAAGCGCTGTGTTTTATGCTGACACCACGTTGTGCTATGTCATTTTGATATTTTCCATTGAATACTGAAGTTCATAAACAAGTACTTTGGCACGCCTGGCCGAGTGGCACTGTGTTTGAAGGGGGATTTAATTCGTGCATGTTTTGTTTAGTTGTCCATGTTAAAAAAAAAAGTAGAAATTGAATAAGTAGCAGCTTTTGGTAATTATAGTAACTGGAGAGGAGCAGCTCATACCAATAGTAATGACAGTAATTGTACTACAGTAGAGCTACAGCATTAACACATACAGTATTCCAATTATCATTTGAAATGACTTACTGTGTGGCTTGGCAGTGGAGGTTTCGGTTTCTGTGTTGAAGGTGAAGACATAGTCTGGCAGGATCGGCTCTGTAGATTCAGACGTGGAGGAGACTAACACACACACACACACACACACACACACACACACACACACACACACACACACACACACACACACACACACACACACACACACACACACACACACACACACACACACACACAGGGAGTTATTCTCATGAGTAACAACGAATATGCACACAGTACAAAGTTGGTTGATAAAGGCTTAAAAACTACTCCCAATCTAAGTTGACAGCACTAGATACAGTACATGCATGAGCCCTGATCTGTTGCAAAATATTAAAGATTATTCCTTATTCCTTGTCGTGCAAGGATGTGAGGACCTCAGTCATTGCAATTCACTCTACGGAGGAGTCAGTTAGTGAGCTTTATCTCGCCTACAGTAAGTCCAAAATGATTGGTACCAAGAAGAGATATATCTCTACTTTACTGCCCTCTCTTTACTGGCTAGCAGTGAAATACAGAACTGATTCACCCAGCTCTTCATTAAGAAGGCATGACTGGTCACCCTCTGTTTTATTACTTCTTTGTGAAACATGCAGCAACTCATTTTTTTTTTTTTTTTAATAATAATATATTAATCTGAAGATTATTTCCTGAATTAGTTTTGTTGGTCTATAAAAAGAAAATAGCAAAGAAAATGTCTATTCCACTTTCACAGAGTCCAGTTGTCTAACCAACAGTCCTAAACCCAAAGATATTCAGTTTACTACAGTACACTATTTAAGACAAGGAACAGCAGCAACTATTTACATTTTCAAAGCTGAAACCAGGATTTGGGGATTTTCTTGTGCTTAAGAATTGACTGATGGTTTTATTAGCCTAATAGCTGGTTTGATTTGCACTGAGAGATGATTTTATGGAAAGTACCCCATGCCAATCTCTAGGTATGGTGAAGGGTATGTGATGATGTGGGGCTATTTTAATTCCAAAGGCCAAGGGAACTTTATCAGGATGCATAGTATCCTGGATCCATGAAATAACTGGCCTTTCAAAATAAAAATTTGCCTGCCTCTATGGGAATTTAACATAGGGGTGTGTATACTTATGCCCCCTGTATTTTAAGGAAGAACATTTATTTATTTACGATACATTATTCATTCACTAAGAAAATTGGTGTCCTTGAAGGTTGGATTTTTCCAATTTTTTTTAAAAATTAAGACATTAAGATCAATTTCTAAAATATGATTTTTTTATTACTCGTTTTAGTTAACTTTAGCATGGCTTCAAAAACTTATGAGCACCACTGTACTTTTATCTAGAATAATGCCTTTATTAACATATTTTTTGAGTTCCATAATTATATTTGTCTATTTATGTGATGGTATTGTTTCATCTCTCTGTCAAGCACTTTTGTCCAAGTTTGCTGCTTTTAGATGCTATTTTATTTATTAATTTTTTTTTTTTTTTTTTAGGTGCTCTAACAATAAACTGAACATTTCATTTTCTTTCTGACCTTCCCAAGGCCTGACGAGAAGCAGGGGACTCCATTCACTCCACTGGCTCTCAGAGTTCACCTCGTCGCGGGCTCGAAGCTGAACCTCGTGGAGGTAACCAGCCAGGGCGTCGAATATCATGACTGGACTCTCCTCTGCGTAAATCTGAGAGATTGAGAAAGAGACAGGACAGGGAATTGTTTATGGCCTTAGTGTAAAAATGAAAGTGAAAATCTCGTGTTTTGTCATATTCTTATTTGTTTTTTTCATTTATTTTGTTGGGATTTAATTTGTAAAAACGACTTGTGCATTACACCTTCATTATACAACAAAGAGTCATTTGGCATTATTATGCTAAATAAAATATCTTATTACAAGTTAATATACTATCTGCAGTTAACAAGTCACAAAAAATAAACTCTACCAAACAGATTTAATTTACTGACGTAGGGTTTTACAAAAAACATATTTTAATAATTAAGTGCTCATGCGGCATGATTTCTGGTGGAGACAGAGAGGGGTATGTCTTCTTCAACGTAAGTAAAACTGAATCATTTTGCTTTTTTACTTCAGCTTTATATTTTGATGTGTTCTTTCTTGTTTTAAGTAGTATGTTCTGTGATTGGCTTGGGTTTCAGAAATAAGGTTTGTGACCAATCACAGTAAGTAAATACATTTTCAAGTTTCAATTGCTGGTATAATGTGGAAAACTACAATTGTATTTTCTTTAATGATGCATGATGAGATGCACAAGTCAAATCACACCATGCACCAGTCAACATTGAAATGAAACCTTCTGCCTTGCTTACTAACCTCTGACCAGTATATAGAGCCATGTGGCCTGTATCTGATCTGAAACATGAGGGGGAAAGCATCATGCAGCGGCCAGGAAGAGGGAAAGTTCCATGAGACGATCAGCCTCTTTGAATACCCTTCTAGCTCATTCACCAACACCAACTCTGGAGGGTCTGGTTTCACTGCAAATAAAGACAGATAAAAACAGCGTGAGATTTAGCCATAGGTATTTCCTCTATGGTTTGCACACTAGAAAACATGTCGAAACAAAGATATCAAGTACAAGAGATCAGAACGTAACAAATCAATCCAAAGCAATAAATAAATAAATGCTCAATTTCTTCACCCGATTTCCTTGTCTTTTTTTTATTGTTGCTGTTGCTTTTAATCTGATTAACAATCTAGCTTTGCAGCGTTGGGGGAATGTAAAGAAAATCCAACTAAGGTTCGATACTGCCATTACCATTTTCTCTGCATATACTGTATGGCCTTGCTATTACTAGAACGATCCAGTCATTCTCTGAATCTTATGCCACAGACTCTCATCTCTTTACTACGCCACGTACACAGAGAAGCAGCAAAACAAGATAATTGAGGTCATTATATGAGGACCAAAAAGACACGGTAACAACAGCTGTCAGGAAAAATTATGTGCCACATTAGAAATCCTGCCATTTGCTGTTGTGTTTATCTATTAGGAAAAAAAGAATGAGTAGATAATCATGGTGCTATGGAAGCATGAAGCGTGTATCCCTGAAGTTGCAAAAGTTGACAAAGGTTCTTTTTTTTATCACAAATAAATGGTAAATGGTAAAAATAAAAGAATACGGGACAGGTCCAGCAATATTGCAAGCCAATCACAATAAAGGTTTTTGAATAATAGAATAGGGCTAGTGTTTCAGTAGGGCTGGGTGTCGAGCACTGGAAACAAAACAAAACATGGTAAAAAAAAATTATTTTCAAAGAAAGGTGCTTCCTAGACATGTGTCACTAACATGACAAAACTATGTTAATCACCCCATTCCTGCTGTGTGAGAGAGAGTGTGTGTGTATATATACGTGTTTCATGTGATCTTACATAGCTCATGTAACTTAAACCGGAAAAATGTTGTCTCAGAGCCGAGGGCGTTGGTCTCTGAGATTCTCAGGGTATGGATGGTCTGCCAGAAGGCAGGATGATCTACGTCACAGTGCTTGCGGGCGACATCCACAACGCATGGCTTCCACTCCTGACCAGTCCCCCTTAAAAACAAAACAAAAAAAGTGTTGCATTCCGTCGGGTAAAAGGCAACCTAAGTGTGTGCCGGAAACTGTAGATACCTTCTAACTAAAGAGTCCCCACAGCTGGAAGCTGAAGCCAACGCTTCAGTTTCTTTGACACTTAAAAAAAAGAAACACTGCTGTAATGTGTCATGGTTGAAAGTTACCACTGAGTGCCATATGGCAGAGTGAAGAGAGATGAAGCAGAGAAGGATAGACAGGGTTGACATTGGGATATGACTCACACTATATGCACTTCATTCAAAATGTAAGTCTGTGGCACATGCACTATATTTAGATTCTTCAAAGCCTATTCTGAATGGGACCTTGGGCGTTGCTGTTGACATGCATTAACTCACTGTTACCTGAAGGAGGCGTTGTACTTGGCTGGCAGGAAGGTCTTCACTGAATCCACCCAGGAGCAGCGAACATGCGTGTGATTGGGCACTCGACAGGAAATGCTCAGCAGCCCAGGGGGGTCTGGGAAACGGGAGTCAGGAGACAGAGTTTATTTTCAGAACAGAGAGGGAGTTCGGTTTTTTTCAAGGGTCCTGTTAGATGTTATATTTTAAATGTTTTTCTGTCTTGTCCTCAGGGCTAAAATGAACAGCTCTGTGCTATGGTGTCCCTATCATGAACCAAAATATTTCAGGAGAGGCTTGGCCAGGACCATGGAAAACTCCCTGTCTGTCAAAAGGAAGCCCACTTAGGAAGCCGTTTCCTGTTTGAGACAGTTGCAGGAAGCGGAGGGCTTTGTCTATGTGACGGCCGATAAGACCCGTTTCCTCTGAGGACCAGAAACGCTGTTCTGATCACCACTGTTGTAATAAGATGTTTTGTAGTAGCCAGAGAGCAGCATCAATCAAATGTTTAGAATAGAATCTCATTCATTAAAAAAGGGGGAGAGAGAGAAAGAGAGAGAGAGCAAGAAATTATCAGATGACAGAGAAACATAGAGGAAAATATGTTGAGGCAAACTCAAGAGAGAGATGGGAATGTGTGAGTAGGAGAAACTTATTTTATGCTTTTATGCCGAATTATCCAAAGACTGAAATGAACTGTGAGGGACTGGGATGCTGTGTAAAACACGAAGGACGTAGCCATGTTCCTTCTGCAAAGAGTCTGTGTCTTTAAAGGTGAGATGGCGAGAGACTAAAAGTAGAGCAGAGCTGTTAAACTCCTAAATTAGGTGCTATAAGCCTGGACAAGTCACAACAACACTTACGGCCCAGTCTGAGTTTGACAGAGTGGAGGAGGAGCCCCCGGTTGTCGTAGCAGCTGTAGTTGCCCTGCGCTGAGTGGTTGACGTGCAGCAGCACCAAGGTTCCATCTGATGTCACTTTGTGCCATGGCAACACTGAGCTGTGGTTGAGATGCCACACCACAGGTATCCTGATCGGGAACACATCAGAGCTTAGTTATGCTTGTGAGGACCTCCCTCACTAACCTGTGAGCATTAAGCTCAACCCACGACTAAAACTCTTTCATGGCACTATCACAGTCATCAAATACCTACGCCTGCATGTTACAGCGTTCTTTTAAAGATCAAGATCAACTTTATTGTCACACAAGGTGGGAAATTTGTCTTGGGCACTTAAGTCATGCTGCAGCCGTACGAAACAACATATATGACATGATACAAATACAACCCCAAATCAGAAAAAGTTGGGACAGTATGAAAAACACAAATAAAAAAAGAAAGTAGTGATTTCTAAATGTACTTTGACTTGTATTTCATTGCAGACAATGTGAACACAAAATATTTGATGTTTTGTCTGGTCAACTTAATTTCATTTGTAAATATACATCCTTTCCTGTCATTCAGACCTGCAACACATTCCAAAAAATTTTGGGACAGGAGCAATTTAGGGCTAATAATCAGGTAAATTGGTTAAATAATGATGTGATTTGAAACAGATGATGTCAACAGGTGATTGTAATTATGATTTGGTACAAAAGCATCATCCAAGAAAGGTCTAGTCCTTTAGGAGCAAAGATGGGCCGGGGATCGCCAGTTTGCCAACAAATACGTGAGAAAATTATTTAAATGTTTAAAAACAATGTTCCTCAAAGAAAGATAGGAAGACATTTGCTTATTTCACCTTCAACAGTACATAACATAATTAAAAGATTCAAGGAATGAGGAGGAATTTCAGTGCGTATAGGACAAGGGTGCAAGCCTAAGCTGAACAACCGTGATCTCCAATCCCTCAGGCGGCGCTGCATCAAGAATCGTCATTCATCTATAAGCAATATCACCACATGGGCTCAGGACTACTTTGGCAAACCTTTGTCAAGTACCACAATATGTAGTTACAGCCACAAATGCCAGTTAAAACTGTACTGTGCTAAAAGGAAGCCCTATGTTAACAGTGTCCAGAAGCGCCGTCAACTTCTCTGGGCTTGGAGGCATCTGGGATGGACCATCACACAGTGGAAACGTGTACTGTGGTCAGATGAATCAGTATTTCAGGTATTTTTTGGGAGAAATGGACGCTGTGTGCTCCGGACCAAAGAAGAAAAGGATCATCCAGACTGTTACCAGCAACAAGTCCAAAAGCCAGGGTCTGTCATGGTATGGGGTTGTGTCAGTGCCCTTGGCAAAGGTAACTTGCACTTCTGTGATGGCACCATTAATGCTGAAAAGTACATAGAGATGGAAGGAAGAGGATACGGGTACTTGACTGGCCTGCCTGCAGTCCCGACCTGTCTCCAATAGAGAATGTGTGGCGCATTTTGAAGCGCAAAATGCGACAACGAAGACCCCGTACTGTTGCCCACCTTAAGACTTGTTTGCAGCAAGAATGGGACAAAATACCACTTGGTGTCTTCAGTCCCTAAACGTCTTTTAAGTGTTGTAAAAAAGAATGGCAACATTACAAAGTGGTAAATGCTTTACCAACTTTTTTTTAAATGTGTTGCAAGAACCAAAATAGGAATTTTGTTTTGAAAAAAAAAAAAAAAAAAATCATGAGGAACACAATACATTGTTGTATTGTCTGCAATGAAATACAAGTCAAAGTACATTTAGAAATCACTACTTTCTTTTTTTATTTGTGTTTTCCATACTGTCCCAACTTTTTCTGATTTGGGGTTGTACAATACAACAAAGAATAATATGACGCTAATGGTGTGTGAAACAACATGGTGTCACACAGTGTATATGGTAAAAAAAAATGTACAAAAAACTATTCTATGCAGTGATAACAAGTGCAACAATAACAGTGCAATGATGCAATTAAATTATACATTGATTACATGATCACATTTGGTATTATTCTGTACATTTTCCTCACTGTCAACAAATCCCAAGAGACTACAACCAACCTTGCAATAATACGTTTTGGACAACAATAAAACGTCTATAGGAATATGTCGAGCTTTGGCTACACCGGCAATACCTGTTAGCAGGATCAATTAACGGTCATTTGACAATACACTTCAGTTTTACGTGTAACATCTTATATGCGTTTGTCGTTTACTGACTTTTCTTTTCATTGAAAAAAGATGGCAAACATTGGCTCTCTCGAATCAGATAATTTAGCCTTTTTGCACCTGCTTTAGCAATGCAGGCCCTGTTCAACCCTTTGTATCACGATAAGTTATCTTCTGTTGCCTTGAAAACAAAAATGTTGACGATGAGGTCACCATTAAAAACAGAAGGGTTTTTATGTTATTTTGTCTGCTACCTTTTAGTCAAAGCTAAATAAATATGCATTAGTATATGAATACAGTTAGATGGCTTATTACTGCATTCTAGTCTATGGTTATACAAATGGATGTCACCGCAACTTTTATGATGAATTTGTTCCTGTACGAAACTTTCCAACTCCTATTTGACTGAGCTGGAAATATCTCTTTGTCATTAGAAGACAAAGAAACACAACTTCAAGGCACACAGGAAATAGTTTTTTTTTCTTACCTGATTTGTGACTTCCCGCATGCCAGTGTCACATTTGACTCCAAGCGTCCATACTGCACGCCTGACACTGCAAACACAGACATCACATAAAATATTAAAAGTACACTATTGTCGCTCTCAGAGTATGTGTACAATCTGACATACCGTGTGTCCCCATTGTCTGTATCAATGTGATTTAAGTGCCACCATTTACAGTAGAGTCAACAGTATCACAATAACATGACCATACAAGGTTTGGGCCCCTGTAGACACTAGGCGGAGGAGACTTTGGCACACAGTATAAAGCAGTATAAATGCTCCAGTGTTTTATTTTTCTGGAAGTTTAACACAATTAAAATAATATTACTCTGTAGAAGCAAATCCACTTTAAGATATCTTCAATAATAGACAGAGAAGAAGCAGTTAAGCATTTGAAGAAGATATTAAAGGGGAACTATGCAGTTTTCTTTTAGCTTAATTTACCTTAACTTAACAGCTTCGGAGTCATTGGAATGGTTATATGACTTTTTTCGAGTTGAATGGTGGTCGTCTCGCTCGCCCCTAGCGCCTGCGAGCGGAAAAACCACCCTTGCAACTTTTGGCCGGCGAGCCAGCAGCCTCAGCGTCAGGAAGTATAGCGTGATATCAGGTCTCACCATGTAACGAATTGCTTCGCGGCGCTGCACATACGCCCATTCAGGAACCGGCTAACAAGGTAGCGATGGAATTTTTCACACTATCGTCATGGCTGAGCCGGCATAAAAGAAGCAGAAAGCTAGGAAAGCATTGTCGGAGGAACAGAGAAAGAGGAAACTGCAGACTGACCGAGCGAGGAGTCAGACACAAGTAAACACAGGAGCTGACAAATATATATATTCCGAAGCTGTAGGGGGAGCTCTATAAAGAAACCTGCGAGAAAACAGCGAAGAAATGGCCAAAACTGCATAGTGCCCCTTTAAGAACAAGATACAGATATAGACTAACTCTGAAAATCCATTTAGAAAACATTTTTGATATAAACATTCAAAACAATCTGTGTTTGTAATGTGAAAAGTTAGTAGTGCTGAGTAACAACACCCATTTCTGTTGATTTGGACAACTGCTCATTGTCTTAAGATTCAACATCAGCACTTCACAAACCTGAACCTTTGGACAGAGGTGGCTATTGTTGGACACAGGACGCAAGTTTTTTTCTTTTTACTTATTTCTGCCCAAAATCATCTGCAGTGGTATCTAGCCATGCAAATAGCTATTTTTTTTTTTTTTTTTTTTTTTTTAAATCTACTGCGGTTTTGAGATATCCATCTCTGAGATTTCTGTCTCCACCCTCATATCATTACAAAATTTGAAAAACTCAACAGAAACAATGTCATCACTGATCACCATACCTACAGAAACCTTGATGTTCACAGTTTTTATTATTTAACTATTGTAGCAGCACAAACAAAGTAGAAATAGAACTGGGACGGCAGCACATGTTTCAGACATGGTCTCACCAAACCTGGGCATACAACCAAAGTTATATGTTGTGCACAGTAAACTGACCATTTAATGTGCCAGCAGACGTGATGTAGCCAAGTAGTTTTAGAGATATTTCAGTAACCTAACGCCACAGTTTCCCAGTTTTATAAGTATCCATTAAGGGGAGACACTACAGGCAAAAACATAATTTTTCAATTTTGAGTTTTTAGGCTAGTTTGCTTTCATAACACCATGTCTTCTTTCACACCATTGGGAAATAAAACAAACCCTAAAATATCTGAAAACTTTTAATACAAAAAATAATTGTCTTAAAGCTTTAGTGCGTAACTTTTGATATTTTTTTTTATATTAATAAACGTCTGTTACATTCAAGCCATTGCCAAATGAGTTGCTATAAAGCTAATTAAGACTATCAGCTCCACACAACTCTCTCTGTATTTCTCAGTATGGCTATGTTCAGAAGATCGTGTCGTCCGGTGAGTTTCACGCGCAGAAACTCGAGTGAAGATACTTAATAATGTAAGTAATCAACTGGGGTGTTCATGTTGTTATCAGTTAATTAAAATATTTTACCCTATTCACCTGCAGTGTCTCCTTTTAATGTGTCTAAATATGTAAGAAAAAGCCGAGAGGCCAAGTACAGTCAGTTTAGTGTGGGGAGCCCTTTATTCAGTAGAACCATTTGTATCAATAACTTTAAGGATGAGATAAAATCTGATAAACTGTTACTTTCCATCATGCAAAAGGCAGTGGCATTTAAAGCAATACGTGCAGTGTATACCTGAACAAATATTTGTGGTGACAAGTAATTTGCCAAGTAGATACTCTATCTGCAGTATGTGTGTGTGTGTTTAGCTTGGCTCCATAATATAAAAGCTGGCATTTACAGTAGATCTGGAGTGGGAAAACATCACTTTGACTGCCAATCTGCCACGCACACATCATCATTAATTCTCAACCTTAATCACTCAGGCATGCACAGTCCCTGCTGGCCTCTCCTCTCTCAGTAACAAACAATTTGTCCCAGGTTTGCGTCTTGTTTTTCTTCTTCATTTTTGAAACAAACCTCTCTTCATGTCACAAGTTTGACTGGCATATCACGAAGGATAACAGCAGGTGAAGGAGTAGAAGCTTTTGGTGGATGTTGTTATTTAATTTGCTGTATTGGTATATTTATGTTAGTTTTCCCTGCTGCAATAACCTTGTGTGCCCTTCAGGGACCAACTAAATTAATCCTAAATTACATTTTACACATACTCAAGTTGGAGGCTAAACTGAGGGCCTTTTCAATACTTGGTTTTCACTCACACCTAAAGCAAATTTTTCTACTGTTGTTTTAGCGGCTGCGCGAAATGAGGGAAAAGAGCTGGGGGGAAAAGAGCAGCAACGTGCTCCACAGTGATTTTGTGGCTACATTTACATTTGTGAGTGGAGGAGACATGCAGAAAGGAGGACAATGAAACCTACTGAGAGTTTTCTTTTTTGTAAATAAGCAAATGAAAGCCTCTTCATTTCGGCTGTGATGTGTATGGGAAACAATTTATCATAAACACATGGCATGGTTAATAAATCTGAGCCACCAAGACAGCGGTAATGTATGGGCTACTGTAAACAAAGCTGTGTGACATTAGAACGACACAAAATACCTGTAGATATCAAATCTAGATAGGACATGCACACCTTGTTCTTCATGATTATTCTCTATGTAAAAGGAAACTCATTTAGTTTCGTATTTTCATAATTCTGTCCACTACAGTTATCAATCACAATGCCATTTTAATCAGCAAGTTAATGGCTGAGATCAGGGAAATAGTGCAACAAGAGCAGACAGATGCTCAAACACTCCAGCTGAGCCAGATTATTTAAACTACTTATCGGGAAGTGAAACCAAAAGTGAGCCCACCGGACATTTTGGTTATAATCATTAGGACTGAACTATTTCAGAAAAAAAGCGGCATTTGTGGTTCATGGGAGTTTTAAACAAGATTAGATTACATTAGATTTAACTTTATTGTCATTGTGCTGTGTACAAGTACAAAGACAGAGAAATGCAGTAGCAAGATGGGATTGTGCTAAGCATACCGTATCACAATACACTTTTTTAAATAGTCAGAGAAAAGTCAGCTTCTAGTCTAAACTTGCTTGACATAAATGTTAATTACATCACATTAGAGGTATACTTGACAAAACTGTGTAATATTCAAATTCATAATTTAGACATTCAAAATTGACATCTACTATTGATATCTACCGTTAACAGCTCCTCGAATTAACCAGAGAAAAGGTCAAGAATACTGATGTTGTTTCGCCAACCACCAAAATTACCTCAAGTTTCGCAGCAACAGTTGTCATTATAGCCGCTGAAAACAACACTTGCTGGCAAAACTTTAATATTCTGTAGTTTGTTAGGAAGACACTGTACATTGTGGCTCTTGCGTTTTGACACCTGCGCTTTTAAATTCAAGATATAAAACATATCTATGGTTGACACAACCACGCAACTGCAGTGGGTCAAATTTCTTGAAGTGCCCATATTATGAAAAAAATCACTTTTTCTGGGATTTGGGGTGTTATTTTGTGTCCCTGGTGCTTCCACACGCATACAAACTTGGAACAAAAATCTATCCATGCTGTTTTGAGTGAGATACAGGTTTCTGAATGTGTCCTGCCTTCAGTCTCTGGGTGAGCTGTTCAAAATCTGCAGGGCTTTTTACGTAACTAGCCGAGACGACGGGCTAAACACAACCGTTAGCATACTAGCGCTAGTGTTAGCATGCTAGCTCGTTCTCAATGGCAAAGCACTGCTACAACACACACAAGTTCACCATAATCTACAAAAGAAGTACTTACATGTGCGCCCTACTTTAGAAGAAGTCTCCCGGCTAATCCTGCCTTGTAACTGACCAAAGTTGGAGAAACAACCTTTCTTTTACTGTCTATGGAGCTAACTGACATGATCTACGATCTGAGCCACTGCGCATGTGCGAGTGCAGCGAAAGATAGTACAGAAGAAAAGATGATTCACTCTGTCAGCTAAAACAGAGACCTGGACACAAGGTGAAAAGAGGAGCTGCAGCAGTGAGAGCGAGCTGTGCTGTACAACAAAAATATGGTGTTTTTTGAAAATTAAACCATGTAAACCTTCTGGTACAACCTTAAAATACAATTATGAACATGAACATAATATGGGATCTTTAAAGACTGAATTTCTCCTTAAATGTATCTATATTATACCACATCACTAAAATCTAATCATCACTAAGTGTCTTTTCTTAATTATTTCTCCCTCTGTGTCAATCTTTTCCCCTATCCTCAATCTTTTTATTCAATGCCTATCTCCCCAGTTTTAACCAGATTTTCTTTTTCCCTTTAACCACCAAAAATACAGACACACACACCCACACCCACACCCACACACACACACCCACACCCACACACACACCCACACACACACACCCACACCCACACACACACCCCTCCCTCTGTTTCTGTGAGTGTGTGTGTTACCTGGGGCCTTGGTGCAGTGCAAAGATTTGGCTGGTCTGAATGTGTGTATTCATGTTTTATTGGCAGTGAAGTACATTATTCCCCAAACCCGCAGCGTTCCACTCGTATCTGATTCTGCCTCTGGCAAGAGGGCCTAGACACACACGCACACACAGGGAGGCTGCAAGTTTCTCCTGACATTAAAATCAGATGGCTGGGTGAACAAAGAAATTGCAAGCTGGATGAAACTTAGTACTTTCCAAACAATAAAAAAGGACTCCGGAGCTGCCGTAGTGTCAAATTATTTGGGAAGGGAAACCTTGACAGTTTCACCTGAAGGGCCAAGGGCGAGTGTTCTTATTGTTGTAGCTGTGAATTTATCTGATTTTAGAAAGAGATACAGTAATTGAGGTAAAAAAAGAGAGAAAGAAGGGAAGAGGGAAAAACGGTTTTAAAAGAAAAAAGAAAAAGAAAGAAGAGCCAATTTGTTAATGCTAGACAGATCCCTTAAGCGCCGTGTGAGGCAAAACAAACTATGCTTCAACAATACAATTATTGTGCTTGGAAAAGGTGTTTCATGGTAAGCTGCACTGCATCCCTACATTTTGGAAGTGTTTCTTTCCTTCTTTCTTCTGCAGAAGCTTCAGATCCCACAAGCACTTTGAGTCAAGATAAGTCAAGAGTGCCCAAAATAGTTCAAAAGAATTCATGCCTGATCCTTAACAGAACGTGTGTTTCTATGTGCGTGTTTTAAAGATGTCCTTGGGAAAATGTCTTTCGGCTTGGTGTGCATGCATACGTGTGCATGGGTTACCTTCATCGGTCCGAATCTGAGCACGAGTGGGACGCAGCGACCAAGACAAAAAACAGATGACTGTCAGACACACAGGACTGGACAAAAGGCCTGGCATCTAGAAAGACAGAGAGAGGGGGAGGTGGGAAAGGAGGAGGTATAATGATTAGGATTTTTTTTTTTTCAAGCCTAAGAGGTTTGGCAGTAAGCATCAACAACATCTGCAACAGCATTATCATCATCATCGTAATTTTGAGTCCATTTTGTACAAGCAAATGGGTATGAAAGGAAAATGCTTGTGAAAACAGCCAGAAATGTCACATTTCTTTCATCAATTTCCTGAAGCAACTACATACCAATGTTTAAATTGTTTGGCAACAACATGTTGCAGGTAATCACTTCACAAATCAGGCTATGTCTGCCTTTTCCTTATTACTGCAAATTCTATGTCACATAAAGTCCTATAAGACAAAGACAACAAGACAACTGGTCGCCTCTATTTCTGGCTAGTGGAAATCATTTCTCATTAAAAACAGAGAAACTATGTTGGACATGACTTTTTGTTTCCACTGGCTTTACCAGAATCTCTGGGAAATAAAGTTTCAGTTCCACTTGTGCTAGAGAACAAATCCATTAAGCAGTTTTGTACCGTGAATGAACTCAACACATTTTCTTTATAATTTAACCAAGATGTACACACTGCAAAAAGTAGAAGCCAGTAGCGTAAAAAAAAGTGTATTTGTTTAGAATTATACTATGGCCTGGTGGTACTATGGTGAGCAGGATCTGTGTGGCATACATGAAATAGACTTTATCTCTCTCTCTCTCTCATTTCATTTCAATTTAATAAAATGTCAAGTAGCTCTGTGAGTCTGTGTTTAGGCACAGCGGTGCTTTGAGCTAAATGGCAACATTAGCATGCTAAATCGCAGTAAACACGCAGTACAGCTGAGGCTGATTTACTACGTGTATGGCACATTCATAAAAACCGCATGATCAGGGCCGGAATTTCAGCGTGGGATAGTGGGTATTGCGCATAATTTCAGTGATTCCTGCGCATCTAGCACTTAAGAGGAAAATTCACGCACAAATTTGAAGCAATGTCTCATAATGTTCAGCCAATGTTTGCGCCGGTGCGCAATCATGTGCGGAATGCGGGACGACTGCCTGGAAGCGCTGCATCGACGGACGCATGAAAACCTGAATGCATAGAAACCTGAATGGACCGCTGGCTGAAAACGTAAACATCCAGGTGTAAACCCCGCTCAGAAATAAACACTGAAACCCTGAAAGGAAACGGCACTGTGTCAACCACGTTCATCAGACAGATAGCGGTAACGTTAATAAGAAGCAGCAGTCAAAAGACAAGAATCAGACTAACTTGACTGTGCAACTGTGAAACAGAGCTGCTTAACTTGTAAAATGTACGGCGCTGCGCCTTCTTATCAGCTGTTAAACAAAATGTCATGTTGTGAACATGGATTCGGCGCACAAAAACGGGATTTCAACTAAAATCATAAATTCACTGAGTAATACAGACCTTAACAATCTGATGCTCTTTTCAGAGCATGCCCCTTGAATTTCAGGCACTGATCAACAGGACATACAATGTCATTCAACTGCTTTATGCAAATATGCGATGATGATTTGATTGGCTGTATGCATGTCTATATATCTATCTAAGTAGACAGAGAAGGCATTGTTGACCATTACATTGTATGCACAGATGCCTTTACACAACTACAATATTAAATGAACATTATTCCTGAGTGCAGTGCATGCAATTAAGAGTGTGGCAGAAAGAAAAAACATACAATATACTTTCAGTTGGACTGAATGGAAGAAACATTCTGGACATTACAGCATATAACAATGACACTGTCATGTGTCATGGAGTTATGAGAGTGTGATGAGGTGCTGCTGATCATGTTATCTTCAGGGGGGAGAGAGAAGAGAGAGAGAGAGAGAGAGAGAGAGAGAGAGAGACTAAAAAAGACTCCGTGAATGTGATAAAGAGTGAACGACTACATGGTGTAGGTGTTTGTGAGCTACTAAGCCCAAAACAAACACACTTATCATATGTCTGGTGCCACTTCTTTGCATGTGACACACTCGTCAACACTTTTATTGGCCCCCTCCACAGCGAGAGAGGGGGATTGAAGGCCCATAAAATGCATTTCCTGTTCAAATAGGATGTTACTGAAGCTGGGGTCATAACACAGCAGTGACCGATCCATAGAAGCACAAGCAACAGACCCATAACAGACCATTTCACACAGTTTTAAACAGACACACTTTAAATGTGACCCAGTTCATGAATGACATCAGTGGACAGGAAGCGAACATGGACCCAATCTGTTGCCTAGCAATGCAATTCCAGTCAAACTGTCTATATGAAAGAAGACTGATGAAACGGTTTGCTGCACAACACAACTCTGCCCTGGAGAGTGGGAGCAATGTGATTTGCGCACGCTTCATGAGAGTTTCTTGTCATTGAGGACAGTGAGATATAGAGGAATTAAATCATATGTCCACAAGCTCCACATACATTAGTGTGCAGTGCAACAAAAATATCAAGCACACTGTATGGATAGATTATTAAAGAACTTTGCCCATTTTCTGGAATAAGTATACAAATATCTCCGGAGCCTTCAAACCTAATAGAAAAACAAAGTGACAAATGTAGTTAGAAAATAAGTTGTACTGTAAATGGGACTTTAAAAGCCCCAATCTGTGACCACAGCAACACTCAGATGATGATGAAACAGTAGAAACATAGAAAGTGAAACTCTGAAAGACCGGAAAAGAAACAAGGATACAAGAGAAAGGGAAAAAAATTAACCAGTTCAGTGTGTTGCACTCTAATACTGTTGTTCAGAATCAGAATAGGATTCATTGCCAAGTAAGTAACACGAGCAAATTGCCTTGGTGGTTGTGCATACATTAACAAAATAAAAAGGAAAAACATATGAAAAGAAGGATGTATGGTTCAGTGCAGGATGTGCAAAAATGTGGAGGGAATGTGCAATAGTCAGGTATATAGTGCAAACTTTTAACTTTTGTGTTGACTACATTCAATAGTGCGTGGTTAAGCTGAAAGCAAAATGATTAAATCAGGTTTTCAGTCAGCGGTAATCATGCACTATGTCAAAGAACATAGTGTCCAACAGCTCCTTTAAATGGGTTTACTTCATAGAGACTATTCATCATCCTGCTTAACATTATGAACTTCTCAATGCCATGTTTCTACAGAAAGTACAAGTGAGACATTTTCTGTGGGTTGACTACAAGTCTGATAAAGAGCTCACTGCTTTCATTTGTACAAATTTGTTTCTCAATGTCAAACACACTGTTCTGCTTCACAAATAGCAAAACGTGGGGTGAGTGATGAGTTGGAAGGCTGTGAATGTGCAGTGATGGTACCTTATCTTACAATATTTTTTTGATCTTTTGCGTATTATATACAGTGAATGTAGTTTAGAGTCTTACAACAAACAACATGAACACACGTGGTAGACAGAGAGGAGAGTGGGCAAGCAATACATTGTTGGATGATTACTAAAAAAATGCAATCTACTTAGCTTTGAGAGCTTTAAGCAATTTGTATTTTGTTTTCTCAAAAAAACAAGACAGTAACAGAGTAAGTAGGAGCAATGAATGGCAACTGTAAAATACGACATCTTAGATCTAAATCACAAATCAGCCGTCTCCATTAAGGGCTCTCAACTCTGGAACACATCAACAACTGAAATCAAATGGATTCCAGACATACTATATTTTCAAAAGGTTAAGTGCTGGCTAAAAGCAAACCAGAGCTCTACCCATTTTTGGCTAATTGTACTGTAAATTACCAATGTGGCATGTGTATTGTATGATGTGTTTTTTTTTTTTTATTGTATTCCATATTGTTCCATAATTTCCATATTGTAGCGTATTTTGGTTTCATGATCCTGAAAGTTGTAGGCTATATTTAAATTATACTGTACATGTAAAAGCCTAAGGAAATTACATGAAAATTAACAATAGCTATAAACTCTTTGCAGCACATCTGTTTCATGCTCTGTATTTGGAACCAGTGTTTCATCTATCTATCTATCTGATTGCATTGATTTTGAATCGGTAGAGCTTGAATCGTGATTTGAATACAAATACATTTTTTTGCACACCCCTAGTTTATGTCACACTGTGTGTGCTCTGAGCGTTTATATGTTTAAGTTAACTTTTATAATAGAGCGTAGGAGGTTATTGTCCACATCTCCAGCCTACTTGTAACATTGGTAACAGCTACAGCTAATATAAAATAAAATAAAGCTCTGTTAACCCGACATACTTCCTCTGGAGCCTGATTGTTTGACCGGAGTCAAGTCCATATCTGCCGCCTCAATCAGTTAAATTGTGGGAGGTCAAACCCCTCCGTTTCACTGCCGATATAATTCACCCCCCCCATTGTTTGTGTTGCAGCGAAGTGTCAGTTCCGTTGAATACGTAAAACATTTGGTGGCGGCGGGGGTGGGGGTGTGTGGGGGGTGGGGGTGGTTGTTGTTGTTTGGACAGACCTGCCCCCACTGCTAAAACAAATCCTAAAGGAAACACTGTGGAACTATGTTTAATTGCATTGCCTCTATCAAATCAGATGAAATGTAAATAAAATTCAATTATATCCTCAAACTGTAGTGGATGATGCATCAATCTCATTGATTCAACAATACCACACTAGCTTGGCCTAAGCATGTTGTTTGTGTATCATGCCATTTATGTTTCAATGTACCAGAGGATCGGTTCATTGCTCTGCATTTATTTGTTCTACTGTAATGCTAGCAGTTTAGCTCTATACATGATTCTGCAAAATTTGTGTATTTCTTTTCTTTATAGTTTCACTCCTTTTCAACGAGATCAATGTGATGAAAACATGAAAGACATTAAAAAGGTCAAGGGCTCCGATGTCAACTTGCCGACTGACATGTCACTATTGAGTGGAGTTTGGCTGGCTGCCAATCTACGTACCATTATCCATACACACGTAGGGAGGACAGTTGCATTAATTTACTGTAAGCTTAAATACCACCACGTTTTTTAGATTAGACTTATTTGAGTTTGTGTGTTGTTGCATTTCAAAGGAAAAATCAACATCTTCTTTGGGTTCTATTTATAGTTTTATTTTAATTTTTTAAGATTGCTTTTACACCTGTAGTTTGGTTCTCTTAGTCGAGACCAAAAAGCTTTTAGTTGTAGTCTATGTTGTTTCACATCGATGTTTTACAGATGAGGCAAAATTTGTATGCAGAATGTATATGTACTGACACAGGAAACTCATTTATAGACAGTTTCGGAGTCATCCTACATCACCAGCACTATATGGAGCAACAGAGGAAATCCAAAACAAAGTTTATACCAAAGACTGACAGCAAGTCATGCAGCACTTTACTGCACGTCAAGGCTTAATATCTTCTCTGGTGGTCACAGAGAGCTCAAAAAGAAAAGTTGGCTATGCGTATCATTAGCTGAGACTGCAACTAGACCTCAGAAAAATGATCTGTCATAAATAGTGAAAGACAGCTAGAAACAAAGAATGGAAACCCAGTGTCTTATACCATAATATGGTGGGGGGGGGGGGGGGGTCAAAAACATTTTACTTGCATCAAACAGAAACTGACAAAATACATAAAGTGAAACATAAAAGGCAAACCTGTCAGTTTTTAAGCCCTTTTTTACTTCCTTAATACTGCATAGGAACCTTATAAAAGAAAGATCTTTATAAGATAGGGCTGGGCGATATGGAGTAAATCAAATATCACAATATTTTTGACCAAATACTTCAATATCGATACAGCAACAAATTTGTAGTGTTGACTATAGGTGCTTTCACAAAATATTTACACAATGACATTTTTTGATAAATAATCACCAGTAATGTGGATACAATGACTAAATGGGTAAATAAAGGCAAATAATAGAACAGTTACAACAGTCTGGTAAGTTCAGAAAATAACATCACTTTACTGTAATGCAGCCTTTAAAACCTGGAAAAGACAACACTTGTGTCATATTACCACCTGTACTTTATATATCACCTTGCACTTTTCTGCTTTTTTTGCACTTCTGGTTAGACGCAAACTGCATTTTGTTGTCTTTCTACTTGTACTCATCACAATGACAATAAAGTTGAATCTAATCTAAATCTAATATTACGATATTACGATATCCAAAATCTAAAGCAATATCTAGTCTCATATCACAATATTGATATAATGTTGATATATTGCCCAGCTCTATTATAAGGTTCCTTATACCTGCACCAAAACCTTACACGGTTCTGCTACCATGAAAATTTGAAAGAACATGGCAGAAGTGTGTGATACTGGGCTGCACAAATGAACTGGAATGCGGAAATGTCTTTTCAATTTTGCATTTTAAAACCTCCTCTGTGGCTGTGTTAAACCTGTAACCTCCGGTTCTTGGCCTCTCTTTAAGTGTGAGGTCACGCTGCCAAACAGATCAACTGTTTGTTTAAACCATAAAATAAACATAATCAACGTTTCATCAGGAGAACGAGGTGTTACGTTTGGCTTATACAAGCGATGCGAGGCTGCCAATGTCTAAACAATGGCGACGGCATGTTTGGTGAATTATAGACAGTGATTAACAGGGCTGTAGGTACATTTTAGATTCTGATTAACAGTGTTGTTGTTAGTGAAACTATAAGGGTGATGATGTGACAGTTGTGTAAGTCAAAAAGGACGATGGCTTTAGCTTAAGCAAACGGGACGCTAGCAAACAGAGTCAGGAAAACATACGGTAAGCAGATCACTCACTGAGTAATCTATAGAGCAACACACATCAGCAGTGTATGATGGTGTTAAAACACCTGCTCTGTCAGGATAAGATACTGTCCCATTGTTAAGGCACGTCAACACGCCATAGAAGCTGCAATTTGTATAAAATTCACTCAACGTATGGGCACCTGTCGGTTATTATACATAATATGTGATGCAAGCAAACCTATCAATCTCTAGTAGGGCTGCAACTAATGATTATTTTCATAGTCGATTAATCTGTTGATTTCTTTCTCGATTATTTGTTTGGTCTAGAAAATGTCAGAAAATGGTGAAAAATGTGGATCAGTGTTTCCCAAAAGCCCAAGATGACGTCCTCAAATGTCTTGTTTTGTCCACGACTCAAAGATATTCAGTTTACTGTCACAGAGGAGAGAAGAAACTAGAACATATGCACATTTAACAAGCTGGAAAGAATTTTTACTTTTGTCTTAAAAAATTACCCAAACTGACTAATCGATTATCAAAATAGCTGGTGATTAATTTAAGAGTTGATAACTAATCGATTAATCTTCACAACTCTAATCTCTAGCACAGCATTATTTAGCTGCAGTTGCAAGTTTGGGATATGCACAAAAAAATAAACAGCAAAATATATTGTGGATTATATATTTAAAATACACAGGTAGTATGACAGAGCAAACCGGCAAACACAGTTTAGCAAATCTATCTCCCCTTGAGATAAATATTTTTTTTTAAAAGTAAGTACTTGGAAAACCTCTTTCTTCTTTCATATTTTCATGCCCTACCTTTATTTGCTCAGCAATGTTTTTATTTTCTTCTCACACTAGCTCAGTTGAAGGTTGAAACATTTGATCCCACTCAATAAAACACACCATTAACATCTTAAAACACTGGGATAAGTATCATGGCCCATTTATTAACCCACCATTGGTAAATGTAAATCACCTGGGCCTACTTTCAAAACATAGTTTAGCAGTTAAGAGCAAAATGCACGTGCAGCACATTACGAGACGGAGATCCATCGTGGGAAAGTGATGAAAGATGATGAAATCCATTATCTAGTTAAAAGTGGTGCAGAAAACTGTGCAGTTGAGACTAAGACATCCACAGTGGCTCACAAAATCATATCCCCCAAAAGCGTACAACAAGATCTGGAAAGCTTTATAGTGGAGCAGAGATAACCGCTATTTCGACTACAGTAGTGTCTTATGATGTAGCAGGACAGTGTTACATTTACCACTGTAACTTCACACAGCAGCGCGCTCCGCACATTCAAATCTCACCGACTCCTGTCTCCCTCACTTGCTTACATTCCTCTTCCTATGTCCATCCCTCCCTTCATGCTTTCTTAAGCCTGTATACATTCAGTACATTCTGTATCCTGTAACCCAGCTGGTACACAGGTCAGCTCTTTTTGTTTACACGGACACAGGACTCCGAACAATACCTCACACTCAAATGAAACTGCGGCGTAGGATTACAAATGGAAAACATACTGTACGCTGTATTTAGCTGATTGTGCACATAACTAAAGAAGTACTCCATCATTTGAGTATCGAATACTACTCACCCCGTCTGCTTATATATTACTTTTTTTTCTGGGCCACCTTTTAGGCCTACAGGCGGTGATTCCTTTAATTAAAACTGTACAACATACCTCAGTGTGTCCCGCGAAAGTGGCAGTCTAACCGCCACGATATCTTGATATGTCATTGCTAGGACTGTTGTGTTTACTATAAATGGGAAATGGCCCTTTCATGCATAACATATAAATAAGGTTATTTGTTTGTCCTCTAGAAATGTCTCTAGTGAATGAGAAGTAAATATTTGTATATGGACTTGAATGGGTTAAGGGAATATTGATTTAAACGTTAAGTCTCCACAGTCTAGCCTGCTGGTAAACCCCAAGGACACTTTTCTTCGCTGTCCACCACTTTTTCGTCTGTCGCTTACTTTTTTTTTTTTTTAGATCTTGACACAACCCCCCTCCCCCCAAATCTAGTTTGCAGTTAGGCTAGTCCTTGGCTACAGTTTCCAAAGCATCTAATGCCAGAACGTTCAAGGTTCAGTAAACATATTAATGTCAAACTTTATAATGGCTTACCCTCTTCCCTTTCCTGCTTCCCTCCAGAGTAACTACAGACCAGAAAATGCAGGCTGTGTCTCCCTGTACCTTTCCTTCACTCCCATGTCTTTTTCCATTCTATCAATTCCCATAATTAGCTCTCTCTTATCTCTACCTCCACCTCACCATCCTTAGAGGTCTATTTTCTCTCTCCCTGCCTGTGGTTTCCTGCATAGGCCCTCTTTATTTTCCATCACTAATGCCACACAGTACAAGGTCCTGTAAACATATTTACACAAAGGTTCCACTTCTTCGACGCGAGAACAATGCCGTTCCTTGAGAGCAAAGTGCTAATCTGTCCTCTCAAACCTAAGCAACAAGTTCCTGCTCATACTTGAGTTGACCTGTCGCAGGAGCTTTCTAACAGCTCTGCTGTATTTGTATCGTGGGTCTGTTTATGATGGCCATGTCTAGATTGACTATCTCAGGTTCCACCTGAAAATGTGGAGCTATTATTGGCAGATGGCCATGTTAGAGGACTATGATCCCGCCAGCATATTTTATTCCAAACCGTGCCCCTTCAGCCCAAGAAAAGGCTAAACCAGGGATCTGAGGTCAGATCTAGTAAACAATATCTTTCTGCTTCACTTTTCTGACCTCCCCTTGTCTTTTTGTGCTTCGGTGAAAATGAGCCATTTTTGTCTGACTCCAAGTGCAAGAGAAGAAATACAAAAACAAAAAGTTTCACAATGTTTCATCTTTGATCTAATTCCTGGAAATAAACATAACTGTACAAGACTACTGTAAAAATACTTTAGTATTGGCAAACACCGTTTTACACACACACACACACACACACACACACACACACACACACACACACACACACACACACACACACACACACACACACACACACACACACACACACACACACCCCTTCCCCAGTGAAATTCTAGTATCAGATACAGTCACTTTTCCACTGAAATTACTCTAAACCGTCTTCTGGATAAAATGCTCAGTTCAGAGAAAGCCAGACTCACAAACATTCAATGTTTTTCCTCTGATGCCAAAGAAACAAATACATGACAGTTCAGTAAAACCAGTGAAAGCACAGCTGAGTTTACTCCTCATCCTATTAATGTATACAAAAACTCCCTCTGGAAGCCACACGGCTACTGGGATCTGTCTATTACCACAAACCACTTTTCTCAGCAGCCGGAGGAGGTCTTTCTGAAGCTAAATGTGATAAACCACACTTTCATCCAGTGTAAACATGTCCATGGTGGGCTATGATGCCCCTAAGGTGCCATGCTACCTGCACGGTGGTTAGGAACAAAATTCTTATCTTTACTCAGTCTACCAGTTACTGAAAAATAATGCTCAATGCAAAAGAGGTTATGCATTATAACTGCCAATAGTACACTAAAAAATGTCATGGACCACTATGAGCTTCTCAAATTTCAACACTCTTCTTTCCATAGGTTGTGTGAGAGTGAGGGGGTGGGTGTGTAATCGCAAGCCTATTCTGTGACTCACCCCCACCAGTCACCTTTCTACTGTAACTCTTCCAGCAAGAACCAGAATAGACAGGGGAACGTAGCCATGGATATTGTCACCAGGATGCACCCATAATGCAAGTATTCCCACATGCACAGAGATGCAAAACAACAGTGAAGATCCAAATCCAGTTTGTTCTTGAAAATAAAAGTGCTACTATTTTTGTAGTCTTTCCAAATCCACACCACAACCACAACCAGAGTAATTAAAAATAATTGCAGGAGCAGAACATGCTAAAATTCCTGGGTGAAAAACATTCCTTCCAAGTCAACAGTAATAATAATGAGGTCAAGGGCAATAGCCAAGGTAGTCTGACAAAAGTCACACAATAGCTGTGCTTAGTTAGAAGCACTGGGAAAAGGACTGCTGAAGGAAGTGCAGAAGAAAAATCATAGTAAAATGAGGTGTGTGTACGCTGAGTAATCCAATTCAAAAGGACTCTCTTTTAGCAAGTCCTCTCTGTGGCAGTATTATCCCACATGGTGAGTCACTCACACTCCGGCATGCCACTGCACATTCAGTCAGCTTTACAATAGAAGAAGCAAGACAGTGAAAGGCGAGAATGGCAGAGAAAAAAAAGAAGAGAGAGCAGAAGACAGGGGGCTTGAATACAGGGTAAAACAAACAGATGGGCAGAAATGTAGATGTTAAGAGTGGCGAATGGAGAAAAACGGTCAGGCTCTTTAACATTTTCCACACACACACACACACACACACACACACACGCACACACACACACTCTCTCACTCTCACACACACACACACCGGTGACATAACATATTATTACAGGATGTCCTGTTTATGAGGACATTAAGAGTCATTAAGAGTGTATGTCATAAATTAAAGATTAACAAAGACTGATGTAATTCAGCCTACTGCTTGCACAATGTGGTCATCAGTGTGTGTGCATGTGCATATTTCTTTGTGTCATTGTGCATTGTGGCGTGCTCCAGTAATGATCATAAGGAAATAATGGCAAGCAAGTTGAGGGATAAGCTAACCTACATGATACAAGTGCACGCGTGTGAGTGTTAGAGTTATGGACTATAGAGTGTGTGTGTGTGTGTGTGTGTGTGTGTGTGTGTGTGTGTGTGTGTGTGTGTGTGTGTGTGTGTGTGTGTGTGTGTGTGTGTGTGTGTGTGTGCACACTAAACCAACAATATAGCGAGGTCAGGCCAAGATGGTGGGGGCGTATTACAATGGCACTGGTGTTTACCCAAGTCACTATGGCAACCACTGCGCACCCTGTCCGTCTGACCTTTCCAGGCGATAACAACACTGCTAACTGACATGTGTGTGAGTGTTTGTGTTGTATTTCCATATGTGAAGGTCCTCGGTACAGGCCCTGTGCGTTTCAACAGTCAAATCAATCCCTCAAAAACCAAGGTAAAAAAAGTTAAAAAACTTACTGTATTTTAGCACTTTCACTTTTGTGTTTTCTCCCTATTTCTTTCCATTATTTAAAGCATCCTGTATGAGAACAAAAAATCTGGTGGAAAATGTGTTTCATGTGATAAGCCTTAATTATATACCATAGATGGTGGAAGATGAAAATAGCTCACACCAATGGCTGTCTTTCTTTCTGCCTCTACTGCGTTTCTCTATCTTCCAATCTCTTTCACAGCCCGTTTCCTTGATGATACTGAACGCCAATATCCGTTTGACTGTTGGAAATTAAAAAAATGAAAGCTCTGAGTGTGCTACTTTATTTCTCTTCATCGGTTTCCCCTCTTCGTGACCCACTGAGATATTTTACTCTGCAGCATTAAGCCTAAGTGCCTGCTCTTGACGACAATTGTCTTCTGAGAAAGGTGTTTACAGATGCGAAGTGAAGCAAAGATGGGCCGATGATTTCATCCAAACCCTAACACCCATTCGTCCGGGAGAATTCCCCTTATCAAAATCTATTTATTTGATCAAATATTTACTAATGTCAACTATTTTGGGGGTAAAAAAAAAGTAACTTACTTTTCTTCATTCTCTTTTTCCTTCCCAGCTTAAAGTGTAACTCTCGCCAAAATGCAACCTAGGGTCTTTTTGTGAATGTTCTCAATGATCGAGTTCATGTGTAGAGCCCCTGGTGATACTTCGAGCAAAGTTTCATGTTGTGTCGAGCCTTCTTAGTGTTTTAAAATAGTGATTTTGATGCTATCATAGTAGTGCCCCTAGCACTTCCATTGGCCATTTGACCGAAAATACGGTCAATCTTAAAAGTGGCGCTTCCGTCCTAATTATGTTTTTAAACGAAAGTTTGACTCTGGTGCATTCACAAAAAGACCCTAGGTTGCATTTTTGCGAGAGTTACGCTTTAACTACTTATGTCCCAGTGGAAGCATTACACACAAAGGTTTAGTCAGGCTCTGATGTTGTCCATGTAGAGCCTGTTCACCCTGCAGGATAATCTGATCTGACTGTTGAGCTGAAGGAGAAAAAAAAAAAAACTTTGGCCTTGTGGTTGGTCAGACTACAGTATCTGGCGCTCTAAAGACCAATTGAATCCCCACTACATTTTTTCTTCTTACATTTGGTTGGTCTAGGCAGGCCAGGCACATCAAATTTACCAAGGCTGACCCAAGAGAGATCCTAGCAACAGCCAATGAGAGTTCAAAACAAAGTGGAAGAAAACCACAGAAGACAGATAACAGAGACATGCAGAGAGAAAGATAAGTGTTATTAGCATCCAGTAGGCAGAGAAAGGTTCAGGCAGGCTCTGAAATGAAAAGCGTCTAATGTGGACAGGTCTTGAACGCACACGAGATAAGGAAGCAGTTGAAGTGGAAAAATGACGCTGTTTCCGAGGAGGATTAGAAAGCCGATAAGCATAGGAAATCTGTTACCAAGGAAGCCAAATCAGCGCTGAAAACATCTGGATAGCCAGGGAGGAGATACAGACACAGGTTATACACAGAGCTTTGATTTAACAAAAGATTCTGTATAATAATTTGGCCAACAGGTGACAAATTGAAGGCTTTAAATTCTATTAAATACACCGGCTTCTCCCATGCTTATGTATAGCCTAAGCAATATACATGTTAAAGGGTTTGGTAAATCAAATATAGTGTTCATCTTGAGTTAGGCAATTATTTAATATTGTTGTTAATCTGCTTTTTGTGAACTCTTACAATACTAATAATACTAATAATACTAATACTAATAATACTAATAATATAGTAATTGTGCTTTCCAAATTGAAGATTATGAGCAAATTGTAATGAAAAAAAGTGACAAAATGTTTTATTTAAGTTACTGCAAGAAAAAATGGAAGACTATGACACTGCCACAAGCACTGCTAGGATGAATACATTAAGTTGGACTTTTGCAATGGCTCCGACCATGATAAATGGAAGACAGACAGGACTATATAAACACCGTAAGCCATGGTTAACAATGAAAACAGAGAAACAGACCCTACAGAATCCAAACCTTGCCAGCACAATCTAGCGGTGGAGCTGCTGGTCGACTGCTAGGCTTACTTCCAACTTTTGCCCAAGCCTAAACACACAAGGAGTAATGGCTGCCAGGTGTGTACACAGATAGCACCCAGCCAATCCACAATCCAAGGCCTGAGTGTGCGTTTTAGCAAGTGTGCGTGTGTGAGACAGAGAGTGAGGGAGAAAGAGTAAGAATATTATTTAAGTAATTATATGTTAAGCAATCAGAAAATGCAAAACAGCTTGTTGGCTTATTACTGAGAGCAGAATTTTCCATCAACTTGTTAGTCCTTTCAAAAAGGTAAAAATAATATTTTGTGTGTGCGTGTTTGGCACAAGAATCACAAACCTGTACTGTACTGTGCGTGTGCGTGTGCGCGTGCGTGCGCGTGCGTGCGTGCGTGTGCGTGCGCAGCGGCAGTATCTTGGCCTTAGTTCTACAATGCAGGAATGTCCTCCAGCTTTGCCGCCAGCGCAAGATGGCTACCATATGCCAGCTATTCACACACATGCAAACACACACACACATACACACAGTTGAATGAAGACCACAATCCGGCTGGCATACAAGTTTGTAATACTGAAGCCAACCTCACATATAAACAAACATGCCAAAATGCATAATGGCTTGTAGGCTGAACTAAAACACACACATTTGCGCTCACATTCACACACATCAGCATCGGTCTGTAAGTTTTAGCCACATGGATGTATACATCTGTGTTTTTGCTCGTACAAGTGCATGTGTATAAATTGGAGAAAATTTAAAGACCGCAAACCCATGAACACAATATGCAAAGCGCGCACGCGAATAGAGTACACGGTTGTCCACGTACACTCCAGTCATGTGAATCTCTTCATTTTGTCCTGTTTTTACAGCTCTGTTATGCAATACATACCCCGCTGGGTTCACGAAAAGCTTTTTAAGTTTGGTGACAGATCAACAACATTCCCTAAAGGCACATGCATCATGCATGTAGTAATTAACATAAATCTGCCAACAACTTTTTTTTTTCTTTTGTGATTTCTTTCTCTAATCTTTTGTTTGTCTGTGTTCAGCACACTCTTTGAAGGAAGTGTTTGAGCATTTTGCTGTGTATGATTCCCCTCCATGCATTTGAGGACATGTGTTGTTTTTTTGGCTTGTGTCATGGTGTGCAAGCTTCCTTCATTTGTTTAAAAGCGGTATCTACCGTCTAAGTTTTAACATAATAGTTGGTCACAAGGATAAACTCTGGGGAGAAACTAGCAAGCACCATAAAGAAAAAAACATTTTGGAAGCACTCTGACTCCAGTGCGTTTTGGGTATAAAGCAGCTGAGGATCAGAATAAATCTTATTGCTATTTCACACATTGAACAAAGTAATTGTGGCTTGCTCAATACTGACTATGTCTGGTGTTAGATTCTTTGATTATATGTTGTTTGCAGTTTTACCAGTAGGGATGGGGATCGTTAATTTTTATTGATATCGATACCATTATTGATACTTTTTCTATTATTTGATGAAAGGTTGAGAGGACATATTGTTAATAATAATAATAATAATAATAATAAGTAATGTCATCTTAACAGAACTAGCTGGGCGCAACGGATCACAAAACGCATCACGGTTTTGAGTCACGGATCAGTTCAATTTTCGGATCAGCAGGAAAAAGGGGGGGAATTTAAATGATTTATTAAAAATGTAATAACAATAACTTTTAACTATAGCGTCAGAGGGCAGCGCAGACATTTCAGTGGCAACGAAATCCACGTTGCTATTCCGTCTGGTAGATAGGCCTACCGGTCGTTTATGCATTGGTGCCATATTAACATGCAGCGTTCACGTGAACAGTTTATCTTTTCATGGCAACCCTCCACAGGGCTCCACACTAACTTTTTGCCTTGGTTGCACTGGTGCGCCTAACTTTTTTATTTAGGTGCACCAGCACACAATTTAGGTGCACCCAGATTTTTCCTTGCGGCGCCGTTAACGCCACAGTTTCAAGGTTACCTTTTTATCACGCTCCATATACATTCATTTATATTATGTAAATGATTTTAAACAAGAATAAGGTGTAGGTAAATACTTTTTAGTTGAAACACAATCATACTGCATATAAAAATAAAAATATTAACAAAAAAAGTTTGAAGTGCTTCACTGAGCTGCCAAACTTAAACATTTCAAAAGGTATAATGGAGGATTTTCCCGAATTTGTGAAAAGAACTGCCCTGCAAAAATGCACATGCGCAACACCCTACCTGCTCCCGAGAGGGAACGCCTATTAAACGTGTGCACGAGAGAGCATGCACGAGCCTAGTTCTCCTTGTGCACGCTCTGTTTACAAGTTGCTGTCGGCATGGCTCTACAAGCCTACTTTCCAAAACTTTTTCCACTATGTCAGACTCGCCACCGGTAAGTGGAAATCTATTTAGGACAAGCATCTCTATAGCTAACTTTAGCATGCTACAGGCCAACAAACAAGCTATCGCCGAGAGCGAGGAGACAGCGGTCGGAGGCTTTTATATACTGTCTATGGTCGGACGCCGTGGCCGTCTGTTCGCTGACCTGTCACGGCACGTACGACGGCGTTACGTAAACGTATCCCTGTATGACCTGTCAGCGACCACTATACCTTTAAATAAAACATAACCCCCCCCCCCCCCCCCCCCTGCTGTCCTCTGCCCCTCAGATGGACAACACCTGTAATTTGGCCTTCTTCCCCTTTAGCCTTGCCTAAACCAATGACAGTACCAGCTTGCCACACTCCCTAGCATCAAAATCCTCCAAACTGCCCCCCCACACACACACACACTGATTCTTATCAGACCTTCCACTAGTCCAGGACTAAAAATCATATCTCTGTGGACTAAGTGGGCTAAATGTTCCGTTTTAAGTCAAAGCCACTTTTCACAAGCTCTTTTATGAAAACAGGTTGTGATTAAAATAAAATGCAAAGACAGCTGGTTTACTTCTCAGTTTGAAAATATACAGCTGCAACACATGTAAATGAAAATTATCTGAAATAAATAGCCTAGGATACATTTAAAATACACAGATCTCTGAGAAAGCTCCTTCACTTGTTATCAACAACAATAACAGATTAAAAGAGAAAGAGGGCGCCCAGATAGCTCAGTCGGTATATATAGAGGTTTACTCCTCGACGCAGCGGGCCAGGTTCTCTCACTATGAACGGGTCCAGCACGGGTTGAATGCTTTGGCGGGTCAGCGGCGTTACACACGTCTTGTATATGAAATGTCTGTATCGTCACTGCGCTGCATTTTGCAGGCTCCGTCTGAAGTTAGTTGCATTCAATAACTTCGTCTGTGTTTTCCGCCGTGCGGCGGCCGCAGTAACACAGTTAGCAGCGGAAACACTGCTACAAATACAGGTTTCCCTCTCATGCTTAACGATATACAACTGTGTTAATAACAATTAAAACTGTAGACAAATGTCGCAATGTGGACCGATGCCGTGTCTCTCCGTGTTGCACGGTGGCCGTGTGTGTGAATGGGGGCGGGGCTGCGCGGAGGTGCACCGGTGCGACCTAGGAAAAATGTTAGTCGCACACTTACAAAAATTGGGCGCATGTGCGACCAAATTGGTCGCACTCTCGAGCCCTGGTCCATAGAGATTTATCAGCCTACTTAAAAAAAAAAAACTGTGAGTCTGTGACTGTTGATTTCTATTGTCTCGGTCGCTGTTTTAATGAGCTGATTAAGCGGCCCACAGAGCGGTGTTCTTGGTAGCCAGTCCGACTGTGTTTTGAATGATTTGCAGTGTTGAGGCTAGTCTTTATAGTCTTTACGCACTGGTGGTGGGGGGGTGTAATGTTTCAATACGCACTCATTAAATTTTATTTGACTGGCAAAACTGTTAAAGTCCTTATTACACAATAATAAGTCATAATTTTTAAGAAGTAAAAAGTTTTGGATCAATCTTTACTTCTTCAAACCATATGTTAAATAGAGTCAATGCAGATTTACATATTGCAATGATATCATAATCCTACAATGAATCATTGTGAAAACAAAACTTTCTAGAGGTTGTGTTGTTACTTTGGCCAGGTCAGCCTCAAAAAAGCTAATAGGGCTTGGGCGTCGTGACGTCATAACTTGGCGTGGCGACATGTTGGCAGCCTCCTTTACCGCTACTCAGACTACTGCCCACTGTTTATAGACGTAACATCCCTCTTAGTCGTGTGTCTTATTTACTATTTCAACCATGGTAAACCGTTGCTGTATTGTGGGGTGTAACAGCAACATTCAACATTCATGTAACATTCATCTTTCTGTTGCTATCCCTCTGCTGGCAGATAAAATTCGTACTACAAAACTGCTGCATTAACTAAGCGAGCTATGTGAAGCTAGATCTAACGTGACTTTGCTTACAGATTGGCGTGAAATCGTGCTCTCACAACAACCACGCTGTTATCTTAAAGAGGCCAACATCACGCTAAGGTTGCTTTCAAGTAAGCAAAACGATGCTTAGAAAACATCTGTTTCGCTGGAAGGTCAAGGGGTAGCAACAGGACAACAGTCCAGAGACTGGCAGGTCCGATGGAAGGGCTAACGTTAATGTTATGAGAGTATTATTCAAATACGGGATATTTTACAGGAAAATACTAAAACAGGAAGACAGCGGGAAAACAGCTCAAATACGCGAGAAACCCGGAAAAAACGGGAGGGTTGACAGCTACTAACTACACTTTTGAAGCACATAGTTAAAAGTATTACATGTGTGAATGGTTGTCGCTGCTCCAATCTTTGTTGGGGAGTTCGTAGGGATCCAAACCTTTAATAGTGCCGATTTTGTCCACATACCGGTCCCTGGCTTCCCTATTTAAAGTATCCCGGTAAAGTCCACATCCTTTTCTGGATTTTAACATCTTTGTTTTCCTTTTTTCTCCCAACTCTGCTTTCTTCTCCTCCTTCGACTTGGTGTATGTTTACATTCGCAATGCTATCAATATGGCCGCCACGTCCCAGAATGCAACGCGGCGCCCAAGCCCTATTAGTACGTTCATGATTTTGTCCATGTTGACATTAGTTGCTTCATGTACATTTATTAAAAACGTGGCATAGACATATAAACTCTGGGGCAAGGCCGTTATGTTTAGTAACTGCCATGCTGATTCCAAACAGACAGCTTTGTCAAGGCAGTTTGGGTTTCAGATAGCTTTTACACAGTGGCCATTGTTAATGACAAATCGTGTTCCGCTATGAACGTGCACACACGTATTGCTTGAATCACAAACACGGTCGGTCAGTGAAGGCGACGACGCAGCGGTAGTGGTAGCCGTCGTTGTCGGTAACGTACTCGTATCACAGAGTGCACGGACCGAAGCTTTGCGACTAGCCATAGCTAGATATATAGCTACACTAGCAAGCACTTTGTTACCGCTGCTGCCGTACCGTCTCCACCCGTTTGCTCTTGTTCTCTATTCATGCCCAGCGCCATTTGTTTTTTAATTCCTTTCTCAACTAAAGCTGTATCTACATGCTCCAAGTTTGATAAACTCTGCCTCCATTTTTTTAGCCGCGTTACCACGGAAACCACACCGCACTCTGGCTTTTCAGCAAAGACCCACCCTACTTTGCATCTGATTGGCTAGACTCGTTTCATTGGTAGGTGGAAGTTCGATGATTGGTTAAACCCAGCGCATCAAAAACATATCCCATATGGACTTTTTAATTTATTGTTCAAAAATAGTCATACGCCAGCAATCTGGCACCAGGCCCGGGTACTTTAAGCCCTGCACCGTTAGTTAGAGCTGCGTTCCTCTCATATGATTGGTAAGTGAAATCAATTGACTATTAAACCGCATGCAAGGTGATGATCCCAATTTTTTTTCAATTTATTTTTTTTCCCCTCACGGCCGCACGCCGGAGATCCGGCACGGTGCCGGAATACTTTAAGCCCTGCATTTAAAAAAAGAACATTTGGAGATGCAATCTTGGTCTCTATGTAATTGTTGCTTAAGCGTGTCTTCTTTTATGACATTTTACTACAACATAGTAAATTGCAGCCCTAAAAACAAATCTAACTGGCCGTTGATAATGGATGACCAAAAAAAGTTTAGCTGATGTTGGATTTTCTCATGTATGCATGCATCAGCCGGATTTCTTTGGTAATTCCTCTGTCGGAAATGTTCGGATATCTGGTGACTTATTAATTAGGGTAAAAACTTATCCCAAAACTGAAAGATATGTAATGAAGTAGAAGGAAGAGTTCAAGAAAAAGTGTGAGCGGTTTCAGATGACAACTGTTTAACTCCAACCACAGACATACAACCTTCAATCGCCTGCATGAAGCAGGTGTTTATATTAAACTGCTTAGGAGGGATCTTTGGGAAAAAAAAGTAGCACTCTATGCTGGCAGACAGTGCCATAGTAAACACCACCATGAGCTAATGCAAACCCCAGCCAGGATGTGTTATCTCCTGTCCCCTGTATAGAGCTACAGTGACACTGAAAAGGGAAGATCTGAATAAGCTCTGGGGGAAAAAATTTTTTGAACTGAAGAATGGTAAAGTCACCCTGCACCCCACAGAGCATCTCCTGAGTAATAGCAAACCGTTTGCTGCAAAGAAGTTGCTTTGGACGTGACATCTTTCATTGTATTACTGTAAAACTGCACCAACACAGCAAACTTTCACCTGAATTAAGTGCTTGATCTACACTAAGCGCAAAGGAAAGGTCATTTGCAAAGAAATGTATTTCTGACAATTCTCAGCTGAGACATTCTGTTCCAGCTAAGTGTGACTCAAGCAGTCCTGCAAGAGAGCCCAAACACCGCAAAAACAGTGGCCAAACAGATGTACTCCTGGACAACTTCTTGGCTGCCAAACTGAGCCATGGCAAACCTTTCTCAAAGGGTGTCGCTGTACGCTACATTCATGGTTCAATAGGTATCACAGTTTTAGGGTCAATCTTTAGAAGCCAGAAACTGCTTGAACGCTCTGCAATGAATAACTTGCACCTCAACCTTTCACATTAAACACGCACATGCAACATTGTTACTATTCTAAATGGAGAGTGTTTTTTTGCATCTCTGAATTCCTGAAGTTATGTAAGCCAATAACATAAGAACATAATTCATGTGATTTTTTATATTCAAAATTCTTTAAACAGTCCCTCCAGAAAAACGCGGAGTTTTTTTGTGATTGTTGCGGGCAAAAATCCTTGATTATGCGGCACGTTTTCTTAAAAAATGCGATGGAATATGCGGGATATTTATGCCATTTTATGCGATGAAAATGCGGGAACTTGCAAAAATTGCGGGAACTTGCGAGAACTTGCAAAAACTGCGGTTTGATGAAAAAGAGAAAAGAAGTGATTCCCCCAACACAGTGTTCTCAGTAGGTGAAATTACGTCACTTCATAACGTTCCCATGGCAACAAGGGAAAATGGCTGCTCTTGTGTGAAGTAAACGCAACATTTTTCAACTTTCTGCTGAGATATATGTGACTTTTTTGCAACGAAAATGCGGGGGTTATGAAATCATGCAAGCCCCGAATATTTTGCGCGGAAATTGGCAATTTATGCGGCGAAAGTGCGCCGTATTTGAAAAAATGCGGCCCCCGCATTAATATGCGGACTTTGGCTGATTATGCATTGAATTCTGCGATCGCATAATCGCGTTTTTCTGGAGGGACTGTTTAAATAATATTCTTCATCCCATGCTCCAGTTAATTAGGAATGCGATCGTTAACTTAACCAGCTACAGAAAGCAAACGTTCTGGTGACATTTGTTTACAAGCTCTGGTTTGCCTGTAAAGTAAACCTAAATGAACCACATACAAAAAAGGTGACAAAGGAAACTTTTCCACAAACAAAATCAACTGGAACATGTGATCTGACCTCTTAACATGTTTGGCTATGTTTAACTATGCCTAACTGGACTAGGTTCAGCTGGAGTCAGCTGGCAGTACCAGAATATTACCGTAAACCGCAGCACTTTATAACTGTGGTTTGGAAAATTCCATAGCAATAGCGTCGTAGTTAAGACTCCCAGTCATCTGTATACTGACCTTAACATCTGTCAATGCATCTACCACTGTGCTCTGACTAATCACGCAGCTTAAGAGTGGTGTGATCGCATGTAGCATGTGCTCTTGTACCATGAGTCTACTTGATGCTGTTTGGTTCAGTATCTGAAATGTAGCAGAACAGTTTGAATCAATACCTCTGGTAGCCAGAGGAAGATGATGGTCCAACAAACATCTGTTCTGTATGAGCCAATGACAGGCTCTATACACCCACTTACCCACCCACATCTGCTCTCTGTTATCCAACAAGGGCTTACACAGAGACAGACACAGCCTAAGGCGCATACACAAATCTTTGCTGTGTGATCAATGGCTAGCCCTGTACAGCCCAGCCATCATCAGAAACAGAAACAAAAAAAATCCAACATGGACACAGACAGGCAGAAACCAAAGTTTGGAGAGAAAGAACGTGGAAAAGATGATTTTTGTGACACTAAAATAAAAGTCTTGATATTTTGGTTAATAATGTGGAACTGATTGTAAAACAGCTGCATGTGCTTTTTTTGTGCTAACCAAACAAATAGCTAAATTTGAACCGCAGTAGACAGATCAACCATGTGTCAGAAGATGGCTTGTCATCAGAGCATGCAAAAAAGAAAGTAACACACACACACACACACACACACAGCTGATGATAGCTGTACTAAACTAGTCAAAGTCAATAAACCAGCAGGTTGGCCAGCCAAAACACTCGATTCTGCTCTGCCACACTCCTCTGATGATCTCTCTCTCTGTGTGTGTGTGTGTGTGTGTGTGTGTGTGTGTGTGTGTGTGTGTGTGTGTGTGTGTGTGTGTGTGTGTGTGTGTGTGTGTGTGTGTGTGTGTGTGTGTGTGTGTGTGTGTGTGTTGCAAATGCACGTCCATGTACATTTGACTGGCGCCACGCTACTGCTGGGAGCAATTATGAAGACATGAAGCAGATAGTTGAAGATTGCTGTTTTATGCAACGTTGAATACACATGAATATACACACAAATATGACAAACTGAGTTGTCTTTAGGAGTATTATCATTTGCTCACACTGACACTATGTTACTACAATAAGACAAATTAATTCAAACACAAAGTATCCTGAAGGTTTAGATAGGGACAGTCGTGCTCCAACAAACTATCCAGTAAAGAAAAAAACTGAAATCATTAAAAACACATTTTCTCTTTAAACCCTGATGCAAACCAGAACACACAGACATCCCACAAATACATATCCATACAAAAGCTGTTACTTATAAGTTGCCTCATAATCCTCATGTTTAGAATTTGTCTTCAGTATCACACTTATACTTCCTGTTTACATCATCCAAACCATAGTGGCAAACCCTAATCATATTCATCCCAAAAACACGTGAAAATATGCTTATATTTTTTATAAGCATATTATTATTATTTTTTTTTATAATCGACAAATTTCTTTGTTTTTACGTCCGTGGAATGCAACATTTTTCCTCTGTTCATATATTTGTTGACATACAGGAAGAGAAGCCAAACTTTATTTATTTATTTTATTTTATATATATTATATATATATATATTTTAGGGATGGGCATGATTAATCGACGATCGCTGATTGATCATTAAGAATTTCGTCGATCACGTTAATTTGTCATTGATTAAACTAATGCAGGTTGCGTTGTGTAGTGTGATTGCAGCAATGAAATGATTTCCAGTGTGTCAGCAGTAATTAAACATTTTACCACCCGGGGGCGCCATAGGCTGCTCAGTTAGCTGCGAGTTACGTTTTGATTCAAAGTAAACATGAAGAGGTCACGGCGAAGTGTGGCGTGGGTCCATTTTGATTTAAAAAACATCTTAGTTCACTGCAAACACTGCGACGCCGTGTACAAGTACAACACGGCCACGACTCAAATGATGTACCACTTAAAGTGCAACCGACCCTGGTTAACATCGGTGGCGGTGCGTCGTGCTCTCAGTATCAACCTAGCATCAACTCGGCGTTAGCACGGAGGAGCTGCGATGCACAACGAGCAGGGGAAATTACCATAGACAGTATATAAAATTACCCGAGGGATCTGCACGTTCATTGAGATGGATATTGGAACCAGCATTTCACATTCCGTCACGACGTACCATCACCAGACTGGTAGAAACTCACTACGAAACGAAGAACGAAATGAGGTTCCCTGGGCCGGGCTGGCCAAGTTAGCGCGGAGGTAGCTATCTGCATCCCGTGCCGGTGTCGTGCCAATGTACTTACCCCCGCCAGGATTATCACCAGGTAGCGGTCGCGTCTGACCCATGGATGTATTAAGGGAACCTCAGACCCAAGATCATGTCAACCTGCTTATTTTTCTCAACAAAAACCAGTAGACTGGTGCAGAAGTTCTATGTGAGTTACTGGTTATTTTGTATTAGGCTTTGTCCGTGCCTTGGATAGTTTTGAGTTACATTTTGACAAAACCTGTCAGATCTAAGTAGTATTATGTTTTTGGTTAAATTGTGGTTAAATTATTATTGAACATGATTATTTTTATTTATTATTTTGGAACAAACAAGGCTCTCTGTTTAACAACGCCGGCTCGCAGCAACGGTTCCGCTGCTAAATTAAACACTGCAGCGCATATATCTTTAAGTTTAGCCAAACCTCCAGTTTAACTGCCACACGTTGTTCTTCTTGTAATTAAGATCTCATCGAGGTAAAAACATGCTGTATTTTTGTATTTTCATTGCGTTTTTAATTTATAAAAAGTTAAATAAATAATTAATTTTAATATAAAAATATTAATGATTAATCGATAATTGATCATTAATTCTCCCGACGATCGACGAAGAAAATTTAATCGAATGCCCATCCCTAATATATATATATATATATATATATATATATATATATATATATATATATATATATATATATATATAAGAACTGAGCAATATGGAGAAAATCAAATATCACAATATTTATGACCAAATACATCGATGTCAATATTATGGCGATATTGCAGGGTTGACTATTGGTGCTTTCACAAGACATTAACACAATGAGGGTTTTGATAAATAATCACCAATAATGTGGATACAATGACTTAAGTGGGTAAAGGCAAACAATAAAACAGCTAGTAAGTCTGGTAAGTTCAGACAATGACATCACTTTACTGTAAGGCAGCCTTTAAAACCAAATTACAGCATTTATTTGTAGCCTGGCTAATTATGAAAATAACAACAATAGTGGCTGACATGTCAGGCTAAGATATGTAGTGGCTATGCCATAGACCTGTTAATAAAAAGAGTGAAAATCAAAAATAAACATTCATGGGGTTGCGGAAAGATTGAAAAAGAGATAAAGAAGTACCATTACAGTGTGGTAGTACAGCCAAAGACGTGTTCTTCATATTGGATAGAAGTGTGTTTATGTGTGTTAATGTATGTTTGGCTATCACCGACAGATGACGTTTAACACAGCCGGCAACGAGCTTTCACCATGTGTTCAGCAGGAAGGAAACACCCAATGCACCAAAATTACACAAACATGGTAGGGGGCGCACACACACAAACATGGTAGGGGGCGCACGCGCACGCGCACACGCACACACACACACACACACACACACACACACACACACACACACACACACACACACACACACACACACACACAACCCCTGTTCGCTAAAGCTATGAGTCACTCTGCTGGGAACTCCATGCTTTCCCCATTACTACCGACTGGCTGACTGACTATCCGAACATGCTGAGAGAGAGGTAGAGAGTTCAGTAGGTGACAGGTAACAGAATGGAGATGACAGAAAGGGGTAAAGGGGAAAAATGGAGGTATAGACATACCGAGATAAAAAAATAAATAGAGGATGAACCAGAAGTGTGTGAAATAGTGAGAGAAGAAGAGGACAGGCAGACAGGGTGAAAACAAATGTGTTTAATGTATCTCAATGGTAGTTCAACTATACACAAGGGCAAAGTTAAATAGTTTAACTTCCAGTCACAGCACACTCCAAACCAGTGGAATAAACAATCCTATGAGAGAATAAAACAATGAGAGTCATGCTTTCTCAATTACTACTGTCTGACTGTCTGTTCAAAAATGCTCCTGGAAACGAGACAAAGAAGAAAGAAAGACCCAGATACTGAATAATCCTAATGTTAGACAAATTTAAATAAGTTAATGTCTTAATAAGGACATTGACCGAATGCATATACAGTTCATAAAATCATTTAAATTACTGTAGGGCGTTCTAAACTAAACACCTGGTTGATGTTTAGGACAGATGGCAGACAGGAAGTGATGCATTTTATATGTTCACTGCAGAGTGACATTGATACCTCAGATATATAAAACGTATTTCTCTAAAAAAAAAAAAAAAAAAAAAGCCAAAGTGTTCAAATTATTAATTTTGTCAAACTACAAGCAGCAGTACAAGACCATTACCCGAATAAAACAAACATTTGCAAAATTGTGATTAAATCGAGAGCAATCTGATCAAGGAATAAGTAAAGAAGATTATGAATCTGACCAGTTTGTGACAGTTCTCTGTAATCGAGCTACAGGCACATTTTGGACCGTACAAAGAAGATCCTGATGTTCGATATGCAGCCCTATAGCCACTAAAGAATCACTACCATCACGGAAAAACAGGACAATGAGCTTTCACACTAGCAATAGAGACAAAAAAACCCCCAAAACTAATGAGCTTTTGGCACCAAACGAATCAAAACCAAATGGTGAAATGGAAACAGAGAAAAGACATCAAATAAAAGGGAACGAGCAAAACAATAAATCCTGCGGATTACTCCTTCTTGTGCTGTTATGTTTATAGTTAGGGTATGTCGCATATTTTCCCATTTCAATTGTGTAAATGCAGAAATAAGTTGTATGCATGATGAACTTGCATCATTTGACCACAGGGAGTAATTTGCTCCAACCCTACACTGATCATTTGGGATTTGTTTATATTTAATTTATTGCAGACTGAGCAATGGAATTGAAATTGAGAGAGAGAGAGAGCGATGGGGGTTTGAAAGCATTAACGAGGAAACAAACAAACTATGGAAAGATGTCCATCTAAATGGGCTGAAATATGCATACTGAACAGACCAGGTCACAACTGGATTGACACAATTAACATCTGGATTACTCTGTATTCTTACAAAATGTGTAATATGCACACCTTACTTTCATTGCTTTCAACATTTTTGTGGCGCACAAAGATCACAACTCAGATGTAGACCTGGGCCTAAGTGCTTTACAAGCTAGCATTGGTGGGCTACCACATATCATTCCGAACATCAACTGTAAACCACCATTAAAAACAGGGGGGGGGGGGGGGGGGGGGGGGGGAGGGGGGAGAATGCAAAAACAGTTTTGGTGGCTTAGTTTTTATGCCATGCTAAATCAAACTCTCTATGACTGGATCAAGCAAAAAGATCAAGCTGCAAAGCAAACAGCCCCCATACACTGTACGCCAGGCTGAGGCAAAACACACACGCATGGAGTTGAGCTGCAGCGCGCACTGTCGGATCTACAGTAGGACTATTCAGTAAAGACAGACAGTGGGGCAAACAGACCCTATATATGCCATGCTGAAGTGAATGCTCAAAAGGCTCATCCGCACTGTTCACTGCAGAATCTACAGTGTGACTATTCAGACAAAACCAGACGGCATAGCAAACACGTTTCATATTTGAACGAGTGCAGCAGGCTAAGACGGTTAGACTCTCATCGACAGAAAGACATTAGCAAGGAGAAAATCATCCACAACCGCATTACTGTCGAAATGATTCGCTGGATGCAGGATGCAACACAAAACTATAACAAAGTTTCTTTCAGAATGAATGAGTGACACAGAAAGAGAAGGCCTTTGGCAGACTGTTTGGCTCTGCTGCGCAGACCTGGCTCACAATCAGCCGACTACCCAACCTGTTTGCTTGAGATAGCAAGGCAGATAGGGGGGCTGATTTACAGTGCACCGCCATGATTTGGTTTCAAAGTTTGTTGATTTTAAGACACTCTGTGTTGGTGTGTACGTGTCTTTGTGTGTCTTGTGTGTGTGTGTGTGTGTGTGTGTGTGTGTGTGTGTGTGTGTGTGTGTGTGTGTGTGTGTGTGTGTGTGTGTGTGTGTGTGTGTGTGTGTGTGCCTCTTGAGTGATCCGGGAGACAGATTAAGAAGCTTGTTAGAGATCAAAGGCAGTATGATAGGGAGGGAGCTTTTCACAGTTAAAATCTGTCAAACTAGAAGAAAAAGCTCTATGTGACCTCACTTTATGCGTTCGTTGTACTCTGTGACTGACAACTTCTATCAAGTACAATGTGTTAATAGAATATAAGATGTATGCTATGCTTGTAACGTTACAAGTTCAGTGAGCCGATGCGTAGCTTTTCAGCTTTATAGTGCATGAACTAAAGGGATTTACTTGGGCGGTAACATCAACTTAAAAGGTATAATGGAAGATTTTCCCGAATTTTAGAAAAGAACCGCCCTCTCCACTTTTTGAAAAAATGCACATGCAACACTCTACCTGCTTGCTCCCGAGAGGGAACGCCTATTAAAACGTGTGCACGAGAGAGCATGCACGAGCCTAGTTCTCCTCGTGCACGCTCTGTTTACAAGTTGCTGTCGGCATGGCTCTACAAGCCTACTTTCCAAAAGAAGATTTGCACTTTTTCCACTATGTCAGACTCGCTACCGGTAAGTGGAAATCTATTTACGACAAGAATCTCTATAGCTAACTTTAGCATGCTACAGGCCAACAAACAAGCTATCGCCGAGAGCGAGGAGACAGCGGTCGGAGGCTTTTATATACTGTCTATGGTCGGAGGCCGTGGCCGTCTGCTCGCTGACCTGTCACGGCACGTACGACGGCGTTACGTAAACGTATCCCAGAATGATTGACAACTAGGAGGACCAATAGTCTTGATGATCCACCAGGAAAAAGAAAATCCTCCACTATACCTTTAATATTAATAAGGCAGTTAAATATGAAGTACACACATTACATTTTTGATTTTAATCTAATTCTGCATTTAGGCTTCTTATACAGTATTATTTTCCGTTTATTTACCGTTTAAGTACAGAGAAACATCGGCAGTTGCAGAAGCAGTGTCAAATGTTCTGTACAGTACATGTGTATATAGCTGAAGCTAATTTGCAACACCAGTCCCTTTATGGGCATTGATAGTTCAAGTAATCCTTTAAATTACACGTTACGGTTTAAGAAAATGTGTATAAAAACAGGTGGATGGAAACACACTTACAGATATCCAAGGTAAGACATGCTTTTCCCCGTGCCGTTGCTATCTCCCTCTGGAGTGTTATCTAAAGACATTAGCCTAATGTTGACCCAGGGAAACCATCTATTTAAAAATCGTTTCACTAAACAGGGTCCATATGGCCATCAAATATGCTAATTCATCACAGGACAGAGACGCATGTTTCTCCCCACCTATTTTCTAATGCGGCATTTGATTTTATACTTTGTCTCATTCACAGTATTTCAGCATTTTTCCTGTCACATTTATTGTTATAGTTTTTGGTGGCAACACTGGATATTTGATTGATTAGTTCTTTAAATTCAGATTTAACACACCAACCGACAACTGCAGTTTATTTTCACCTCCAAAAGACTCTGCAGGGCATAGTCTGTTATCTAGTTAAGAACGGTCTGTTTGTATTTTACCTTGAATGATGGTCAATTAATTATCGTGTCTATAGAAAATGAAGGTTAGGTGCATGTTGCATATGTTCATGCTGCATTATCTCTTGACTGACATCTACCAACAACTTAACACCACACATTTGGCAAAACAAAACACAACAAAGGCTGAGAATCATATCTATTTAGCTATTCTAGATTGAAAGGACAGATTAACATGTCTATCATTTCTTTTTTTGCACCAAGCAGTGTTTTTGAAATGCACTGATGTCAACACTGTTTGACTCATTGCAACCAACCCTAACTCGGGCAAAAAAAAAAAAACTGTCTTCAACGCAACATTCTGTTTAGCAGAGAAATTCCAACAAACTGCAGTCGGCAGACAATGCCATATTTAGCCAACTCTGACCTACCGATTATTCTAAGTAAATGTGATAAAGTGTGAGCTCAGAACTCAGACCCATTGTAATCGGTTTAAATCTGAAGGGTTGAAGGGTTTGAGGGTGAAAAGAGGTGCTGCAGCAGTGTGCAGAACAACAAGATGGTGTTTTTTGAAAATTAAACCACATAAACCTATTCTGGTACAAACTCTAAATACAATTATGAACCTGAAAATGAGCATAATATGAGCACTTTAATAAAGTAAATCATTATGACAGTAAATGTTCTAAATATATCCAAAAACAATATATTATTATTATTATCAAAATATGATATTGATTTTTTAGGTGGCTGAAATACCAGTGACCACAATGCCAGTGATTTTACCTTCCAGAAAACTGGAGTTGCTACCGTTTCCTTGATTGGTTAAATAGAACCAAAGTCACACAATAACAACTTTGGTCCAACAAAGTTGTGTTAATGTATGACTTATGGATCCAACCTTAAAGTACTGTCCACAGTTCCAAACATGGGGCAGTGCCGACAGCCAACCAAGTTATTGTACTGCTGCTGTCCTGAAGTAACGTCATCATACACAAACTTACGTCAGGTCAAACGTGGGAAAATGTTCTTTAGAAAGGCTTGAGAAAACAGCATTTTGAGGCTAAAACATACTTCGACCAAAATGTGAATGTTCGGATTTGAATACATAAGGAACACTACTGGGAAGCAACACCATGACACTGAACCATAAAAAAAAGCTTCCTCCTGCCTGTGTCAAAAATGAGAATGTGGACATTTGAAGCTGCTGTGTAAACATGCAAGAAACATATCTAATGTAGTCTTGGCTTTTTTTCTGTCACCTGTCTGCCAAATCAGATATGATCACCATGCTCGATAACACCCATTTATCCTCCTTTAAGACTGCCAACACACCATGAAGACAACAAACCCAGCAGAAGCAATCAGGGAGGCAAGGCAAGGGCGGCAGGCAGATTCAGAGTGAGACAGACGGCAAATAAAATAATGAAGATGTTGAAACAAGGAGGAACAGGGACAGAGGTTAGTAAGGTAGGCAAGAAAAAACTGGAAGGAGAAGAGAGGGAAAATAGAGATGTTTCATACTTCTCTTTCATAGACATTCCAACAGAATGATGTCATTTACAGTTAGACACACACACACACACCTTTGCTATCCCAGAGACATTTAGTTACATCATAACCGACTGTCACATAATTTAAACAGACAAGTCTATCAATTATGTATGACCGGTCCAGTAAAAATAGTCGCCTTGTTGCAGCAGTAAAGCATGAAAATAATGAGATCCACTAAAACACTCCATCTACTGAACTCCATGTCGTACGTCTTTGTCTTTGATACATCTTATACTTTAAGGTATTTATCAATCAATCAATTTGAATTTTTCAAATGAAATCATACGAGGTACAATTCCAGTGAAATGTTAGTGTGTAGCGTGTATGATTCATCATAAAGCAGAGTGTGGCCGTCAGATCGGCACACAGAAAACGAGTCAGCCGGTTGAATAGCACCGGCACTCTAGGATCCAGCCAAGTCTCGCCAAAAGAACACCGCAGCTCCTGATACCCCGCTGGAAACCTACACGGGCACCGAGGCCACCCAGTTCACCACTCGATGCCTGCACACTGGCTGGCAGGATGCTCAGCAGAGAAGTTGCAGTCCGTGTTCAATTCCTCCACGCTTGCCTCGGTGGCCCCTCTGATGTACAGATGGATGCAGAGACGGTCTTGCTTGTAGTTGGGATTGTAGCCTTATGTCATACCTGATATAGCCTGGTCCTACCAGACTCTGGTACATTTCATTTGTACAGAGAGCCTAGCCACTCTCCATTGCCGAGTGTTAACTTCTTTTAAGGCGGGTACTCTGTTTAAAACTATTGGATCTGCCCAGAGCCACTCTGGATCTGCCATAGCCAATCGCTAACGTTTGGTCGTGACGTCGGCTTAGCATCGCTGGCGTTCGCCTTAGCCAACTCCTTCACCACTAACGGAGCGAGCTGGAAAATCAAACTTTTCCCAAACCCCGTGGGGAGGAGGGCCACAACATCATGGCCACCAACAAAACTCAGCAAAGATTGTTCTTGCTCGGGCTTTAACTTCTGGATATTCTGCGGCGTTGCCGTAACTGACTGGAATGGCGTCGCTCGCATCTTTCTCCGCCGCCATTACGGAACAACAACTCAAACTAGCGCACGACCTCAACGTTATCGTTCTCAGCCACTCCCTCTGTTCGCTGATTGGACCGGTAAAGATTGGCAGGAGAAAACCTGCGAGTATACCGCAAACCCGGACGTACTGAAGGAAAATTAAAATTGAGTGGAAGTATGTCGGAGGGCGGAGAAAGGCTATACCTGATAGCCATCTCCACCTTTTCCTCTGTATTCACTCCGATGTTCACATTTGAAAAAATGTTGACCGGTCAGTCTAGCAGAGTCAAAAGGAGACCGGTGAGTTGATTTCCCTATCCTGATGAGCAACTCGTAGTCTTTAAAATGGCCGCAGAGATGGTCTGGCTAGCTCGAGCTCAGCTTCGCCATCTTTTCCTTGGTGTTTACACCATTTTAGATGGTGCTTTTAATAAAAGTGATGAGTGGTGAGGTGACATTTTTAAACAAATGGGGGCCTCCAAAACCTAGACCACCCACGGTTACATTTTATCCATTTAGCTGCAACTCTTGTCCAGAGTAAAATAAAAGTTTATAGGAGCACTTTTCGTTTAAGTGCCAACCATCTAAACTCCTCTCCTTTAGATTCTTACTTTAGATTCTTTAGTCAGCACAATCGGAAATTACATGTTTTAAGATGTTTCAAAAAATACTACAAAAAATAACCAGTTATCAGCTCTTCCTCCCTCATTTAAAGATCCAGGGTCAATAAATATGCATATAACATTTCCCTTCTGGATACAAGATGTCTCCTACTACACTGAAGTCCATTCTCAGCCCACGTGCAGTGTAGCTTTCAAGTGTCCACATCATACTTACATCGTGTAAGTGCTGCATACTGTGGACCGTGAACGGCTTGAACTAGTTGGAATGTCCTGATGGTAAGTCCGGGGGTTACACTGAGATTTAAGGTGAGCACAGAGAAACTTTACCCCCTCAGCAGACGAATGTGAAAACTCTGCACACATACATCATTATGCACAGTAAAGCTCAAACATCCAAGTCACATAACAATAAGCAAAACTATTTTTTGTGTGAAAGAAACTACTAGAAAATTAGCACCCAAGAAGAACTCAATCTGCTAGCCTTAGTAGCCTATATATTGTATTTAGCCTAGAGTCCGAACTAGGAATGCAGCGCTTAACTGATTTCACTTTTAACCGCGCTTTAAAACGCCACGGTTAATTCATCGCAAAGGCTCCGCTACACCGAGTGTTATGTGTAGCAGTGTATGCAGTTCTTATTAAACCTCCTTGACAACATAAATGTTCGCGCACACATGGCACATCAGACACTGGTCCGGTCAGAGTGACAGTGGCGCGCACACACACACACACACACCAGGAAATGTCCCTTTTCAACCACTTGTGCTACAATCGGGGATCTGAGTTATAAGTTTCAGCAGCAGTCTATGACACAGTGTCTCACCACTGTTTGAGGAATCAGAACCTGCTACCAGCCAATAGCTCATCCTCCAACATTAGTTGTTGAAGTCTGAAAGTCTTGTCCACACTGTCTAAGATTTAACCATACTGTAGCCTTTCTCTAAGCCAGCACTGCTAATGTCTTTAAAACCTGGATAGACATGATTCAGTCTGTCCCAAGCTGGCAACAGCTGCCAACAAACCACACTTTAGGGATTACTGCTTGCTATTTTCAACACAATGTGTCTTTAGTATTGTGAAAGTACTTGTTTTGGTACCAATTACCGCTGATATGCACTTAGCAAAATCCACACATCCGAGAGAAATATAACAAGTAAACTATTTGTTTCAATAGTAAACGTGGACACTGGACACAGAGTGCAGTTCCATTTCAAGTCACAAAGTTCCCTGCCACCCTAACTTGTAATGGAGACAGACAGATCTATTCACTGCTTCTGAAAATGAACCCTACTGAGACAGCAAATGGAATTTGCGTTAATGAATGTCTTCATTACACCTATTCTCTAACAAGATGGTGGATTGACGTGCTGGGCTTTAGAGCTGCTTTTATTCTTTTATTTCTTGTCAGACATCTGGTTCACAAACAGAACATTTTCAGGTTGGCAGTGACGGTAAATATGAACACCTGCAGGGTGGGAGTCAACACCAAGCAGCCAAAATGCTGGCACAAGTTTGCCAAAGCAGCTTGTAAATCAATCCACAGTATTCTTCATGCTGGTTTGGCAAGTAACCACTCGTGATTTGGAGGTAGAATTTTATACCAAAGCAATCAATAGAGTGTTTTTCCAGCATAGACTAATATTCTGCCAAGCTCTAACAACTTCCCCAGTTAGTTGGATTTCCACAGTCAACACTGCACTGGACAGTTAATAGACTAGAATACATGGCTTACCTAATATATAGCTTTCACTGGCAGGATCGCAGCAATATCTCAAAGGACACAGCAAATTCCATAAACATATGGTCATTCATCTTTGAGATATTGGCATGTTGGTTACAGTCAAACATAGGCTACATATAAACCTCACATAACCTCAATAGATGGTAAAATGGTAAAATACGTGAATTTTGGGTTTATCGTCCTCTGTGACCAACAGATAAATGTTTTAGTGGAAGCCTGTAGAGGTCCAGAAATGCACATAAAGCACATTTGCATGGGAAGGAAGCACATTCTTTAACATTTATCTAGCATGCACGCTGTTTCACAGAGCAGCCAATATTTACAGTTATTCACCCCAACAAGTGATAAGCTTACAGTGAAGCTGTCAACATCAATCAGTCCTCTGCCATTAGCCATTGTAGACGTGCACGTGCAAGTGAGTGTCTTATGGCACGACTTGTACAGTTAGTGAACTGGTCTGATCCCTAACCGTCTCCTTCGCTATCCTTTTATACTCTGTCTTCTCTCTTCTAAATGTAAACCAATTCAAACCTTGCATGTGATATAAAAGGCCAACATATACCTCCACGTTTATAAACTGAGTGCTGTGCTAGAGATAATGTCAATATTAGATAGAGTAGGATGTACTATTACAGGATTAACTAAACAAGTAGTAATGGCTGTTAGTGGCCACAGTAAAATAAAGACAACTCTGAGCTCATCCTGTTAGAAATGGATCCATTATGCAAGTGCAGTTTGAAACGTTATACTACTGCAGCCTCTCCCCTTACCGCTGCTGTGATGGCACCTTAACTTACATATACAAACTGTAAAACAAGGTAGCAAGAATACACCATCACCCACAATAATACAGTCTCCACCTGGGCTAATCAGCAGCAAACATAATGTCTTCATTTGGCCTGTAGTGCCAAAGACAATATTTCTGTGGCCAACTTTGGGATCAGAGTAGGAAAATGGCCGTTAGAAGAGTGACATAAGTTGGTGACTCCCCTGCTCATAGAAATCATACATCCATATTGATCTGTTTTCTGTTCATGGTCTGTAACAGTTTAGGTTTCAACATTAACATGACATAGCTTGTCATTTTGTGTAGAATTTAAAAAAATAAAACTCCACACCTCAACATGCTGTATGTTGAATTCATCTTAAATCACTTGAATTTCTAGGATACCCAGAGTCCTTAAATAGTCTTCTATACAGTGGTTATCAATTATAATCTTGTAGCCTACAGTACATGATACTAGGCCAAATAGATATTTCCAGAGTCCAAAAATGGAGTCTGCTGGGAAAAAAAAAAGTTCTCCTATCTAAAACAGATGTGGCAAACTTCAGATGTTTGGCATCAGTTCCCATACATCAAGGAGCGAGTATAGGGTTTCTTTGCAGAGCTGCCATCATATTCAACCATCATTCATCTACAGGCAGAGCTTGCACTGACAGACGTTTTAGCTGGGCAAGGAGCGTACGTGGACATGTTCTTTCTTCTTTCTCTCTTTTCAACAGATATTACACTTTTACTATCATCGTCACACTATCGCCGCCCGTATTGGTCAGTTGATCTCAAAAGAAGCCACAGCTCCAACCCACAAGGTTAAGCCCTACTTAGGTGGCTTGGCCTTGCGGCTTGGATGTGTTGAAACAAATGTAGCAAATGTAGAGAATCATAGCAGAACAAGAAATGAACAAGCCAGGTTGGGATTAAATACCTTAGAACTCTTTCTCGTAGAAGAACTCCTGAAAATGCACTGAACAATTGAGCAGAGCTCCTGGTGAGCATGAGTGGGGATAAAGTGCACGAACAGCAGCACAGAGGAGAAGAAATACCCCAATCTAGGCCCCTCAGAGTTGGGTTTAATATCAAGAGCTGGCTCTTTCTGTTCTCTCTGACACACACACACACACACACACACACACACACACACACACACACACACACACACACACACACACACACACACACACACACACACACACACACACACACACACACACAGAACAGTATGGCCTCAAACCTGGCAAGCGGCATTCAAGTTCTTGGAGCAGCTTTCTCTCTAATTTAAAGTTGATTGCCGTGGGCCGTCTGTGTGTGACTAGTGAAGTATGAGTGTGGAGAAGAGAGTATGGCGGCTAGGACTGAGTTTAGCCCTGTGTGCATGTGATTATGGGGAGAGAGTACGCACAAAAGTAATGGATCGTCTGCGTGTGTGCTTATGTGCATATACTGTATGTGCATGCATGAGTCTGTGTGAAGGTCTAAGTGGAGCCTCTGCATACTTTTGTGTATGTGTGTGCGTATGTGGTTTTTGGCCTGAGCTTGTGCAGGGTTTGGACTGCCAGTGAGAACTGTCTGCAGGGAATCAGGCGAAGCAGAAGGCAAGCTGAGTAACAGTACCTTTCTCTAACTAAAATGAGGTGTTCGGAGGTGAGTTTGACTGAACTGAGCTGTACTAAAAAAATAAAGTCAGTCTTTGTAGGTCTGTATTTCGCAAACAAAGCAACAAGAGTAAGTTTGGACTTATGATGGATGTGACAAATGTAAGGACTTTGATGGAACAGTGGGGCAGACATAGGTCAGATTCCTGTCTCTGATTGATTATTTCTCTCTGAGCATTCGTGTGATTACATGTGTGATTACTTGAGAGCAACTCTTAAAAATTACTCCCACATTTGACTGGAACTCCAGAAAATCTCTTGATTAATGTGTTATAGCGAATAACATTTTTTTTTCTCTACAGTCATCTTACATTTAGTGCAAATCTCAGAATTGAAGCATGAGCCTTCCCCTTGACTAGACTACAGTTAATATGACCACACAAAGCCAAACTTAGGTTACATTTAGGTATCATCACATGTGTTGCCTTACAGCCAGAGTGTAAATACTTTGGAACATTTAGGATTTTACTTTTTATTAAAGAGCCACCTTGCATATTTAATTTTTCTTACATCCTTACAGGCTCCAAAGGCATCAACATGTGTTGTCAGCCATGTTTGAATTAAGGGATATTCTCAGAAATCTGAGCAGCTCTAATTTCCTTTTCTTTTTGGATATCCCTGTAACCCCTGAGTCCAAAGAGCACATTTGTTCACTGAGGGTATTTATAAATAATCTTTTTACAGGTTGTTTTCGGTCACAGTGTTCATAAAGCAAAAATACACTCCAGTTTTACTTGTATAGAGACAGAAGACTTGGGAATTCATGGGCAGGCGAACTTCCCAGAGGCAAACAGCAAGGCACCTGGGGTCTGTCTTGTTGTTTTTTACTCTGTGTACATTTACTTTCACAGTGGTAAAGTGGTCAAGAGAGTGAAAGGGCTGATGTTCTGCTACACAGGTTTCAAAGCCAGTCTTCTATAATGTACTGTGACTTTGACAAACTGGAGTTTAAACTTGAGAAGCATTTTCCTGCTCGGGCCACCCAGTCTGTGAAGTGAAATCCATTAACAGCAAACGGTGTTGTAATTGACCGAGATACTGGAGGGAGTGGCCAGGTGTTTGGCTCTACTCTCGACAGAGCACACAGAGGGACTTTGGCTAAGACGTGACAACAATTAGCCCATTTCTGTGCTTTGACTCAGACGACAAGTTTCAATTAGCTGAAGGGATTTTAAAACAAAGCAATAAACAGTGATCAAACTGGAGGACCACCGAAAAACCTGGGGCAGATTAACATCACAGGACTGGCTGAAGCAGTTCTGTCTCTGGTTTACTGCCACATGGGAGTGCAGGAGGAAAATTGGCTCCACTTGGTCAACAGGCATCCAACAAACTACAGTCTACGAGTGTGAACTCTTCCCTTTCATCTCTCAAGCAACCAACAGTGACAAGCCACTCGCCAATGCCTATAAAAGTCAAGATTGGTCAATGCAGTCACTTGCGAATGGGCCAATCCCTGTCCAACAGCCAAATGTGATAGGGACAGCCAAAATTTCCTGAGAAAAAAACTTTTGAGTTAGGCCTGCACGAATAATCGTTATATAAACGTGATCTTGATTCACCCCGTTCCCAATTGAATTTTTTGGGGCATTTTCGGCCTTTATTTTGATAGGACAGCTGAAGACATGAAACACAAGCGGTTAAAGAGTGTAAGAAATCATTGTTTTTTGATACTGTACTTAAATTGGCAATTGACAAACTCTACTTCTCTAGAGACTGAAGCTGTAGCTGCAGCATGTTGATTGACATGTTTTAATGATGTAAAGACATGTTCAAGGAGTTCAGATAGAGCCTGTATCAGGGCCATATTTAGTTCAATGTATTATATGTCACTATTTTTGGTAGCCTACTGTACGTAAATGGCCAGTATGTACTTTATTTTCATTTTCTTCATTCATTGAAGCCTCTATGTTTACAGGCTTGTGGTGATGCGCAATGTGCTACAGGTGCCAAAAAAGACCTATGTTTGGTACCGCCAATTTGTTTTGTCATGGTTCATGTGTGCAACAAACATTACACTTCGTGAGAAAACAATCGTGGCAGAGAATCGTGATATCAATTCTAAGCTAAAAAAATCGTGATTCATATTTTTTCCTGAATCGTGCAGGCCTATTTTGAGTCTATGCGGTATGAATGAGAAAAAAAAAAAAAAAAAAAGCTTTTACATTGAATCTAAATTGTGTTATACATGAATGGATGCAGTGTGATACACCCACGCAGGATAATCCCTATACCTCAGCTTGGATTTCACACATCAGTACACGCATAGCCTACATCACAACCCCACTGATGCATATCAAATGTTTTCTATTAAAGAAAAACAAAACAACCAGATGAAAACTCAAAACAGAAATACGATACAAGTTGCCACGCATGAATGACAATCTCATTCTGTGCCCTCCACAACATGTGCTCTGTACAACATAACATGTTTTCCTGTTATCATCTCAGACTGGCCCGCTTGATAACGACCGTATACGCTGATGTCACATCACAGGATTTGCGGAAAAGGTTCAAGTTCAAGTTCAAGTTCAAGTTACAAAGTGACGCAAGAGCACAGATCCCACATTTAAATCTCCCTCCTGAAAAAAACTTCCCCATGACTTTCTTAGTGGCTTTGAACCTATAGACAAGAGTGGCGCCTTCCTTTCTGACGTGAACTTCGACCCACATTGTGCTGAAAACAGGGAGACATTTGAGAAAGAGAAACAAATTGGGATAACTTGGAGGAAAAAGAGCTCACAGCCTAGTCCCTCTGCCTCCTTCTACCACCTACCTTCCCTCTCCTACTCCTGAGACGCCCCTCGGGCTTCGTCTTTCTGCTGGGTCTGTTTGCATTCCTGTCGAGCTATATTTAAAGGCTTGATCACTCCACTGGCTGGAGGAATGCACATCTGTAGCGAGACCCCGTCCCACTGTCTCTGTCTCTCTCGGCCTGTCTGTCTGTCTGTCTGTCTGTCTGTCTGTCTGCCTGTCTGTCTGTATTTGTAATTGCGGACTCAGAGCATTAACCTTTACTGCTGCCCCCGGAACTATAAGTGTGTATATACATATACAAAAAGAAGAGCAGGATGAAGACTAATGTTGTTTGTCACATCAACAAGTGCTTTTTGGATGACTCATGATTTAAAGGCTTCATTTATACACTGCCAAGTGTGTTTCTGTGCTGGTGTTTGAGAGCTAGAAGCAAAACAAGTCAATCAAAGCCAATGCAACAACAGTGCTTCTGATGGATTAGGCTTTCTGTCACTTTCCCTATAAAGAGACAAATGTACAGCGTGCATGCACATCAACATACAGCTCCATACAGGCTGAGTCTAGCAAATTAAAGGCGTTTCTTATTATGCTAATTTGTAATTCTACAAATTCATTTAATAGGCTACATGTTTTACTAAGCCAAAAGTATTCAACAATAGCTAATACTTTGCTCGTGTGCTGCAATTTTCTTGATACAGCTTTCACTAACAAACGGTCTGAATTAAATTTGAACCCCAAACACAGCTGCATCAACGGTATAGAAAGCAGCCCAGTTTATGGCAGAATTATCAAGACATAAAATTACAAAACATGTTCATTTTTGGGACATTGTGGGAGGCATACTTATAAAGCACATCATTAAAAAAAACATATAACATTAATAAGACAAGTGCTCAGGGTGCCTCACAAGCTAAAGGGGGGACCAACACGCAAGCTAGCAGCATGACACATCCCCACTGTGAACAACATTGGAGTAAATCTCCCTCTGTTCCCTCCTGTCCCGCGTAGTGAGGCGGATAAACTTTTCGCCCCCCACACACTCGCCGCTTCCTAGCCCGTAATTCATTCCTCCCCGGTTTGAACAGTTTGAATCACCAAACCTACCTTGGAAAATCTTCCCGAGTCAAACACGCATTATTATGTTGTCGCCTTCCATAGTTGAGACTTTGTCGAGTGGTTCTTCGGTTCCCCCGGACGGACTAGCGGGGCACGAGAGCAACAAAGTCGGACAAGGAGGAGGAGGAGGGAAGGGAAGGAGGCCAGACAAGTCGGCCGCCGCCTCGTTGGAGGAGCCGGCTGTCAATTACCTCGTTTAGTGGGCGGGTCCTAATTGTAAAGGGATTATGGAGGCTGAGCTGTCAACACTGATCCCAGTTCTGAGGTGTAAGGAATGTTGCGTAGGAAAAACAGATACAGTCTCCTGCAGCAGGATTATAATGGTTTATAGTTGCATCACTTTTCGTGGGAAATGTTGCAGCAAACAGACACCGCAGGGTGGTATCGGTTGGTAGTTTTACAAACTGCAAACTGAATGCAAAACTTACAACAACAAAAACGTTTTAATTCATGCAGTTTTAGTCTATGGTGAAGTTATGTACAAAATGATCAAACTACTAGGCTATGTATGCAGTGGGTTTACCTAGAAAAGCCAGTGATTTAACAATGAATTGACTATTACTTTTATATTTTGTCTTTATGATTTTTAATTGAATTAATAATTTATTTTTATGTATTCATATAATCGTGTTTACTTTGAATCAAGGACATATTTAAATAATCCAACTATAAGAAACGTTTTTGTTTTCATGATGAGTTTTTGCCTTAGTTTAAGGAGAGTAGAGGAAACACTGATAAGTGATCAAAAAATATGTATTTATGTACTGCTAACTAAAGAAAAACATTCATTTTAGCCTTCTACTGGTAAGGACAAGTAGCACATGAGGGACATATTGTGTAATGACTGTGTAATGACTGATTGTGACTGCTTACTATTTTCACAACAAGCTTTTTTCCACGTTTTACTCAGTTATCCAGCTTACTTGTTAATCCTACTACATGAGACAGGACCCTGATTTATTTATTTATTTATTTATTATGTAACTCACCTGTTATGTGATGATGCCTACAGAAACACATTAAATCCATTAATGGCTCCAGTGCTCTATGCTTCAGCAGGCAATAAACGGGATGACGGTAACATCTCATTAGCCAAAGCAATGACCTTTTAGCCTCCCTTGTAAATGGAGGTGGGAAAATTCATCTGCCAATGTGATGCAACACTACAGCTTCAACATTACCATGGGGTTGAATCACAACCTCTCCGATGCAGCGTCAACAGACACTGAGGAGTGTAGGCTTCACAACGGTAAAATGTATTGCAGTGGTGTCATATTGGTTTGAATTCAATTGTACGGGTGTGTCTGATGAACTAATTTCTCAGTCTTGACTATAAAGTCTTTAGTCTCGCATGATTATTGCACATTTCATACAGATGTAAAAAATGTTACTGTTTGTTATAGGTTCAGCAACATGTACTACTCGTTTTTTGTCATACACCAAATATAGCCTACAGTACAGTACGATAGATAGATAGATAGATAGATAGATAGATAGATAGATAGATAGATAGATAGATAGATAGATAGATAGATAGATAGATAGATAGATAGATAGATAGATGACTTTATTAATCCCCAGTGGGGAAATTAAGGTGCCAGGTACCTTTAAAACTCAACACAACACAATACTATTAATACAGTACAAGACAAGACAATACAATATGATACAATCACAATACAACACAAATGCACTTTTAAAGGAGGGATACAAATACAGTGCGAATGCATTGCACAGTAAAGAGCTTGACAATGTGATAAATAGATAAGGTACAGAGAGGACATAAGGCAAATACATAGTTATGATTGTAAATAAATATTATCAATAGTATATAAGTATATGGTAGTGTGGAGTGTGGGGTGCAAAAGATAAGTGCTAGTTTAAAAGTCCAGTTCCCTGACCACAGGTCAGTAGAAGTACAATAATGATACAGGAAAAATGCTGTACAATTATTTGTTTTAAGTGGGGCACTGGTGGCCTAAAGGTTAAAGAAGTTTGCTTGTGACCGGTAGGTCGTCGGTTCAATCCCCAGACCGACAGGATCAAATCTGGGTGGGGTGGGGGGGGGAAGTGAAAGAGCAGCACTTGTCCTCATCACCACCACTGAGGTGCCCTTGAGCAAGGCCCTTAACCCCAACCACTCCAGTGGAGCTGCTCAGTGGCCAGCAGATCAGACTGTGGTTGTACTGGGCAGCTTCCAGGTATGAATGTGGAACTGTGTGAATGTGAAAGGTCGTCGTTGCAAATGAGAATTTTGTTGCAAATGAGAATTTTTCTCAATCGACTTAGCTGGATAAATAAAGGTTTAAAAAAAAAAAGAAAGTGTATTGTAAAATGTACAATTAACGACACATATGACTCTAAAATATGTTTGAAAGAAGAAAAAAAAAAACAGCACACAGCAGTCGAAGCTGTTCATTTGTGAAGTAACTTTGACCTTTACCCTGGACAGACTGGACAAGAACAATTTGACTGAAAGCTATGTCAGTTGGTGTCCAGCAAACAACAATGACATCAATTATTCCATTGAAAAGGGGGATTTCCAAATTGAGAAAATCCAGTGAGCCGATTGCTGAACCTGACCTGTCAGTTGCAGCTTGGAAGATTTACAGTTAGTCTCGTTAGGAACAGTGAATACCAACATGGCCTAAAAGACAGTTTTTTTCCCGCTGTCTTCCTGCATGTTGACTTTTCAACATGTGAATCTATTTACATATTTGTATTGTTGTATACTATCTTAAAACGTGTAACTTGCCTATTTGTGTTATAATGCCTGTGCAATTGAATATAGTAAAGTGTTCAGTATAACCCATCAACAAGCACAACTTTTGTAAAGCTGTAAGTGCTGCATGTTTAGTTAGGCTGTCAGAGTGGTGTTAATTCAAATCTGTTGTACATTTTGAGGCTGTAGTGTGTGGTGTTGCATCTGCTCCTTGTTTTCCGACTGCCTCTCCATCTGCGTGGTTCCTTTCTTTCAGTCTGTCTTTTTGTCTGCCGTCCGTCCGCCTGTCCATCTGTCAGAGCCAATGTATCATTCTGATCCCATCTACCTATCCTTTGCCTCACCTGTCCTTATCTATGCTTCCTCTGTCAGAGCTGTCAGTGTTTTGTATATCATTTAACTATCTCTATTTATGTTGCATTTACGTCTAACTTCTACATCTCTTATCTTCCACCAAATCCTAAACTGACTAGTCGGTATAGTGCCCCTTCTTGAAATCTAAAATTGTGTACCTGAAAGACATTGAGTGCCCATTGAGAAAAATCAACAACCCTTTGTATGTTCAAGTTGAAACTGACTGCTCATAATGTGTACTTATTGGATTCAAGCTTCCCTGTTATCAAACACAACTAACCTTGAAAATCCAGTCATTGAGCCTCGTCAACCACCTGTTGCATTATGTGATATAGTGTTGCTTCCCCCTGCTGGGACTTCTCACTCATGACACACTGGAGTCGAAACTGTAGGGCAGGAGTTGGCATCCACTTTATCAGTACACGCACACCAGAAACCTCTTGCTTTTCGTCTGAATTCAGAACACGTTTTTAAAGTTTAATTAGATTTTGCCCCTTGACTTTTCTAAAAAGGCATATACATTATTTTGCCTCTGTGTGGGCAGATTTAAGACAAAGGTTTTGTATGCTACTTGAATCTGTTTTCTGATAAGACATTTAATTGCCTTTTTATCTGAATTTGTAGTACTATACTAGCGAACTAGGAGCCCCAACTGTTTGTATGGATAAGTCTTACTTCATTGGGACAAAATGTAACGGATGCTGTTGCCCATCTTGCAATGTTAACAGCCTGGTCCTGGAACTCCATCCATTTAAAATAGCACTTATTCCTTAGTCAATGTTTTAATACAAATCTGTTGACAGGTTTTTGATCCTGCCAACTAACAGACACACAACTATTCATGCCCACATGCAATGCCCACAGCAAGACTCAAAACTGAGAGCTGAGTGTGTGGAAAATGTCATGAAATTTAAAAACCACTACACACAAAAAAGTTGGTATGAGTACTTTCACCTCATGTGGCCCATACAAAATCACAGTACATTATTCTGCTACATTTATTAGAGTCATATGACTGTAAAGTAGCACACAGTAACAAACCCACAAAGGATTTTCACTCAACTCTGCAGCTCCACTGAGCTTTTTTATCCTCTTTTAGCTCTTTGTTTGGTTTGGTTCAGTCTCACTGCTCTCATCAACTACATTTCCAGCTGCAGCAGAAGCTGTTTTTAGCAAAAAGCTCCAATAAACCAAATATACACTGCCTGACCAGCACTCCATTATAGACAGAATACCTGCTGAGATCAGTTGCGTTGTTTTTTTAACCAGGGCAGCAGTTTTCAGATTACATTATGTGCTTACATAATTGCAAAAGTATTCTCCAGTGTTTTCTCAGTTAGACTTTTAAAATTACATCAGATGAGTAAACAGAATGTCCCTTTGGAACATCGGATGAATGGTTGCTGATAATGGGCAATGGAGATATTGCATTAAAGATCAGCCACTTCTTTCGACAACAGTCGAGAACCCTTTTGCAATTATGTAAGCACATAATGTAATCTGAAACTGCTGCCCTGGTTAAAAAAAAAAACTATGCAACTGATCTCAGCAGGTATTCTGTCTGTAATGGAGTGTAATGGAAATTTCTAAGCGACAGTAGAGCGTTGAAGGGAAACAAGTGACAGAGTGCACCCCTGCCATGTTTTTTACCAGCCACGACAGCAACGTTGGTAGGCTATTGTTTTCACCTTGTGAGTCTCTGTGTGTGTGTGTGTGTGTGTGTGTGTGTGTGTGTGTGTGTGTGTGTGTGTGTGTGTGTGTGTGTGTGTGTGTGTCATCATGACAAAATGTGGCACTGGAGACATGGGAACTAGCACATATGTGGTTTTGAGTACTTTGCCTGTTGTTTATTTGTCTGTCTGCGGCCAGATGTCACCGCGACAGTGTCACAACAGTGCAAGATGCTGTCACAAAACTTAACAGGTGTTTAGTTACGATCAAAATGAAGGCCAAGTTTGAAGATGGGTGTGGTGTGAGCAAGTGTGTTGGAACTAGGTGTACGAAGTAAGGGGCCACACTGTAGCCTTAAAATTTCACGAGGCAATAATATGTCAGGGCTGCCTGTCTGTCAGCTTATTGTGGAGGTCTTCTGCCCCCTAGTGGCCCAAACAATCAATTCTTTGGCAGGCAATTGACCAGTGTTCTCTCATTTATACAATCAGCATTTATTAAAATCTGACATATGCCAAATTTAGTAGAATCTGACATAATGAATTGTGTGTCCTCATTTGTAAAGATTTATTAGAATCTGACATATTCATACATTGCTGTTAGCCATCACTGTCTGTCAGCCACATCTTTATAAATGAGGACACACAACTCATTAATTCCACTCAGTTGACATTTGTGCATTTATGCAGCGCTATCAGAATAGCGGACGCTAGACAGGATGTTGATATACCTCGGAGCGGTGTGTAATGGGGTTCTGCTGTGTGCTATAGTTTGTACAGTGACTCACCGGCTGCCAACAAGAGTAACCAGCTGAGTTTGAGTCACATCTCCACAAAAGTGCCGTGTTCACCCTTGTAACGAAACCGACAAACTGTGCATTCACATATAGACGCATCACATTAGCAGCCCACATAACACATGAATGCAAATGCAAACACACACACACACACACACACACACACACACACACACACACACACACACACACACACACACACACACGCACACACACCCCACAAGCTGCTGATGGTTGTTAAATCCCTGCATGACGTCAGTGCCAGGCAGTTGGTGGGTGTGGTCTTCACTGGTTTGTTTAGAGCTTAAATGCAGATCAGCCATGGCCATTTACTGACCACACCCCCCCTCTCTCTCTCTCTCTCTCTCTCTCTCTCTATCTCTCTCTCTCCACTCGCAATATTTCTCTCAGTCTGGCTCACTGTTGCTCCAGCATTCACTAGGTGAAGTCCTATTTTTTTTATCAGTATCAGAAAGGTAAGGAGTTGTAATGTTTCTTTCTTTGTAGCGATTTCAATATCTGTCATTTTTGCACTTTCTGGCTCTATTGCTGTATCTTTTTGTTTTCATTTTTACAGTAACCATCTTCAATGTCTCACCTTTTCATTTTGTTTTACTGCTTTCTCCGTGGACCCAAACACCATCAGTTTGCTGCAAACACTGTAGGACGTCTGCGAGTTGATTGGCAAGTGGTTCAGTTCATTTAAACTGCCCTGCCCATCTGAAGCCTTTTTGTTGAGATCCATCTTCCACCAGTCTTCCCCTTGTGGCGAGCCCAGCCCGGTTAGAAGATGTATCTCCCGTTGGCAGTGGTGATATGTCTGTCAGCTATCCAGCTGTGTTTGGGAGATGAGCCTGTGGAGGAAGTCGTGACAAAAAGTAAGTACTGATATGGATAAGAAATGTGAGTGCGGAAATGGGGAGTTACAGGGAGGCAAGCGAGATAAAAAAGAATATTATAGGACAGAGAATATACTGAGCTACTCTGTTTCTGAGTAATTTCTTTGGGGGAGCAGACTTCGTAGGTTGATATCACGTTTTGAAAAGTGGTAACAAAAGTGATAAACGAGTAAACAACAAGAAACAAATAACAGATTTGTTTTTCCTACCGTAAAACACATTTGAAGATAGAAATGATTGCTTTAAAGCTCCACAAATACTATCTACAAATACTTACCCTGCCCTGATGTCATTACCCAGCAGGTTATAGTACATATTATTTAAATAGTACTTATAAATACTATTTATTATTTATTGTTGTGATCCAGATGAGAGAAAGGGGATTTTGACACTTTTCTATTTTGTGCTTATTTTAACTATGTACAAATTGGTATGAAATAGTTATTTCCTGATTTATCTCCTGAATTCTGGTGAGTGCCTCAATAAGTGGATCTGTGGATAAAGGAAAATATAATTTAAGTCTAGTAAGACCAAGTGAAGCATGAATTCTGAAAAAAAAGGCAATATAACCAAGTGAGATTCTCATATTTACCATGCAATGTGTGTTGTGATAACGTGGACAGTTAGTGCAGATAGAAAAGAGTGAATAATATTACAACCGAGAATAACTTTGTACACACTCTTTTGCATAAGGATATAAATAGGAACAAAACAGGCTGATTGACAGGACAATGCAACTATGCAACAATGACAGCAGCGTGAGCATCTGAGTCATAATCATGACTAACAATTTAGAGACCATGCCAAAACAAAACAAATTATAGATTGAACTTTGTGTGTTCACATGCCATTTCAAACACTATGAAATGACATAAATAAACAATTTCTATAGCACTTTACAGAGAAACCATAAGATGAAACATAGAAATACTGTAATCAGTATGTTTATACTCTATTTAAATAAAAGACAGAAGATATAAGCATTGTATCAACACAAATTAGGCAACAACTCAAGGTATTGAAAGAAGCCAGATAGTTTATTTCTAAAGCTGGTATACTCCCATCTGACCACTGAAACAAACGGGGAAAGTAGGCCTATGTGTAATACTGAAAAACATGCAGCACTAATAATGTCTTGTATGAGCAGATTACCTAGGCCTAGGCTATACAGTGTCAAGTTAAGCAATAAAATGATTAAACCAAAAATTATTTCAAATAACTAAAGGAAATGACACAGTGTCTCCCCTTGGGGATGAATAAAGTATCTATCTATCTATCTATCTATCTATCTATCTATCTATCTATCTATCTATCTATCTATATGACATAATGGCGACATAAATAGGGCTCAGTGTGTAGACGGTGACTGTGTTTGCTGTCTGGTTGAGTAGAGTGAGTCAGAAGGTTTGGCTTTGCCAGCAGTCAGGGTAATACATCATTGGTCAGATGCTATTTCATTTGGCAGAGTGGAGTTTGGTTTGGGAGTGTTTGGAAATGAAAACTAATCCATCAGTGCCACTCAGTACCAATTCACCAAATTTGTCTGTGGCTTCTGTTAATGAAACGGTTTTACTGAGCAGAAAAATATTGTGGTTGGTTCAGCTATGTATGCTGTGAATGATACACAGGATCAAACAGAAATAGCCTAGATGTACATATTTGTCATGCCATGACTGCGTTGGTGTCAGGGGGTAGAGAAGGCGTGGACCCAAATGCAGTTCAACAACATTTATTCCAACCAGGAAAAACACGTACAACAAGAATCGTCCACAGGGCAACACACAACACAACATGAAACACACCAACAGAAAGTAAGAATCCAACAAAAAAACAAGGGAAACACAGAGACTAAATACACAGGGTAACGGACACTAACAAGGGACAGGTGATACAACAGGTGGAACACATCAGGGCGGGGCAGAACAATCAAACAGGCGGGAAAACCAACAGACAGGAAGTAAGCTAGACAAGACAGGGGCATACCAGACTACTAAAAAATCAAACAGGAAACATAAACAGAGAGTCACAATCGTGACAGTTGGTCTTTCCATTTACATTCACAGTTGGCATAATGGAGATGTTTAACTTAAGCAAATAAAAGCACACCCATACTTATATGCACTGATACACTAACGCCAATGGCACAATCAGTCAGTGAGATAATTTTGTGCGTTTCCATTTGGGGTTTTTATGCTCCTTCATCCTGAAAATTTGCTGTCACAGTCCAGAACACCAAAACGCTGGATTCAGATTTACTGTTAACGCTGCCCAAACTGCTTTACTACTCTGCCAAACCTCAATCATCAGGTCAAGAATAAAGCAGTGTTTCTCTAGGAAAGATTATTTATTTATTTATATATATATATATATATATATATATATATATATAGCGAGCAAGTTAGCATGCTGATGTTACCATGCTTGTTTGTACTTTCTCATGCAGATAATCTGTGCCGTCATCAAAATTGCTTTGATTTTTGTTTCAAGTGTATCTCCAGTAGTAACTAAACGCTGGTTGAAATTCCTGTTTTTGCTACAAAAGAATTGCTGCAGGTTCTATCCACACCCTGTTAAGCAATGAATAGGTAATGAATGAATGAATGAATGAATGAATAGGTTCACCATGCATTGTAGCCCAATAATACATTGCAGTTGGGTGTGTTCAGAAGGGCAACAGACTAACACCCAACATGACAGCTGGGTGTAGTATAAGACAATAGACTTGAACCTTTCAACCTTCTGTGGTCCGTGCAAACATGGTTTCCCCTCACAGACTTAATGTGGAGTTGCTTTTTAAAAAGGCAAATTATGTAAGATTAGAATACAAAATATGTAGAATCAACCATGATGCTGTGTGTATGAAATGGTGCTGTGCCACTCTAATTTGATTGAAAACATAGAGTAGGCCACATTTCACTTAATTGTTTTTATCATTGCCCTAATTAATGCAACTATGTGACATGTACCTTGTGTATATGTTTAATTTCCTCATAGGGAATATGTCTCTCCTGGGTGGCTGGTCTGAAAGGAATCCAGAGTCAGCTGACGTTCAGAAGGCAACTCGACATGCTGTGGAGATGTTCAACACACACTCCAAGAGCAAGAATATGTTCAAACTGGTCTCCATCACCACCGCTCAGTCCCAGGTTAGATTCATCTTTCAGAAACAAAGGAACTCCCATGCAACACATCACGTCACCACCATGTGATCATTTTATAGCGTGACACCATCCAATAGTTCTGTCCTTTGTCTGCTCATTCATTACTATAGGTGACCAACGTGATCAACTTTAAGATTGATGCGGTCCTGGGAAAAACCAAGTGTCTCAAGGCTGAAAACCATGACTTGGGCAGCTGCAGACTGGTGAAAAAGGTACATTTGTTTTAACGCCTGCATTCCTATGTCTTTAAGACGTTATGTTCAACTCAGCAATACTTCAGTTTCACACAGTTTTAAAGCTAAGCAACACATTAGCGTGTATGCTTTTCTGTCTTATAATATGTTCTGATATAAAGACTGAAAATGACTTATTTTACGGAAGCCCTGAGAGGCTTCTGCAAAAAAATGGTGATCCATTTTCTAAGTCTGATCTAAACTGTCCTGGTTTTGCCAGAATAATAATCTTTACTAGGAAGAAATTTCACTTCACTCCATCCTCTTGTAACCGAATAGAGTATTACAACACTTAAAAATTAACCGGCCAAAAACTATATTTCATGTGCCAAAACCTTTTTTTGCATCATCATATCTTAGGATGATTAACCTGGCAAAACCTTGTTTCACCTGTTCTTAAGTCCTAAACGCATGAGAGAAAACTATTTAGCTCAGACTTACAAAATGTATCGTCAGAATTTTTTTTTCTCTCATTTGCCTCTCAAAGCTTCCATGCCTATTGCCGTTGACAGTAAGTTAGATTTTTGGAGATTTCCCCAATGCATTCAAATGTTATAGTTATTGTTGTTTCCTTCCTCCGCAGCATGTGAAGTGCCACTTTGAGGTGACTTTCAACCATCGCAACGACAAACATGAGCTGCAGACACACAGGTGCAACAAAGTTGTGGACAAGGTTTAATTCAATTTTTAGTTTAGCTCTATAGCTTAGACTACATTATTGTATTTTGATACAATGTTTTTTTTTTCTCAACCCAGTCTCAATAAAAGTTGTTTGGAAATGAGTTTTGTTACCATAATGTGAAGATCATTTGTGGTTTGCAGCTTCATATTCTTTATTCATTTATTTTATGGTTTTGTATTCTATCAAAGATAGACAGATTTTGGAGATATCTTGTGAAAGCAGAGCTGTCTTCATTTTCTTTCAAATTTCTGAAAAGATTGATAAGAGATCAGTTTAACAAAGAACAACAAATAACACAGCCTACCTACATTGTGACTTCAAAGCATAAATGTGTTCTCATAATTTAAACCTTTAAGGTGGTTTAAATACCATTGTGTGACATTTTGGTTTAAGTGGTTTGAATGACGTTCATTCAATCAAGCAGAAAAGTCTTAACACATGGTAAAAACATGTCAGGAGAGACAACATTATATTGTACTGTATCTTTAAACATTTCTATACTTACTGCATTCATATAACAAAATGAAATAAAAAAATGGAAAATTGTCCTCGTTAATGTTGTGTATAAAAATGCTGGAATATTTCAGTGTCATGCCAAAAACAAACATATTTTTCAAAGAAATGACTGAGATATACTGAGATGAGATATATATATATATATATATCTATATATATATATAGAGACGGCCTCTCAGGGAGACCTGGGTTCGATTCCCACCATGATCCATCAACCAATGTGTCCCTGAGCAAGACACTTAACCCCTAGTTGCTCCAGAGGCGTGCGACCTCTGATATATATAGCAATTGTAAGTCGCTTTGGATAAAAGCGTCAGCTAAATGACATGTAATGTAATGTAATGTAATATATAGATATATATATATATATATATATAGAGAGATATAGAGATATAGATATAGATATATATATGTATATATAGATATATATATGTATATATATATATATATATATATATATATATATATATATATATATAATATATATATATATACACACACACACACATTAGAGTGTGCATGAATGAGCCTCAAAGTTATCTTATTTTAAATTTTGGGCTCAACCTCACCTACTTCTAAGGATCATTGAGAAAAGAAATAGTCTAAAAGGGGGAATACCCCAGCAACACCAATGAACCGTTTTAAAACATAACAATGAAGCTGTTCCTCTTTTGACCCTTCTAAATTATCCTTACAGTAAAATAAAATGAAATTTCACAAGTAGGCTATGTTGTATACACTAAAGTACAACGGCGTATTAGGGACAATGTTGGTAAAAAATAAATTGATTACAGGGGGAGGAGATCACAGATTTATGACTTAATGATGTCAGAGAGAAGTCGATTTTTTTTTCCTGTAAATTTGTATTTTTCTGTTAAATATACCACTTTTAACTCGCAGAATATCCAAGGTTTTTTTCTAATAAATTTACGACTTCAGTTTTTTTTTTTCTCTCCGAATATTAGCCCCCTGACTCTATAATATATTTTTCTTTTACCTACAATGGCCCTTATGTGCTGTTGTAGGCCACTAAAAAGACATAAAAGGCATAATCAGTCTTGGCCTTATATGTATTTTACTCTCACATACATGTTTTCCATTTCTCATCTACACATTTAATATTATTAGGAATGTATTAGTCTATATTGATGATGTTCCACTTCTGGAATTGTTCAGGTGCTGCCGGAAAGCCTGCCGGATGTCACTCTTTTTGGCCCGATGTCCATTACCTTCCACTTTCTTTGTGTTGGAATTTTAAACTCTGACTCCGACTATGGTTAACTGCTCCTCAGATCTCTGCAGGGTAAATCCAGACAGCTAGCTAGACTATCTGTCCAATCGGAGTTTTCTGTCGCACGATTAAAACGTTTGAAAATACACATGTTCCACCAAAACAAGTTCCTTCCAGAGGCTATTTTGCAGAGGCACCGTTGCTCCGTCCGGTGGTTAGCGCCACCCAAGATGACTGATTAGTTTAAAGCAGGGATCTTCAACAGGAGGTCCTCAGAGTCAATGCAGGGGGGCCTCCAAATAATTTCAAAAATTACAAAGTCTTAACATGAATCCAACATATTATTAGCAAATATAAATCCCCACTACTTACTGGCCTATAGGTAAGGTAACCACTAAGGTAGCCACCCACAGATACTGTTAATAAGGATTCACTCTGCCACGTGTATGTGTAACATTAAAACATGATTTATAAAATAATGCCAACAATTAGGTTCATTTACTGTAATAGCTTAGTATTCTATGCAAAAAAAAAAAAAAAAAGTATGTATAAAGGCTTTAGGCCCGCTACACATTATTGTAGGCCCAGTTTAATATGCAACTTAATTTTAGATAATATATGTGGTAGGCGGTCCCTGCTCCGTCTCTCTTTCAGATAAGCGGTCCTTGGCTTAAAAAACGTTGAAGACCCCTGATTTAAAGAAATGCCAATAAAGCAGAGCACATTTTTCTCCCATCCAAGAATGTTGTGTGGACTAGGCAGACCCTAGTCTAGAAGATCTGGCAAAGCAAGACTACCAACATCTGTGGATCTCCTTCACACAGTAAAGCAATGCCACACTCTTTCCATTTCTAAAAAGCTAAGTAGTTTGGGCTCCTTGGCGGACTTCACAAGGACATTCTATCCTTTAATAAAACAACCAATTGCCATTTATTCTGATTGGGTTATTCATCATGTCAGAGGAAAATTAGACTCAGTGCTGCTGGGTAATATGAGGCTGTCTGGTGGGCTGGCAAGTGTTTAAAAAGTCTTTGCCACTAAACAGCCCAGGCACCACCGCTCACTACACCATTATTTCATTACAGTGACAGGATTTCCAGTTGTAAGCAGTTTCTTGTTTTACACACACACAACTCCGGTTTTTATGGCTGCCTCGTTTGATCAAATGGAAATAACCTAGATGTCTGGTGAATCATTTGCGACGCATTTCTCCAACACTCAACCTGAAATATTTGGTATCTATTTGGAATCAAAGTGTGGCTGCACAGAGTGAGTTAGTAAAGAGTGGCACGGGCATCTTAGTGAGGCCCTGGTCGTAAAGGTTAGCAGCTATCTCAGGGTCAAAGCAGATAAGAAAAAAAATTAGCTTTATTGTATTCCTTGGAGAGCATCAGAGGTCAGCAACAAGCAGTCAGTCAGCAAAGGCAAAGTCCACACGGGGCCAGGCAAAAAAAAAAAAACAAGAGCAGAGGCTGGAGTGCTAAGGCTTTGCAGGCCCGACAGGCGATCTGGCAGGGAGTAGGTGCTGGGTGGCTGTTATGTAGGTGCTGGGTGGCTGTTATATAAGGGACTAATAAGGGAATGAGGAGCAGGTGTGTAGGTGGGTGTGTGAAGGTGGACAGCTGGTGGAAAGAGAGGGAAAGACGGGTTTGAGTCAGGGAAGAGAGAATGGCTGCATCTCATAGCCCTTATTTGATAGCTCCTCGACTGAACCGGACGTTGTTCTGTCCCTCCTCGGTGAAGGCCGTCTCAAAGCCCTTATCTCTGCCCCGAGGACCGAGGAGGGAGCATCGAGGAGCTATAGCCAAGGATCAGTGTTGGTCATCTTACTTCAAAAAAGTAATTAGTTACAGTTACAAATTACTTCTCCCAAAAAGTAATTGAGTTAGTAACTCAGTTACCACATTGTAAAAGTAATGAGTTACTCAGCAAAGTAACTGTGACGTTATTTTTTTATGTTCTATAACGCTATTACGTTCTATAACATCTTTAACGTCAAAGATGTTTATATTAACTGACTGAAGAATACATACACTACATACAGTATTTTAGAACATGTGGTATTTATTTGAACTCAATAGATTGCAGCCTGCCATATGATATGCATAGAAATGAGGTGCTTCATAAGATTGGAGTTGCTTGAGGCAGACGTGGATAAAGTCTTTTTTTCCCTGGGCATAGCGTGCACGTTACATAAACATTCTTGTCTTTAATTTCAGTGAGCGAGAAGTAGTGCCGGTACTTACAGTTCGAGAACGCTACCTTTGAATTTCCCTGGCTTGTCGCCATTGTCGCGGTCTTGTGTTTAGTGGTAGCAAAGAATTTCTAATATAGGAAGAAGTTCCACTCCCTCGTTACTTCCGGGTTCTGAGTTCCACTAGATGGCGCTCACAGGCCAGTGCAGAATGAATGGGACTCTATGGAGCGATACCCCTAAAAATCCACTTTTCTCAGGATATCATTTTTTGTCTAGTAATTTGAATGTTGCATTCGAAAGGGGAGGCAAAGAAAATACACTCTGCTGGGTGTTCGATTTTTTTTAAAGTCGCTTTTTTGTTCTAAAAAGCCTTTTAAAATGTCAATGACGTCATACACATATACGGCCAGAGATACTGCTTTACAGCAAGCTCTGAGTCACTTCCTTTTTTCTCTCGAGGCATCGACAACACAGCTGACAGGTCAGGCCCTCCCTGTCAATACACGTGCTAGAAAGAGGTTTGCTAATGTTTTAACGACCACGCCGAAATATTCACTCTGATATTCTGGTTCCGCTTCGGATGCCGTCAAGCGTGATCTCCGATCGTAATCAGTCCTTCATTGACCAATCAGCATTCATTAGCAGAATGCTAGCGTGGTATGGGCAACAACGACTCAACCTGTAAGAAATCGAAAGGGCATAAGTACTCGTTCATTCAACTTTTGACCTATAATCCATGTTGAACTTGCAAAAACTACAATCGAATGTGAGATTTCTCAACGACAATCAGGCAAAAGGGCCACATTTAGCCGTCTAGCTCCATAGGGTCCCATTCATTTTGCACTGGATCGTGATCACCCCCAGTGGAACTCTGGTGGAACTGCAACCAAAGTAGGTACAATGGGGCTGAATGGGGAGTGGAACGGCTTTCCGTAGACCGGCTTTGGTGGTAGTCAGAATGTGCAGTGAGACAGGCAGTGTATTCATGTGACGCTTCAGAGGAAAGGACGTATCATCCCTCTACAACACATTCACTCGTTGCCTCTCTCCTCCCATGATTTCCTCGCTCCTGTGACTCCTCAGTGGGAGGGACTAAGACGCAAGGAAGGGAGGCAAGTGGAGGACCCGAGGAGGCAATCTAAGTGTTATGAGATGCAAGGAATGTCTGAGACAGCAGGGAGGGACACAGAGGTTTTGTCCTCATGACAAAATTAATCACATCTTCTAATGTCAAGGGTAACTATATATTTCAAGACTTATTTCCACTGTGGTCCTTGATGACCAGGTACCACTTTCAAATTAAGCCATATTTACATTTTTACAACATTTGTTTATGTGTATAGAATATTTCACTGATTCTAACTAACCTCTGAAAAAATTCATACTTCCCAAACAGAAAGCACAACACATAAGAAGTCATGCTGGTCCCACAACATATATATTTAATAATAAACACTAATTTACAGTTATTTACAGGAGTATTTTACAAACATATGTTGTAATTATTAATTTAGTAATTTACAGATTAAAAAAAAAATAAGGAAAAAATAATGTGAATAAATGAATACAAATGATATAAGTGAACCAGTTTGTAGGACTTGCAGATGAACCATGTATTTTGTCATTATGTCAGGTAGGTGCTGTTATTTGTAGCGTTCTCCACAGCTACTCCTTCATCCTTACAGTGATGCTAGAGCCAGCAGCCGTCAGACGCTGGTCTCAATGTGAGGCGACATCTTAGAGGTCAGCATATGGGACAGGAGCCTATGCTGCTGGTGGTACCTGACACACACACACACACACGGACACACGGACACACACGGACACATGAGTGAGCTGCAAATTTACTGCCATAGAAGTGGTACTACAGCGATTTTGTTTCTAAACACTTTAAAGTGAATATTGTCTATGTACATCTGTTTGACAGTTGTGTAGGAGGATGAAGTAAACTGTATGAGTGATTGTTGTCGTTTCATATTGTGAGTTTAACGCTTGAAAGTCTATAACCAAACGCTTTACTTCACCGCCTTTGATTTACATAATGCACTGTATATTACATACATTCCCTCATGACGAGGCCAACTCTCTTACAATCAATTCAAGCTAATGGCATCCTTTAAGGAAGAATATAAGTGCATAAGATCATATACTGACTTGCTAATGACTCTCTGTATCTCTCTGTTCTCCTCCTCTCTGAGTTTCAGTAGAACGTGCTCCAGGATAGGAAGCTCCAAATTCAGATACTGGGCTACCTGAGAGGAGAGGAGAGGAGAGGAGAGGAGAGGAGAGGAGAGGAGAGGAGAGGAGAGGAGAGGAGAGGAGAGGAGAGAATAAAGTAAATCAAATCTGTAGTAGGGCAATATTAAGATTGTGGCAAATAAACTTGACTAAAATAGCAAACAAGACACTACCATATATGCTCTCAATTATAATTATTCAGAGGGACATCTGTATTTGCAATGTAAATAATATAATATATAATAATAAATAAATATAAATAATATAATAATAATGTAAATTAATGAAATGTAAATCTCTTCTTAACACTTTTGCAAGGCACTGTATCCGTGTCACATTCTCATTAGGGGCTGAGCCCCCCTTAAAGGTGTGATCCTAGAATCGCCCCTGGCTGGATATGTCATTTGTTTCGTGTAAATATGAATGTGGATAACGTTAGTGGTACTGAGATGCTTGCTACAGCTGCATTTCCAGCGATGATTCATCAAAAACGCGTTTGAATTTTTTTGATTCACTGCTTTGTTCTAGCGCCGCTGGGTGCTCCCTCTCTTCAGTCTCGCTTGACCATATAACGTTACTGTGGTTTTGGGGCGGTCGTTGAGGCTCCGTCTAAAAACTCTGCCATTTCGACCAGCTGTTGTTGTAACACAAAATAAAATGGATTATGGATCATTTTATTTCTATAGTTTACAGCTGACTTTACCAGCTGACTTCTCTTCTCTTGGCTGTTGAAAACAGGTGACGTACCTTATGTTCTAAAACCAGCCTCTGCGACTTCAACAGTTGAGTCGCAGTGAAACCATCAGCTGGTTTGAGACGAGCTGAGACGGACCGGTTTAGACCGCTTTTCTCCGCAATGCTCTAAAACGGTTTCATCTCATAAATCTTTGGTCTGAACGGTGTTTGGTGTTTAAAGCCCCCAATGTCGTCTTCCAGGCAGCGCTGCATGAAAGGCACTAGGGTTAGGCAAGGGTTAGGGTTAGGGTTAGGTGCATTGAAGTCGACGGTTGCAGCGCTGCCTTGAAGTCGACAGTGGTGGCTTAAAGAACCATTGAGCGGTCTGAACTGGGCTTTAGTCTCTTCAATTGTACATGTGAATACACTTCACATTTATGTGGCCAGAAAATTTTAATTCTTGCATGTGTGTAGAAATGTCCTAAGGGAGTGAGTGACACCAACTCCTGACAAATATTCACATTCCAGATGAAGGATTCTTCTATCGTTAAACTCAAATCAAACTGCACCGAAATACATGGATGCAACGTCTTTTACTGAATCAATATTTTCCCAATATGCTTGAAGTGTTTTGGTCTGGTCTCTACGTTAGTCCCTCGGGAGGCAGGGTTAGAACACTCACGTCGTTGCTGACTTCCTCTTCGTCCATGTCGATCAAAAAGATCTTCATGATGTCATCAGACGGTCCCTGTAGTACGCGCTCCCATAGTGGCTGGTCTCTGTTACTGAGCTTCCTCCTTTCTGGACAACACACACACACAGACACACACACACAGACACACACACACAGACACACACACACAGACACACACACACAGACACACACACACACACACACACACACACACACACACACACACACACACACACACACACACACACACACACAATCAGTGAAGCATCTTAATCGCTGTCTTTCAGCGTCTGATTATTTCATTGACTGTGTAACAAACCATACCTCCAGTCTGGTGAACACAGTACAGAGCAAACTCCTGGGGATCGTTCATTATCTGGAGGATGAACATACAAGACAAATATTCAAACGTCTATCGTAAATCCTTGTTTTGGTTGGCCAATTAAGGTCTATTATTCTATTACGATGATTTAATGAATGACATTACTTCACAGCCTATAAATGCCTGTTTTTGTTTTTTTTCTTCTTAAAAAGATGTTGCATAGGTACCTTTTTGAACAGGCCAAACATAATTGATTTTATTTCTTGCACATATCTGTGTAATCGATAATAAATGGATTAAGCACATCATTTGCAAAATTAACCCCAATTTGGTGAGCTCTAATTCATATTCATTAACAGAACATGAAAGAATGATTAGCTCCTGCATCTGCACCGTCAAAGCTAACTGTAATACTTGCTGTGTAATTCTTACTTTCATCAACAGTCAAATAAATACACACATTGCATACAGGGTTTAAAGCTATTAGTGCGTAGTTTCTGTCTCCCCCATGAGGAGTTCTACGTAATGACAACAACACTGTCGGCCCTCCTCCACGCAGTTGCTAGTAGCGTTTATCCCGTCAAATCAATGAGGACATGGAGGATTAAAACACGATGGACTCCTCAGAAGAGGTAATTATCTTGTCATTTTTATGACCTCTTTGTCTCCAAAGCTGAACGCTGCTGTTGTCCTTTCTTAGCGGTGACCTAAAACCAAAACATTCTCACTCAGAGCGTGTCAAAAAGTGACACATGGTCAGGAGCCTTTGGCGTTTTTTTGGGGCATTTATAGGCCCTTATTTTGACAGGACAGATGAAGACATGAAAGGGGAAAGAGAGAGGGGGAATGACAGGCAGCAAAGGGCCGCAGGTCGGAGACGAACCCGCGGCCACAGCGTCGAGGAGTAAACCTCTATATATGTGCGCCTGCTCTACCAACTGAGCTAACCCAGCCATTTTGGCATCATATTTAGACACGCTTGGTACGGGACTCTTGGCATCACTTTTTGGTGCTCTGGGTCGGGACGTGCGTTTAAAAGATATGCGGCACAAGAACGGGACAGTTAGGTTCAGGAAAAGATCATGGGTTGGGTTTACAAAATGTACGTTTCAGTGGCACGCGGGACAAGAATGGGACACAAACGCTGATCTACTGTCTTACGTGGATTTTAGGTCTTTCATACTACTCTCTACCGTTGTCGCACTTATTACTACGCCATCTTACAGCGCCACGGTCAAGCTGCTGCTATGCCTGGTGCGTCCCATAGAGAAGCTAAAGGGTGATTTTTCTGTAAGTATCTGACGTTGAGAGCCACTGACCGAGGGTCAGTATTTCACAAGTTGGGAGTGAGAACGGGTTGGTAAAACGCATCACTCGAGCTTCTGCACTCGAATGTCACCAGACTACACCATTTTGTAAACATAGCCGTAATGAGAAATGCAGAGATAGTTATGTGGAGCTTATAGGCTTAATTAGCTTTCAACTAATTTGGCGATGGCCTAAATGTAACGGACGTTCATTCCTGTAATATAAAACAATTGCGCACTATAGCTTTAATCCTGTGAATGTCTACTTCTGAGAAAGTCCATTTAAGTCTGTTTAAACTAGATATAAAACAATGCAGTGGCTCATACATACTTTTGATTAAAATTACATCATTGCGATGCATGTTAGTGCCGTTGACTACGTCACTGTTTGTCTCCTGCACTTAGAAGAACGTGTACAAAAGCTCACCTTGAACTTGGTTAGTAGCTGTTCAATGACCTGGTTTGTGTTCATACTGCTGGAGATACGAACTTTAGTTGGTGTGCCGAAGGATGGGGTGAAGATAGCGGTCTGCAGACAATGAGAGATGGGTGAGTTACAGTGCGGATGGGAGTGAGGGAAAAATAATGACATACAGTATGTTTTACATGGAAAACAAGGGGAGGGTTGAGCTAGACAGGAAGAGAATGATAAAAGAGAGATTAGGAATACAACCCCCAGAAACCTACCTTATAGTTATAGAAGTGTCCATTGATTGAAAAGCGATGCTGTCTTTCTTTCTCTATTTGTGCTGCTGACTTCCCCCTGCCCCTCCTCCTCTTGACCAACGAGGCGTCACTCATACAGCGGAACAGGTTGGACTCCGCCTCCAGCTCCGAGTTCTTCCGCCTCATAGGACGCAATGTGGTCGTCTCATAAACAGCTGGGCCTAAACAAACACAGATAAAATGTATCATATTCAATGTATACCACGGTCTTCTTTTGTGTTTGTGCAATGAAACTACGGTGGCCGAGACGCTTCAACACAAAAGCCACAACACAAATGCGAAAGCTACAGAACAAAAGCAAAAGCTACAGCACAAACGCAAAAGCCACAGCACAAACGCAAAAGCCACAACACAAACGCAAAAGCCACAACACAAACGCAAAAGCCACAACACAAACGCAAAAGCCACAACACAAATACAAAAGCCACAACACAAACGCAAAAGCTACAGCACAAACGCAAAAGCTACAACACAAATACAAAAGCCACAATACAGACGCAAAAGCCACAACACAAATACAAAAGCCACAACACAAACGCAAAAGCCACAACACAAACGCAAAAGCCACAACACAAACGCAAAAGCTACAACACAAACGCAAAAGCTACAACGCAAATACATAAGCGACAACGGAAGTGAGCGTTTCAGAAACAGAGGTTACTTCATAGATATAGAACAGTTGTGTTGTGGCTTTTGTGTTTGTGTTGTGGCTTTTGTATTAGTGTTGAACCATCTCGGCCAATGTACGAAACGGGGAAATAAATAATACTTTTATGTCTGTAGGGAGTTGGGTCGGGAACTGGAGGGTCACTGGTTCAAGTCCCCATACGGACCAAAGTATGGTGGTGGACTAGTAGCTGGAGAGGTGCCAGTTCACCTCCTGGGCACTACCAAAGTGCTATTGAGCAAGGCACCGAACCCCCAACTGCTCGGGGCGCCTGCCCATCGACAGCTGCAGCCCCCTCACTCTGACATCTCTCCATTAGTGCATGTAGAGGTACTGAGCATGTGTGTGTATTTCAGGAATGTGTGTAATGTGTATTCTAACAGAGTGAAACATTGTAATTTCCCTTCTGGGATTAATAAAGTATAAAAATGAAGAATAAAACAATGTAAAATTAAGTTTAATTACAATCTATAATTTGCTTTCTATCAGGATTTTATGTCCTCTAGTCAATGCACTGCAATGTAATGCAAATGAAAACATTTTTTAGTAGTGGTGGATAGATTTATTTGATAAATTTAATATCATAATTCCAAAATGGGTTGGGTCATTCTGCACAATTTGGTACTTTTAGTACATTTTGATGCTGAAATGTTTGAATAAAATATAAAAAAAGAAGAAATGCAGTATGTATTAACACAATAAAATGCACAGATGGGATAAAAAAAAAACAATCCTAAGGGCTTGTAAAAGGAACCCACCTAACAATGACATGAAAGACAGCTGTACACACTGCCACATATTTGCAAATGAACAGAAATAGTTTTTAAAATATTGAAAGGAAAGAAAATACTAACAAATTCCAAACAAGGGGTACTACGGACATATTGAATGTAGGACTTGTAATTAAGCGTTAACACACTGTGGGATAAGTATACTTCCTTCACCACTACTTTTTAGAAAACATTATGGGACATCGGAGGAAAATAAAAGCCAACCTGGTAAAGGTTTGGTGACTACTGAGTCCTGTGGTGTTTCAGTCATCTCATCTATCTGGTGGAGGTCAACATATTCTCCCCATCGGGACATTCCTCTGCAGAGAGAGACAGACAACGGAGGGAATCATCTCAGAGAGTTCACAACTGATCCGTAACCTATACCTGCATGTAGATATTAACTTCAATTACATTTCACATGCTTTAAAGCCCTATATTATATTTAAATCTTAAATCTCAGACTATACTGATATTGCATTATTCCTTCCCTCTCTTCAATTGTATATTTCTTGCAATTTTGTAAATTATATTGTATTGTTATACTGTATGCTTAACAGTATTTTATTTTTTGTATTTCTTACTGTCCTTTCTGTTTTTATTCTTTATATGTTAAGTGAGTGTTGTACTTTGAGAGCAAAGGTTAACCAGAGTCAAATTCCTTGTTTGTTTACGCAAACCTGGCCAATAAAGCTGATTCTGAAATTATGACTTGTTGACTTGTTGGAACTAGAGGATACTCAATTGTACGTACGTAGAGAGCTGCGTTAACTGGATTAAGGGTTGTTTGAATGTCAGCATGATCTCTCCACTGTGTTCACTGCACTCTACAGATGTTTAATCAATACACATGTCTACTTGTAAATCCAGAAGCTCATATTTGGATTTACTATGCGAGGGAACGTAATAATGGCTGGCAAAGCTGACATATGCAAAATAAAAATTGCTGATTTATGACCATCTCCGTACAAATGTGCCATTGTTAGCATTATCGGTCTGAAAGTCAAAAGTTACCTTGTCATGGTTGATGACTGAACAGCTCCTAATCTAACCTGTTGCCTTTTACAACTAAAATAAATTACCAATTCACTCATCTTAGAAATTTTTGTATTATTCTTTCTCCGGCTTTAACTGGTCAAATATAGATGACGTAACATCATATTGAAATGATTCCATTAGCAAAATGGAGTTTGGTAGAAGAAAATCCATCCTATATATATATATTTTTTTTTTTCCTTTTTTGCTGATGCCAATAAACATCCATTCGTCATATATCTCTGTGTTGCAGACATGTAAGTGATATCACACGAAAAGCTGAAAGCAACCTCTTGTCTCCCATGGGGCTGACTGGACTGGTGGGGTCAGGTGGGAACACAGGAGCAAAGGGCAGCATCTGTTTATCGTCCTGTATTTTCAGCCGGATGGGTCTCCGTACTCCCCAGGAGATATTCAGGAAGCCTTCCACCACCACCTTTCCATCACCACCCTGTTACAGAGACAGACCCATAGACACCTGCTGTATGGTGTATAATTACAGTCACACATTCAATTAACACACCACTTCATGACCCCTGATTCATAAAGCAGCCAGAGTCCTGAAGATACTTCGGTTACACTTTACTTGAAGGTATCTACACTACCGGTCAAAAGTTTTAGAACACCCCAATTTTTCCAGGTGTACTCTGAAATGAAAGAATAGAACAAATAAACAATTGAAGTTAAAAAAAGAAATCATGAAATCAATTTATAAACCAAAATGTATTCTAAACTTTTGACTCATCAAAATAGCCTCCTTTGGCAGATATTATAGCTGAACACACTAGTGGCATTATTTCTACAATGGAAATCAAATAAGTTCTAGAAGTTCCCATACATGTGTGGCACTTGTAGGTTGCTTTGTTTTCACTCTCCTGTTCAGTTCATCCCAAACCAGCTCAATGGGGTTTAAGTCTGGTGACTGTGCTGGCCACTCCATGTTTGTAAGCTTACCATCTTGTTCTTTTTTCCTAAGATAGTTCTGGTATAGCTTGGACTTATGTTTTGGGTCATTATCTTGCTGTAGGATGAACTCCTGACCAACTAGGTGCATGCCAGAGGGTACTGCATGTCGCTGCAGAATGCTGTGGTAGCCATTTTGGTTCAGGGTGCCTTTCACTCTGTACAAGTCCCCGACCCTGGATCCAGCAAAACAGCCCCAGACCATCACGCTTCCTCCTCCATGTTTGACAGTTGATGTCACACACTGAGGAACCATCCTTTCGCCTACTCAACGGCGTACAAAAATCCAGCGTGATGAACCAAAGATTTCAAATTTTGATTCATCAGTCCATAACACCTTCTTCCAGTCTTCAGTAGTCCATTGGCGGTGTTTCCTGGCCCAGGAAAGCCTTTTTTTCTTATTCTGACGTCTTAGCAATGCTTTCTTGCTGCAACTCGACCTATCAAACCTGCAGCTCGAAGTCTTCTCTTTACAGTTGAAACTGAGACTTGCTTATTACGACCACTATTAAGCTGTGCTTGAAGCTGTTGTCCTGTGAGCCGCCTATCACGCAAACTGTTGACTCTCAGAAACTTGTCTTCTGATTCTGGTGTGGCTTTGTGTCTGCCAGACCTCTTCCTGTCAGAGTTTCCCCCAGTTTCTAAGTGCCTTTTCATGGTGAAGAATACTGTACTCACTGACACCTTGACTTTCTTCGCAATTTCTCTGTAGGAAAGACCTACATTTTTAAGTGTTATGATGGTCTGTCTCTCTTCGATTGTTAATTGCCTCTTTCTCGCCATTTTTATAGCAACACATTACTTTCTGCAGTACAATACTGTCCAAATAATGCTCACGAGGGTATGGTACCACAATGTGTTCCAACAATACTTTTATATGCCCTGCTCACGCCGTCTCACTGCACGCTCTGACTACCACTAAACACAAGACAACGACAATGGCGACGAGCCAAATTCAAAGGTAGCGTTCTCAAACTGGAAGTACCGGTACTACTTCTCGCTCATTGAAATTAAAGGCAAGAATGTTTATGTAACATGCACGCTATGCCCAGGAAAAAAGACTTTATCCACGTCTGCCACAAGCAACTCCAATCTTATGAAGCACCTCACATCAACACATGCTAACACGACACTTGTTGCTGCTGCTAACCCAACCCCATAATAACCACAAGCCCCAATGCAGCTAGCGTGAGCTCCAGTGAAGGAGACGGAGCCACTCAAAGCCACTTGGCAAAACAAGCAACACTCGATTTATAGAACGTGTTATAGAATATAAAAAATAACGTCACAGTTACTTTGCTGAGTAACTAATTACTTTTACAATGTGGTAACTGAGTTACTAACTCAGTAACTGAGTTACTAACTCAGTTACTTTTTGGGAGAAGTCATTTGTAACTGTAACTAATTACTTTTTTAAAGTAAGATGACCAACATTGCTCTTATGTAGATACCTTCAAGTAAAGTGTAACCGATACTTCTTATGTCTACACTTTTCGCAACCTCCTGTGATACACAGCTGCAAAGTGATGGTCAGGCCAGTACATAATCTGCAGATTCTTTTGTCATTTAAAATTAAAATCTGCGTAATTTAGCATTATTCTGCTCGTGTTGCAGATGTGTTAACATTTTTTATATGCGGAAAATCGGAGGAAAATCTGCAGAAAATTCTTGGCGGGATTCTGTGTCCGCAGATTCCGTATGGCCCTGGTTATGGCACATGTCTAAGGGCAATAACAAGGCTGACAAATATAAATGAATGCACAACAAAATTGAAAAGGTGGAAATGGAATTATAACATACCTGAAAGTAACTGAGGTGCAGTTGAGTGTGGTCCTTTAGGAAGCAGTTGTAGGTGTTGAGCAGTGACAGAAACTGTGCTCTGAAATAAACACAACAGCAACATCCCCTGTGTCTGTAAATAACACTAACATCCATTGTGCCTGTCCATTACATATTTTATATATTGTATATACATATATTTATATCAGTTTTTTTTTTTTTTTCCAAAAGCCAGAACCACTTTGAACTCGCACATGCACTGACTTCACAGTCTAACCCCCCAACCCCCGGACTTTCTTCTACCCACCTACTGTGCAATATTTAATATTTAATACTATTGATAATACTGTCCAATTCCATTACTGTGCAATATCTGTATACTGTGCAATATCATCATTCTCATTGTCCAATATCATTGAATATGATCAACACTACTGGGCAATATTCTAATAATGTGCAATAACCCACACTGCATATCACACTGTATATATACTGTAAATATATACAGTATATATACACTTTATATAATTTTTTTTTATATCTATATAGCGTCTAAGAACTGTGCACCTTACCCCCCTTTTTTGCACTACTTATTTTATTTCATGTTGTCATATTTCTTTATTTTACGCACATGTTGGCACTGGAAAAGGAGTTGCTTTTAATCTCATTGTACACGTGTACAGTGACAATAAAAGGCATTATATTCTGTTCTACAGTTTAAATACACACTGTTTTTTAACATTGCTGTCAAAAATAAATCTAAGCACACTGTATATACTGTCATACCTCATGTATATAAATAAAGCACCCATGTGATATTTCTGCGTATGTACACTAAGAGCAACGGAAACTCAGAGTCAAATTCTTTGTATGAGTGCACATACTTGGTCAATAAAGCTGATTCATATTCTGAATGACTAAATACAAAAGGTGTAGTAAACGGAAAACCACACAAGAGTAATGTTGTGTAGTCACGGTCCAAATATGGCTGATTTATGTCAGACAACATTCAGACTCATTGCTCATCACGGAGCTTGACAAAGTCTGTCGATATGTAACATACATACCGGAGTACTTTCAAACAAAACTCAGCTGCATAGCAGGTGACCCACCTGGACAGTGTCCTGCCGTCCCCTGCCTGGATCACTGGGAGAAGAGGTGCTTTATTCATCTCTGGTTACTGCAGAGGGGAAAAACAAATGAAGACATTATTCATAGCAAGGGCTACTGTAAACATCTGGAGCTCGAAACAGGAGACTAACACAAGACGCTGACGACTTGTTGAATGGTACTTCCTTTGTCAACATGGAGTAAGGACCGCACTTGTACAACTCCAGAAATACAACAATATAATTTGAGTCTTACCGTCTTTAACATGACAAATTAGAGCTCTCTTCTTGATTCTGTTTCTTAGTCGCCGTCTTTCTTCTCTTTGTGCTTTAAATATCCTCTCTCTCTCTCTCTCTCTCTCTCTCTCTCTCTCTCTCTCTCTCGTTTTTTTGTTATATTTATCCCTCTCTCTCTCTCTCTCTCTCTCTCTCTCTCTCTCTCTCTTTAGCTGTGCCTTTACTCTTTCACTTTCTTTTTTTGTGCTGTCTCCAAGAGATTTAATAACAGTACTCCACCCAGTAACCAGTGATGACAGTGTAGAGCCAGCCGTTTGTTTATTCTTTGGTTGGAGAAGCCTGTGCCTGTGAGCAGAGATTGTTAAGAGCATCCACGTGGCTTCTCTCTATTCTATTCTTTTGAAACTCTTTTCTTTTTCTCTTTTTTTGCTGTTCTTCCGAAATTGTGTGAAAGACACAGCCGTGTGAAAGCAGGGTCTGTCTTATTTGTCTCTTTCTGCCACTATGTCCACCCCTCCTTCTCTCTGTCTCAGCCTGTTTTCTGGTAGAAGAAATATCTCAGGTATTCAGCAGTTGTCACCCCAGCAGCCCCAGCACTCCCCATTCTGACTGACAGTTCACTCTTGTACAGAGGGACGAACCCTTTTACACCAGCAACAACAGAATTTAAAGGTGCAGTAACGCAACTCTCCATGCAATGTTCATAGAATGTAAGCGAATCCCACATTACCAATCTAAAACTAACATGGGTGTACGGATCTATTTCAAAATGCGTGTGAAATGAATGTTCTCACATGCGAAATATTATATATATTTCTAAATGTCCATAAAACAACATGTACCTTATGCTTTTTCATGTTATATTACACATTAAATGTCTGGTATCACACATGATGTCGTCTTACACAGGTTATATATATCTGACATCGGAAAAATGTTATAACAGCTCTACTTTTCATTCTTATATAACTCATGTGAGAACACCTTCTTTCTAACATGACTGCAAGTTATGAGTTATATGTTAGATGTTAAGAATTACAATTTGTCAATAGTATATAAAATACGGAAGTGCATACAATAAGAAGACAAAATATACTACAAATCATGTAATGGGGCTGAGAGAGTGAGACTGAGTGATAAGATAGCTTAAATGCAGATCTTTAACTTATTCTTTCTTAAATTTAGTGTGTAATAATTTGAATATTTTGAGTCTGTTTCTGATGCATTTTTTTCTGGATCTCAACAGGAACCCATAGACACCTGGCCAGGTTCAGGATCTCTAGATGCTCTAGACCGCAGCACTCATTTGCCTTGATCTACTGCTTCGATGCTGCTCAGTTGCTCATTTGTAAATCTGAGTAGTATACGATTCCCAGATGTACATGTTCAACCTGATCTCACAAAATCTGTGGCAGTTTTACGGAATCGCAAAACAATCCATGACCTTGGCCCCTTAAGTTAAAGGTCCCATGACATGGTGCTCTTTGGATGCTTTTATATAGGCCTTAGTGGTCCCCTAATACTATATCTGATGTCTCTTTCCCAAAATTCAGCCTTGGTGCAGAATTACAGCCACTAGAGCCAGTCCCATAATGAGCTTTACTCAGGACGTGCCATTTCTGTAGCTATTGAGGAGGAGAGGGGGGGGCAAGGTGGAGGGTGGGGGTGTGGCCTTGACCAACTGCCACTTTGCTCGTTTGAAAGCCATGATGTCTCTCTCTCTCATGGGTTGGCCAAATTCTCTGGGCGGGCAAAGCAGAGAAAGGGGAGGTAACCTTGCTCCTTATGACCTCATAAAGAGGAGATTCCAGAACGGCTCATCTGATCTTACTTTTTCTCAAGGGCAGAGCAGGATACCCAGGACTCGGTTTACACCTATCACCATTTCAAGCCAATTGGGGACCATAGGCAGGCTTGGGGAACTCATATTAATGTTAAAAAACCTCATAAAGTGACATTTTTATGCCATGGGACCTTTAAGGAAAAGGTTGTGGGTGGGCTTACGTTTCCATGACACGCGGGACAACAACAGGACGGTTGGGTTTAGGAAAAGAACAGGACAGGTGGGTTTGGGAAAACAATAACAGGACGTGGGACAGCAACGGGACGGTTGGGTTTAGGAAAAGAACGGGACGGTTACAGTTGGATTTAGGAAACGTGACACGCGGGACACAGTCCCTGGTCTCCTGAGTTTAAGTCCTGTGTTTGACCCATCCACCACCCCAACCTACGCGGATTTTTGGGCTTTCATACTACTCGCTACCGTAGTCGCTCTTAATTCTACGTCACCTTCTCATTCACTTTACATTGGCATTGTTTTCCGTGGTAGGATTTTCACACATTCCGTGCCACCACCACGTAATGCAGTGCAGTTCGTGATCATTTCATGGAATTCTGTGAGACCAGGCTGACATGTTTGTCAGGCGTGACATCGGGCATTGCTGAAGACAAGCAGATGCACAAAAAAAAGTTTTAAATAGCCTCCTCATTGCAAAATAAATACAGGCAGCAAAGCATGGAAGAAAATACGTGGTTTTTGGTAAACAAGGACCAAAGATTCATTGTCTCTCTCTTTTATCTCTAACCTGAGCTGATGTAAGCACTTGACTGTATCTCTTTCAAGGCTCAACACGCAGGTTTTAAGGTTGCCATGGAGCAAATGCATCCAAACTGTGTGTGTCTGCATGTATGTACCTGTGTTTGATTTCGGAATCACATGCATGGCAAAAGCCAAAGCAAAGCCATCAATGGAGAACTACTGATAAGTGGTAAACATTGCAAGTCAATAATCGGAGTTCATAAATCCAACACAGACGCTGTTCTATCACCGGCAGCAACCTTTTAACCTGAAGTCAAAGGAAGACAACTGCTGTGAGCCTGGAAGCCAAAGAATCTCATAAAACAAGACTATCAGGGATTTTTAGTTTTGACCGTTGAAGTCATCAGTGCAAAACACAACAACGTGTTTTTACAATCAAGTGTCATGACTAGTTCCTCTTATTTAGTGATCCATCGTGTTCCACTTCACTTCTAGTGAAGTATTGCTACATGAGTTTAAGGGGTTCTTGAAACAATGCCAGCTGCTGCTGTCGAAGTGAAAACACGAATAAATCACAGCAACCCAACCGGTGCCAATGATAACCGAATCAAATTTAACGGAGAGTCTATATCTTGACCCCATGAGGCTTACTAGACAACACATTTTTGGGATGGACTAAAATTGGACAGCTTTTCTGTTCTTAGAAATGTATCACCAATGGGCCTAAATGTAGAGCGACAAAGATGCAGTGTACATGTACACAGTAAAGAATTTGTATTGTTAAACTGTGAGCCGGAAAATATGTAGCCAGCGGGGAAAAAGCCAAGGTACACCATGACACACCTAGTTTCTCCCTGTATTGCATTCCTGTATGCCATTTCCCCTCTCTCTTACTCCTCTCCTTTCTCCTTTGTACTGTATTCTAGTGTTTGACACTTGCTCTTTCTCACTCACATGCTCAGATTGGACCTAAATATGATTTCATGTAAGTGCAGTGCCTCCTGTTGAAACTCGGTCCCTTTGGGTTCTGTTCAATCTTACATTTACCAAATTATACTGATTGACTAGACACATTTATTACTTGTATTTTAAGCACTATATTTGTTGTGACTTTTAACAAATTAAATTAGAGCAGACCCATATACTGAGTTGTAAAAAATATCACAAGTATGAAAAAGTTATTACTTTGCCTTCATATATATATATATATATATATATATATATATATATATATATATATATATATATATATATATATATATATATATATATATATTTATTTGCAATCGTATACATTTTAAATTGTGACTTTAATCTCTTGTTTCATGAAGTTGACATTTAAAGAGGAGTATGCTGTTAAATATTCACATATACAACAAACATTAAACTCTCATACTAGGTTTTAATTAAATATTAGACCATGGGTACATCGAGGTCAATTCTGTGTTAATACGTGTTTTTTATTACCTTAACGTAGCACAGGTTGGTTCCTCTACTTCTACAGAAAAGCGTAATTTAACAAACTGATGCATACATAAGGTCAATCACACATTTACACCTACCTGGCTAGTCCTTCAATCTCCAAACAAATGAAGCTGGTTCACTCCATGTTTGAGGTCCTGTACCTTGTATGTGTGTGCGTGTGTGTTTGTGTGTGTGCTCCTAGGTCCAGAGTACAGTGCATGTGGTTAGAGGTGAGCTTGTGTAGCACACTGCAGCAGCTGGTTAATTATTGCAGGACACGCTGAGACATTGTTGAGAAGGAGGGGCTGGCTGGCTGACACCAGATATGACTTGCCTGCTTTATGTGTGTGTGGTGTGTTTGTGTGTATGTGTGTGTGGAGAGAGAGAATATGAGAGAGAGAGAGAGAGAGAGAGAGAGAGAGAGAGAGAGAGAGAGAGAGAGAGAGAGAGAGAGAGAGAGAGAGAGAGAGAGAGAGAGAGAGAGAGAGAGAGAGAGAGAGAGAGAGAGAGAGAGAGAGCCCATGTATTGACAGTTTGCTGTTGGCCAACTTTCAAGATTTGTCCTCATGATCAGAACCAGTTTTAAGTTGTTATAAATGTAAATACACCCACACACACACACACACACACACACACACACACACACACACACACACACACACACACACACACACACACACACACACACACACACACACACACACACACCAAAACAGGAAAGATAAAGACAAAAGCATACAGGTAAAACAAGTACAACAAAGCTGAACAAATGAAAAGTAAAAAATACACATAAACACAATTATGTATTGTACATACTACTTAGTGAAAAAATAGGTGTACTGTATATATAAATATATATTGTATAAAAGCAACACTGACCAACATTATGTAGAGTCTAAACAAATATTGAGCATGTACCAGATAACTTTATATCCATAAAGTAAGTGGTTATATACAGTATGCATGTATACATATCTATAAAGTATATACAGCGTGCAGGATTTATAGATCGCTCCCCAAGCTGATTAGAATGTAACATGTGAATTGCAATTGGTGCAAAAGTAGTAGTAGTAACTTCTGAAATACTGAAAAGTAGTCACTGAAATGATGCAGACACAGTGGTTATGGTTTGTAGCTGGTCCTAGCAGATGACGGCTGCAAGTTCATACAGTAGAATGATGAGAACAATAATCCAGGAGGGCTTCCTGTGGACAGATATCCAATACACATGGTAATTGGGTTCAAGCTAAGGCACCCCAGTCATGATGCTGATTGTTAGGTGGAGAGCAAAACACTCAATAATGCCAAACCAGGACAGGTGTTGCAAGCAATCTTTCAATTGTGGCAAGGCAAGGCAGCTAAATCCCCTGTGCATGTGGAATACAGTAAACACAGATTAATTATCTTCCTCTTAAAAGGAACACTCCGACTTATTGGGACATTAGCTTATTCACCGTAACCCCGACAGTTAGACAAGTCGATACATACCCTTCTCATCTCTGTGCGTGTCATAACGCTGTCTGACAGCTCCACCATTAGCTTAGCCTAGCACAGATCCTTGAGGTAACCGGCTCCAACTAGCCTACTGCTCCGAATAAGTGACAAAATAACGGCAACATAACATATGCTACTTGGGCGGAGTGATACGCTGCAGCTCTGAGCAAAGCTGCAAGCATATCACTCTGCCCAAGTAGCGCTCAGCAGAGCTGCAAGCGTATTACTCCGCCCAAGTAGCACTGCTTCCCTTTCTGAGAATATAGTTCCCAGTTTGTACACAGTTAGAAGATGGCTGTGTCTCAAGTGACGTTGTTATTTGTACAAGCTGTGACTATACAAATCACAATATGTAAATAGGAACATGTTATTTTGTCACTTACTCGGAGCAGTAAGCTAGTTGGAGCCAGTTACCTCCAGGATCTGTACTAGGCTGAGCTAACGGTGGAGCCGTCAGACAGAGTTACGACACGCACAGAGATGAGAAGGGTATGTATCGACTTGTCTAACTCTCGGGGTTACGGTGAATAAGCTAATGTCCCAATAAGTTGGCGTGTTCCTTTAATTCCATAGAGGTGCTGTTTTGGATTGGTTTTATTCCTATCCTGAAAATATTTTCTCATGTGATTATAGGGGACATCTGCCACAACCATTTCATGCATGGAGTACCACAGGGATCAGTGCTCGGTCCTTAACTATTGTCCTTCTACGTGTTACCTTTGGATCAAATATTTTGAAAGCATCATCTTTTTCATTTTATGCATATGATTCTCAGATCTACTACTTCTTTGATTTAAATAGCATAATGCAACTGAGCAAAGTACAGGCTTGTCTTACAGAAGTTAAACACTGGTTATCTCAGAACTTCTTTAGGTCAAACTCAAATAATTAAAAATGTATTATATCATTTTAAAGATCACCTGTAATGCATGTATGGGATTGGCTCCTGACTATACAAGACATATGACTGAGTGCAGCCTCAGATCCTGTTGTAGGTCTCTATTAATAATTTCAACTTCAAGGCTAAAAACTATAGGAGACTGAGCCTTTGCAGCCATGGCCCTTTGACTCTAAAATGACCTGCCACATGACATCATGACATCATACTAATAAAGTTATTGTTTGTTTAAGTATATATAACAAAAACTTGGGGCAACCTCTAGCTCACCCGGTAGAGTGTGCGCCCCAAGTAGGCTGAGTCCCTGGCAGCGGCCCGTATTCAAGTCCAATATGCGGCCCTCTGCTGCATGCCATCCCCTCTCTCTCCCCCATTTCTGTCTATTTACTATCACTATCTAATAAAATAAAAAATAAATAACAGGCATTTGCTGATATTTATAACATATTAGAGCTAATCTGCTTCACTCTTTTCTAAAAAGTAAAAGTGTGTCCTGCAGTTATTAAGAATACCACTTCCCTCACAGGAATAATGAATATTAAGAATATCACCAGGGTCAAATGTGAGTTTTAAGAGTAACCATGCCTAAGTGTTTATGCTCCCTCAAGAGAATACTGCTGTTTACTTCAACTGTTATGAAACAGAGTAATCAAATGCTCCACAATATAGGGATGCTACTTATCTGTAAACTCCATGCCAAAGGTAGATCGATAAATGACAGTTCAGTGTCTCAAATGAATGAAATATATTTTCAAAACTCACAGGACTGAGTTTACTGTTGTGATTCTGGTTCAGGAGCAGTTCATTTCTGTGTCAGCAGAGGGAGTCAGAGTATCAATACACAAGTGTTCCAGAATCATACTGCTGAGTCAGTGGAAGCAGTAGTCTGTGTGTTTTTTCTTGTGGTCTGGTATTGGTTCCTTGCATGTGTTTGAGATACTTCAGTAGTGTGTTGCCTTCATTAGAAAAAAATCCTATCCCTTACACAACAGCAGCACCTAGTGGTGTGCAGTGTCAATGAAAGAACTGCTAAAATAATGTACTGTAGCTGGTCTGCTTTATGAATAGGACATGGGTGTGTTGTTTTATCTAAGAAATGAAGATGGAGGGAGATGAGAGTCAAAAGTATACAGTATAACAGAGATAAAGAGGAGGAGATATCAAAGGGGCAACTAAAATTGGGCAAAAAAATCTCCTAGCTTCTGTAGCACAGAACCACATCCACACAACAACTAACCTAAACTACGTTGTTTTAAAGCCTTAGACTACAGTTTTTAACTTACAGTAACAACAATGTGTAGCTGTGCCTGCTTGGGGAATACAATAGTTGACTCCATCCAAAGCAGAATGGATAAGTGAACTGAAATGCCATTCCTTTCCCAAAATAAACAGGACATACAGGCTGGCAGGCAACAGGTGGACACAAAGGCTGCCTCCTGGCTGTGTGTGTGTGTGTGTGTGTGGCTGTGTGTGTGTGTGTGTGTGTGTGTGTGTGTGTGTGTGTGTGTGTGTGTGTGTGTGTGTGTGTGTGTGTGTGTGTGTGTGTGTGTGTGTGTGTGTGTGTGTGTGTGTGTTAGCAAAGACATGTTAAGTAGTGAGTTGGACTATACCTTGCATGTGTTGTGTTGTTTATCTGCATATAAGACTGAGTAATGATAAAAGAAGATGCAGTGTATTGGGACCTGCTGTGTTGTAGACGGTATTCTGACACTTCCCCTTTCTGATAAACACGCAGTTTATGAAAATAAAAAAAGTTCTCTTATCTGGTAACCAACCTTTAACGGGTGATGTGACTATTCTCTTTAATGTTTGTTTGTCCCCTTTATGTCCCATGTAGGGTAAAATACTGTATTATGTATATGTATATGCATATGTAACAAGGACTATATTGGATACAGAAGTTAATTGGGGATATGTGCCAACATAAGAATTACAGCATGTCAATGAAAAGTGGATTTGTACTAATACTATATATAGTATTGGTTCCTATTTCTGTCTTTTGACTTCGGTTTCTGTTTTAGCTCCACTGACACAAATATGACTTATTTCAACGTGTCACGGCTCTAAAGAGCAGAGCCTTGAAGGCAGCGTGTTCTGTGCTTTGACGAGTAAACACTGTTGCTGATTGCTGTGGATGAGGATAGCTCTCCAGCACTGGAGCCGTCGGAGCTTTGAGCAAAGCTACAAAACCTGAGTGACTGTGCATGAAGACAGCCAGCAGCTGCCACTGTCCATCTCACACACACACACACACACACACACACACACACACACACACACACACACACACACACACACACACACACACACACACACACACACACACACACACACACACACACACACACACACACACACACACACACACACACACACACACACACACACACACACACACACACACACACACACACACACAGCCGGTCCTTGGTAAGCACAGAGCTCATGGCTGTCCCTGGCTAAGACACACGCAGACGCACACAGTGAAGAAACACGCCAAGTGAGAACGTCTCCTTACCTGCCATGGGAATCTAACCAATCGCTCATTCTGTACACCGGTTGAAAAGCTTTGTCAAGTCGGATCATTACAGAGACAGAATGAAGGAAACCATTTCAGTGTTTCTGCTTGTTCTGGTCACCTCAAGTTACGGGATACAGAGAGGTATGTGTGGTTTCCATATATGCTTGCACTCAGAGAGCTTTTAAGGGTGTCTGAAGCACATTTAGTCACTGTTCATGCAGTATAAAAAAAGTGTTACAGATTTCTGAACCTTATTTAATTCGTAGAAGTGTAGAAGCTGTCTTGTTTCTGAGAAATATATAATATAAATAATTACCAGACAGAATATACAAAAACAGGAAAAGGAAAAATGACAAGTATAACACAACAAAGGGCTTATATATGATATTGTCTCTGAATGTGTGCATGTGTATGAGTAAATGTCGACGAGCTCAGTGGTCTAAAGATCAACACATTAAAAAAGAAAAATAGAAATATCACGGAGAGCATCCTTTATTCTGGCATCTGTGTTTCAACTCCTGTAAAAACATTTCCTAAAGAGGACGCATGAGTTTCCCCACATACGTAGCATTGAGATCACCTGTTTCCACCACATCCTGCAGGGAAAAGGAGAAGGTGTTTATAGGCCTACACAGTGTAAATGTGACTAAATCTATATCCTTCCTACACTCTGGCATATCCTCTTTGAAGGCTGTTGTAAAGATGGTTAGGAACCGATTTACCTCCACCACAGCCGCACTGTGATCAGAACCTGTTGTGTAAAGTGGGCACCATACATTCCTGTATTCTTGTTTTGAGTAGTAGAAGTTGTGGGCTTTAACAAACTCCAGTGGCTCTCATCTATTTTGCCATAAGTTTTGGTAAAAAAGAAAACGGGACCAGAAATATTGAAAAATGAACATCATGGGTCATTAAACACTTTTGACCGCAGCAAGTCCGGCCGTGGCCATCGGGACACGTGAGATGGGTACCATATCAAATGCTGCCACAATTTTACAGTCACGTGCACAGGCCTGCCGAGCATAGACCATTGGCATACTATACAAGTTTTATAAGTACAGATGTAGAGTACATGCTGTAGATTGGCTCAGAGAAACAGGTGGTGTAGATGCTGTCACATTCTGCCAGGGGCAGATAATGTAAATGGGTTGGGTTGCCATGGTGCAGGGCTGCAGGCTTGGCAGATGACCTGTGCTTTGCGTAATGTGTCACTGATTAGAACGCTGAAATGAATGTGGATGGCACATCTTTCTTTTTTTTTAAAGATTATTTTTGGGGGCTTTTCCCTTTATTCGATAGTGACAGTGGATAGACAGGAAAGGGGGAGAGAAAGAGAGGGGATGACACGCAGCAAAGGGCCGCAGGTCGGATTCAAACCCGGGACTCAGCCTACATGGGGCGCACGCTCTTACCGGGCCGAGCTAGAGGCCGCCCCTGGATGGCATCTTTCTTGTTGGTTTAAGTTACTTTAGGCATCCTGTCAGTATTCACTTGCTCACAGGAGTGAGAATAATGATTTATCTGTCAATAACATTATCAGGAAATGGAAATTCTACCAAAAACACTGTTTCAAATCAGCAACTACTGGTTTTGCAAATAGTGGAAAAAGTAGATGTAGAATATATTGTCTAAGCCAATGGGATTCTTTCTAGAGTTACCGTCATCACACAAGGTGAAATCCGTCATCAAAGTGTACATTTCTACACCCACAGCATCTTCCGTACTCAATTGTGTGTGTCGTATCGTAGTCTTGCATTGCCATACGTATCTCTGCTATCTATGCTTTCAACCCTATGTCGAACAAAGAGACCCATCTGTTGGGCTCAGAAAATAAACTCAGAAGTTCCAGCATGAAACGCCCCCTAAATCCCTAAAAAAAATGACATTTCTAAATTTGTATTAATGTGCTGGTCACACAAACAAGATATGTGTTAATAAGTCAGCAGCTGTTTTAATTCTGGACCAAACAGTGCTAGCTTCCCCCTGCCTCCCCCTCAACACGTCCAGGCTCCAGCTTCGTACTTCACCCACAGACACAGATTGATACTGTATCTATCTTATAATCTCACTTTAGGAGAGAAAACCAATAAGCATATTTCTGTTCATTTCAGGGCAATTCTTTTAAATGCACCCAAGTTACTTTGTGAGATTTGACCAAACCTAAATGAAGCGACCAAATATGAGTACGGTTTGTTTTCTTAAGATCGGCCATGACAGTATTTACAAGCTGTGGCTTCAAATTAGTATTAAGCAACTCAACATCATTATATGGAACTATTATACTGCTGTCTTGGCCAGGACTCCTTTGAAAAAGAGATTCGGAATCTCGATGGGATTATTTCCTGGTACAATAAAGGTTAATAAAGAAATCAAAAATGATATTATTATTATCTCTTTATTGTGGTTTTGAGGCATAAGGGGCAGCTGAGCAAAGTTGAGACGGGTGAAATAAAGGGATTTGCTTTTCATGTGTTCTGCTGGCTTTGATTACAGTTTTTCTGAACTGCTAAAACACTAAACCCCATTCTCTGAACCAAGCGCTCAGTGGCCTACACCCATTTGTCGAATCGATCACTTTTTCTCGCAAAACTCTAAACACATTCTCACTCGCTGAAACACATTTCACACTGTGATGCACTTGTGTTGCAAAACAGTAAACACGGGCAGCAAAAGTTAACCACAACTACGACACAGTTGTCATCGGGCCTACAACATTGTGTGGGCAGTAGTGATGTGCGATACCACTTAATTCCTATTCGATCTGATACCAAATAATACCCAGGCTGGTATTGCTGATACCGATACCAATACTTTTTACGTATTTTATTTGTAGTGTGATGTGACAATTAGTTTAAAGTAGGCTGTAGGCTTACCGATTCCAAACTCTAGCTGCATAATGACAAGACAACAAACTACTCTCATATTATTAAACTATAAAGAAAATCTCAGAGACTTGTACAGTAAAACAGGTTGAAAATTACACACAAATAAAAACATTTTGACTCTTAACCTTGTGGATAACTTCTGCCGCTGCTGCCAAATGACTCGCTGATTGAAGTCTGTCTTTCCCTAGCACCTTGCGTCTTTTCGCCCTGGACCTCCTCCTCAGACCGCCGCTTCATTATATCATCAAATTCACTCTTACGACTTAACGTCAGATGTTTAGCGAGGTTTGTAGCGTTACCACTGTATTTCACCGTCTTTCCACACAGCGGGAAATTAAAGAAGCGCTGCTGCAGCGGCCGGCTCCGTCACAGAGCCGCGGTGCACACACAACTGACCGGCGGAAGGAGAATTAGTTCCTTCCTCTAACCGGATATAATTAGACTTTTCTGGTGACAACAAGTTACTTATGATAACATAAACACTCACTCCAAATTACTGAGTTTAAATATCGATCTTTTTATATGAGAATCGATACTAGAGCAGGAGACGTTGGGATCGTAAATATCGATACTTCAGTATCGATCCGCACATCACTAGTGGGCAGCCTAAGGCCTTTATACATACCTTTTTAGTGCATAGAATACTAAGCTATTAAAATGTTGGTATGATTTTATGAATCATGTTTTAATGTTAAAAGCGTTAAACATGTGGCACACTGAATTCTTAGGATTAACTGTGTCTGTGGGTGGCTACCTGAGTGACTACCTTACCTATAGGCCAGTATGCATATCATCATGTTTTTTTTGTTTGTTGTTGCTCATAATATGTTTGATTCATGTTAAGACATTTACATTTTTGAAAAAACTTGGGGAAAAAAAATTGACAATAATTTGGTGCCCCCCCCCCCCCCCCTGCAGTAACTCTGAGGAACCCCTAGGGGCCCTGGACCCCCTGTTGAAGATCCCTGGTTTACACACATTGTCTCAAAATCGTACACACATGTTTCTATGGAAGTGATCAAACCAATTGCAGAGAATATAAGAAAATTCAGAATACACAGGTTTTTAACAAAAAAAAAGTCTATTTACACCACTCACCCTCTGTACGGAGAACACATGTTAATACCATCTGGCTTACGTTTTAGCACCCCCTTGGCTCTTACAGTTTATTTCCAATTGCTAACACACTAAAATGACATGCATAGCACAACTATTTAAACTGACACACAGAGAGCAAAACCTCTTCTCAAGTCTCCACAAGTCTAAACACATTTTCTGCTTTACACACATTTTGCAATTCAAAATTACACTTTTTAAATGCACTGAACACGGTTCGCTGCATAAACACAACAATCTGACATAAAGTCACATGTTTGCCATTTCAAAACACTGCCATTCAAAATGAAACTACATGAGCTAATTGGCCAACATATGTGCCACCCAGCCAAACACTTCAATGGTTAATTGTTACCACTTCAATCAGGAACTAAGCACTATGGAAAGACCACAGGTGAGCACCTTTTCTTTTTTTTTTTTACAACATTTCTGCACATTTCTTCTGCAATTTTCTTTTTCCATTTACTGTTTTTTTGTGAGCATATTTTTGTTCAGGCCAATGAAAAAATATATATCTGCTGTGCATCTGTTGCACTGACTTGTTTAGTGAAAAATTTAAAAATAAATGTTTCAACAGCATGTGTGTGTATCTGCAAATATGTGACATGTGAACAATCTGAAGAATGTTCTACAATTTGAACTATTTTAGTATTATAGCAAAGCATACTAAAGATGAGAGTGATTTTCATTATGCCCATCAGTGTGCAGTTCGTTCAACAAAAATCTGGTAATATGAATGAATGTGTGCCAGTTGGTGCAAAAGTTTGATTTTGATAATGCTATATGTAGTTTTGGTTGCAGTGCTTCATTTTGCAGGATATATAAGGTATTTTGCAATTTGGGTGTGTGGCTTTGTGAATTGTGTATGTAATTGAGTATTTTGATAAAACCAGCCTAGTTTGCAAAATTGTGTTTTAGCAATTGGAAAAAAAACTGTAAACAGAGATACACAAACTCTTTTATTCCTCTTTCCATTCAGGCACTCAACTCAGCTAAGAGGAGGTGATAGCCCTTGCTTATATTAACGACCCCTGCATTTATTTATTTATCTTTATTATTATTATTATTTATTGTTTGAGGTTTTGTAGTTCTTTTTACTTTCATTATCACTCCAATACAACTATGCAACTATATATTCTTTAACCCAGGCTGAAGCTGCTGTTTTTATTGTGTCAATTTTTGTGTGGTTTGTGTTGTATACTCTTCATGTGATGTCTTCCTCCTGCATACACATTGCCCCTTTGGGACAAAGAATAAACTGAACTGAACTGAACAGAACAGGTGGCACAGGAGCATTGCCATAAGTGTTGATGTTTGATTTTGCGGTTTCACAATATTCGTACCGTCATGTGCTTTTCATTTAATTTTCTTTGTTCTTTGGCCTTTTGCAGTTGAACTATTATATTGTTCTACAAATGCCTAATATACAGACATTCAATAATTTAGTACTTGCACTACTTGCAGCGTACAATATATTCACTGTACAAGTTTTGTGTACATTGCAAAATGTGTTTACTGTATGAAATACGGTAAGCATTTTCTTTCTGTAACTACATGCCCTGCACACTGTGTTCTCGAATTGTTGAGGTGATGTTTAATGAATGCTCTGTAATGTTTAGTTATTGACTGGCTGTGTGTATGATCTGAAAGCATTGTTTGATTTTGCCAGCGGAGTGAGATATTTTGTGAATATAGTTTGAGGGTTTGCTTTTGTGTTTTCCGATTTGAGAAAATAGGTGAGGGATTTCAAGACATACTGTATGTCTTAGCAATCGAGAACAACTGTAACTGTGTTTGATTCCATTTGAAATGAGTGCCTTCGCAAACAAATACAATGGATGTTGAAACTGATTAATGTGTGCCCTTACATACACAGTATATCTGTCTCGAAAGACCTCCTCAAGTCACAGTGGTCTCGTGAATAAGACAGCTTTCAAGTTTCAATTGTTCTTTAATGAACAGCGTAAGCCAAAGATTACACCTCTGGTACTGCAGACAACATGCGACCATGTAGAATCAACATTTTGATGTCTTTTATAATTACCCATGCATTCACTCAATTATGCAGCCAGCCAGTATTGTAAAATGTGTTCTAGCATGATGAATCAAGACCACTTATGCATGATAGGTTTAAAGAGGGTGTCCGTGGGAGCTGAGCCACTACAAACAATGGATGACTCCCCTGCAGACATCTGATGCCCTAACACGCCACGAAAACAATACTATTTTTGTGTTTGTTCTTGAGTGGCCACAATGAAATCTGTATCTGTTCTGCATGATAGAAGTGGAGAGAATGCCGTTTCCAATTTAATTCAAGTTTGGAAAAAACCTAGAGGATAAACTGTAAATCAAAGCAAACACCAAAGGAACCAAAAGATGCTAAATACGTTTCAGGCTCTACAGAAGGCATCTATTATAGGAAAGAAAAGATTGACAGAGACCAAATGAATATGGGAGGAACTAAAAAAGAATAGACACAGTTCAATATTGAGTGAGAACGATTATTTCAGTGGTCATTGCAGAGAAATGCATAGACAAGGAAGACATAAATGCATTCGTTGAAAAAGACATTTGCAGGATAGATAAGAACACAATGATATCTATGACAAAATGGCAAAGATGTACTTGTTCAACGAATTCTCATGAACGGCCTCGTACGATATACGAAAATGTATGCACACCGATACGTATATCTTACAAAAATAGGCGGCCGCCGGCTACAGAGCTCCAACAAAAAAATGAGCGTTGTGCGGCGATGACAGGCATCAAAACGACTCAATTTAGGAAAAAGATCATGGTTTGGATTAAAACGAGGACACAAACTCCACGGCTTAAAAGCGCTGTTTTTTGTGATCCACCCATCCACCTCGACCTCCTCCCTGCGTGGTCCACAGCGTTGTTATACAGTGGTGCATACAGCAAAAAATATGTGCAATGCTTACGAATTGCTTTACTTTTTGTACGAATAGTTCTTGTTCATGAACATTCACTTGCTGGCTATAACATCTGAACATTTTACAAGGACTTTCTACAAGGATTTCTTTTTCAGACTTATACATACTTTCATAGTGCAGCAAACTAGCAACACTTTTAAGCTCACCAACAACGTTACATTTTGAAGTTCACTTGACACACACAAACAACAAAATAAGCCAAGTAAGTGATAAGGAGAGCCAGTTGGTTTGGATCAAGTAATCCACACAGTAAAGGCCAGATGTGGCCACTGTAACTGGCGTCCTCTGCAGGCCTGAACAGCACTGTATCACTTCTGGTGTCCAAACAGCAATTAATAACAAGAACCAATGACAAGGCCAAATCCGGTGAGGCTCTTGTTTGCTCTAAATAATGAGTCACGGGGCTATACATGAGCCACCACGAAACCTTCGCTCTCAGATGTTGTCCATCTGTTCAGCCATAATACTGGCAATAGCAAGAGTAACATGGTGTGGAATAAAAACTCTTAAACACCAACCCCAAATCAATCTTAGTTTAGCATGCTAATAAGCTAATTAGCACTAAACACAAAGCACAGCTGAGGCTGATGGGAATGTCATTATAGCAACTAAACAAAAGTATTGGATAAATTAAGGTTCTGACCTAATGAGGCCGCTAGATGAAAAGTAAGAGGAACACCAAAGTCATTCAAATTCATCCTGAGGGGGACATGAATGGTAATCCGTAAAATAGTTGTTGGGATATTTCACACACACAAAATCGACAGATGTGAACCTTTAGGTGGCGCTAGAAGAAAAGTCTTCAAACTCATTGGGATTTATCCTTTAGGAACCATGTATATTCACCAAATTTCATAGCAATCCATTGAATAGTTCTCAAGACATTTAACTAAAAGCCAGAAATGTCAACTTGCTGGTGGCGCTTAAGTCCTGGGATCACCAATCTCATTGGGATTCATGCCCTAGGGAACATCAATGTCTGTACAAAACTTCATAACAATCCACCCAACAGTGGTTGAGCCACTGATTAACTAGTCTATATCTTCAATCTTCCACTACCAGGATTGCGCAGTTGCCGACGGAAATTCTGCCTTATTTCACTCATTTAGGCCGAATATCCGTTGCCTTGGGCTTCCTTTGTGTTGACATTTTAAACTCCGGTGGATTCATGAGGACTATGGTTAACTGCTCCTCAGACCTCTGCAGGGTAAATCCAGACAGCTAGCTAGACTGTCTGCCCAATCTGAGAAAACAAGTTCCTTCCCGAGGCTATTTTGCAGCGGCACCGCAGCTTTTCACAATCATAGCGCCCGGAATGCTGTGTGGACTAGCCAGACCCTCCTCCGCAGCGCTGTGGGGGAAGGTCTGGCAAAGAGAGACTACTGATCAACAGACCGGTGGTGCCATCCATAGAGCCACGCCTCTTGCATGGCTAAAAATAAGATTTTGGACTGTACATGAAATACCGTAACAAAGCAGGTACTAGTGAGATATTTGACCTTGGCTAAAATTGCATCCCCAGTGTTTAAAACCGATGTTTAACCCCGTGCCAGAGTTTGAGTTTGATTTACAGTAAGTAGCTTTCTTTCCACTCGTTCATGAGTCAAACAGCAGCAGTGACCTCGGGTTGGGGGGTGTAGATGTGGGCTAGCTTTTCCAGCTATGTTATTTCAAAATGTTTGTTTCACAAGAGACAAGACAAGCACAATGTCCATTAAACCCCAACCCTTTTTCTTCTTCTCCATTCCTTCCCCCTCCTCTGATCTTTGCTTCTCTTCTCTCCTCTGTTTTCAAGTTTTCCTCTTCCTCTCCTCAGTTCATACAAAGTTTAAAGCAAGCCTGACGCCTCTGATCTGAATCCACATAAAAACAGTTGCTGCCTCACCCCTGTTCTGTTGCTATCTTCCTCCATCCCTTTTTCCCTTTGAACATGTCTTTTCTTTGTTTTTACTCCCCATCTCACTTGCTCCTGCTCAAAATATTCAGCCAGAGTAATAATAATCCTGAGTTGCTTTCCCTTTAACGCTTGTCTCACATTTCAGAAAAAAAAATCTTATATCCTACAACTCCCTTTCACGATTAACTATATGGATGAAATACATATTGGTCACATCTTTACCTGGTATGTATCATGGAAAAGAACAGGTGGTTCCAATAACTTGTATGCTCAGTGTACATAGAACTGGTAATTTACTCATTTCTTTTAACAAAGACCATCTGTGAAAACGAGATAGTGGAGAACAGTGTGTGCACTGGGGATGGAGCCTCTCCTTGAACCTCAAATTACATGGTTGTCCTTGCATCAACTTCTGCTTGAATACAATTTAAAAAAAAACTATAATAATAATACTAATACTATAATTTAGTTCAACTATATGTCTTTCCCTCTCTGTCATCCTCTCCTCCCTACTTTTTAGAAAGTTGCAAAATCTCTCTTGCCCTCAAGTCACCCCTCTTCTGCTCTTCTCAGGTCAAAGCTGGGACAAAACCTCTGATCTGGTCCAATTAGTCAATAGTCATAGGCCGCTGAGTGACTGAAACAGATGACTCAGTCTGAAATAGGAATGCCAAGAATGCCAAATAATTTGGCTGAAAAGATGCAGCTGTGATTCAGCTCTATGGCGCATTCAGCCAAGTGTGATCATGGTCATAATATATTACAGAAAATCAAAAAGTCCAGTATCTGGTGATAGGGTTGACTCAAAAATACTCTTGTCGCATTGTATCCCACATGTCCCTTTTCCCAAATACTGTAACAGTTTCTTGTTTTGTAACAAAAGTCTTCATGTTTTCTTTGTGTGTTCACCGCTAGCGCCTCGTATCATCACCTTATTAGAGACAGTGGATGTGCTACTGGATCACAACGCCACGTTCATCTGTGAGGTGGAGTCCCGTCCCCCCGCTGACATCACTTGGACCAAAAACAACCACCCAATAATGCAAGTTTACACCGAAACCTACAGCATTCAGACACTAACTTAAGAATCTACCCTTACAGGTTCAAGTTAACATTAAATCAAAATTAAATTGCAATCTGTGGAATATGGTAAAGTGATAAAAAGCCAGTAACCATAGTTGCTGAGTATGGCCTTACAAGGCTAACATTGGCAAACATGTACCATTAGCTTCTAACTTAGGCCAACACAATACTACAGTTAAAAAAAATTGTGACATCAGCATATCCTGCTATAAAAAATGATGATAAAACATGTAACATTAGCAGCTAATAAGCTAATTGCAAGGCTAACATTAAAATAATTTGGTAACATGTTAGTAATAGTAGCTACTAATTGTGGCCATTACAATGCAAAAATCAGCAAAAAAGTATAAAATATACTAAAGTCAGCTGAAAATATTAGTATTCGCCAACAAGTCCTCCAAATAAACAGGTTGATTATTCCTATCCTCTAAAACAAGCTGTGAAGGGTTAAATGAAATAGCCGCTCTAGCGCTGGCAGGACATACGACCCAAAAGAGTGTTTTTGATCTAATAACACATTGTTAACATTGTGAAAAGATCGCAGTTTGGTTACATTTAGGTGAAAAAGACTTCTTGGTAAGGTTTAGAACAATTTAAGTCAATATGTTACTTCACTTCCGGTCATGCACATGACACAGAACGTGATGTAGTTCCATTTGTTCCTTAAAGAAATTACAAACAATATACAGTATGTGTCGTAATTGCAGCTTGAACATGTCTGATCGCGGCGTTGTTTAGTGTAGGAAAGTCACATACTCTGCAACTGACTAGCTAGCAGTACTTACTGCGCATGTGCGACTCCCAACAAAGATGGTACAGAAGTGAGATGCCTCACTCTGTAGCTAAAACAGAGAGCTCAACACACAGGGCGAAAAGAGGCGCTGCAGCAATGTGCAGTACAACAAATATATGGTGTTTTCTGAAAATTAAACCACATAAACCTATTCTGGTACAACCTCTAAATACAATTATGAACCTGAAAATAAGCATAATGTGAGCACTTTAAGACAATTAAAAAGTTGAGTAAACTTCTGCTCACAATCAGTATTTGTTTGGCACCCACCAGGTACTATGACCCCCGGTACATTACCAGGGAGCAGGGCCAGATGCTAAGCATCCCTCATGTAAGAGAGACAGACAATGGAGAGTACTGCTGCCTGGCCAGTAACGGCATCGGAGAGGCAGCAAAGAGCTGTGGAGCTCTGCAGCTTAAGATGAGTATGTCTGCTTTCTGTCAAGTTTGTAGGGCTGGAGTCTAGACAATCTTGATCTTGATTTTTTTTTCTTTTTTTTTAAGAATTTGCAAATGGTATAGTTTCATCAAGAACAGCGCACTCACAGTAGCACAACAGAGCAAAGTGCAATAAATAAACCAGCACTTTTTTTCACATAGCACTTTAATTCCTCCAGTCACTTTTCAGGTTTCATATTGTCTGTACAGTCATATGTGTCCTTCCTTCATGTCCTTAGATGTCTTATGTTGATTTTATGTTGATTTTAGAGTGGTTACCTCTGTTACATGTTTGTGTTGTAAAGCAACAGATTGTAGCACTATGACCAAGACAAATGTCCCCACCGGGACAATGAACTGTATTCTATTCTATTCATTGAGATAAACAGCTAAACCATTGTATCTTGTCTCTTACTGTATGTCTTGTCTGTCTCTTCAACAGAGCCACAGATCAAACGCCATCCTACCAATCAAACCTTTCTGGTAGAATCCAAAGCAGTGCTGCCCTGTGTTACCCTCGGCAACCCCAAACCAGAGGTCACCTGGCTCAAAGATGATGAGCTTATCAATGTATGCACTTTTTTTCCCCCTTTCAACACATAGAAAGTTGTTCTCGGGAGGGAACTTGTTTTGGTAGAACATTTTCACCCACCTTAAAAGAAAACGCCACATATAATCTAAAATGAAGTTAACTGTTCACACAATACAGTAACGTGAGCTATTTAAATAAGATGGATACATGGTTGAACGTAATTTGCTCTTACCAGTGTATCGCCCTGTGTAACAATACTTCGTCCACAGCAATCCCCACCAATCGGTCCCAAAACGTCCCAGTTAGATAGTAAATGCCGTAACGTTAAAAATATTTTTTGTAAATCGTTACAATTATTTCCCAAAGAAGCAAGTACTAGTTGCCGCGCCTTGTTGCATGAGCTACGTTTTCTTTGAAACATGCCAATTGTAGCGTGTAGCTTGCTAGCTCAAAGTTTGTTGTTGTTTCCCGAGTTTCCAGAGAACACAGGCGATTATCCGGTAAATGAACTGCTGTTAATAATAAATAATAATACATTTTATTTAAAGGCGCCTTTCTCGGAACTCAAGGACACCGTACATGGATACATGCGACCAAAAATAAGAATACAACAACAATAACAACAACAGAAAGAGGCAGAGCAATTGACATTAAGTGTTGATCCAGACTAGTATTCATCTGACCAGGACTGGGAATAGGTACAGACTGTATATTAGCATAAAAAAGCCCATCTGTTCTTGGCTTGGTTTCTAGTGTTCCATAGCATAAGATTAAAAAAACAAAAAAAAGCTATACAATGTTAAGATGTCATTTCTATCTTTAAAAGTGGTCTCATCTCTCCCAGTTCAGTGACCGTGTTACCATTCTTGACTATGGTGCATTGAAGATCCATAACATACAGAAGGAGGATGCAGGACAGTATCGCTGTGTGGCCAGGAATAGCTTTGGTTTGGCCTTTTCAAAGCCTGTCACCATAGAGGTACAGGGTATGTATTTTGACGTGGTTTCACTTACTATGCTTGGTACAGTATGTACATGATGTACTTTAAAAAAAAACTGATTCAAACCAGTGGAATGTAAATGTTTGGCTGCAGTATATGTGTATGAGTTTCTGTGTCTACACTGTGTGTGTGTTCAGCTCCAGCACGAATCCTGCTAGTTCCTAAGGAGAAGAGAGTAGCGTATGGAAGCCAGATTTCCCTGGAGTGTAACGCCACAGGAAATCCGGTCCCCACCATCACCTGGCTGGAAAATGGGAATACTGTGAGTGTATTGTTCTGTTGAATTGTATCTCTATTAGCCGCATATAATGTAAGACTAAGGCTTTTGGACAAAGTAGACAATGCTACTGTGTAGATTCCAAATCTACGCTACAGTATGTGAAGATGAAGGCTTCAGAAATACAACTTTATGTGCAGACTGCAATGCATGTTGGCTTTCCTGACTATCTCCTCTTATTATTATTATATTGTTATTGTCACAGTCAGTTCCCATTGTGTTAGGCTCTGCGGTTGACAATGTGCCAAAGAAATAACATTATTTATGGTGGTTGCTACATCCATCCATCCATTCGGGCCCAATCCCCTAGGTCTCTTGTACATGCCTGTAATCTTACTAGGAATATTGTTGTCGCCTTCACAGTGTTTGAGTTTGGCTCAAATGTCAGTCAACATAGCCAGCATCAGAGACATTTCATCACGTAGCTGACATTGCGACACATTGTCAGCCGCAGAGCCTAACACAATGGGAACAGCCTCTGACATAAACAGAGGAGATAGTCAGGAAAGCCAACATGCATTGCAGTCTGCACATAAAGTTGTATTTCTGAAACCTTTATCTTCACAAACTGTGGCATAGATTTGGAACCTACACAGTAACATTGTCTACTTTGTCCTATTAGCAGCAAACAACCGAAGAACAGACACAGGGCTAAAGACACAACAATTTACTGGATAAATACAGTGACATACTATACATTTTGGGAACAAATCCATTACTTGTTCAGTACCAGTCCTCCAGTGGATCTCTCTTTTGGTGTCAGACATACAGGTCTGCATGTTTGCATATCCCCATTAGGTCTATAGTGTCCCATTTGTTTTGGTCTGAAGAAGCAACACGCTCTGTTCTGGTTTAAACCAAGTTCTGTTCTCTTATGAGACAGCCGTCACTGTACGGCTCTCCGTGACAACAGCAAATTATTTTATAGTAATAGGGTTATGTGCATGAGCAGGGGCAAACCAGGACACTAGGAACACAAATCCACACACACACACAGTAAACTGTAATGCAAGCTACACAAAATTACCCACTTATGCCTCTCTGTACAGCTCTCTCTCCTTCTGTCTCTGTACTTCACACACACACACACACACACACACACACACACACACACACACACACACACACACACACACACACACACACACACACACACACACACACACACACACACACACACACACACAGGCTGTGGGATCAGTGATATAAACAGCAAAGGAATTCTCATTATGGTGACAGAGGATTGAAGAGATTGCCTTCCATTTAGCCAAACATTCTCAGTTTTATCAGCTCTAATTGGGTTGCATTTGTTAATGGAGTCAGCAAGGTTCTTATGGACTTAAAAGGGGTTGAATGGTTTGTGTTAACTGCTGACTTGTGACTCTGGCTAGATGTTCCGACAGCCCAGCCATGTAAGGTGGTCTCACTGGGATATACAGCTGTTACACAGGGCTGATAGTATATTGAGGTTACTTTTAAAACGATTCCGATTTCTAAACCGAGTCTTGAAAAAACTGAAAAAGTGTAATGTGTTTACCAGCGATCACGTGCAGTGATTAATATGCTTTTACGTCCATTTTAGTGAGCACAGAGGGAAAATATGGCATTTTAAAAGTAGCTTACATTTACGGTAGCTAGCTAACGGTAGACTACAGAGAAAGTGTGATATTTTTTGGAGCAATAGAGGGAAAATATTTCTGTCTACACATTAAAGTGGAACCGAAATGAATAACCGAAATTTGCGTTCTAGTCTGGTCCAATTTGCGTAGGTTCCATAGTAGAACCGGGTTTCGGTACCCAATCCTAACTGTAGGAACCTGCTGCTGATGATTTTTAAACAAAAAACTTAACTAAAACAGATTTGGTGACCCGGAGTGCCAATTGTTCCTGACTCATGCCAAGTGTAGTTTCTCAAAACCGCAAATATGTAACTTAGTAAGTAAAACACCAGACAGTGAGTACTCCACTTCCTCCACACAGTATTCAAGAGAAAAGTTCACATATCAGACCAAGAAAGACACAATGCTCTATTTAGATTTTAGTTCCAATACCATGGAATAATTAAATAGTAAATATTGCCAAGCACTTGCACCTTCTTTTAAGATCACTGCTCTTGTTTTCGGTTTGTGTAATTACGATCCTACTAGAAACCTCATTGAAAAAAAAACCTGATCTTAAAGTTTTTATTTATTTGTGAAACATGAAATTACAATCTTGACCACCTTAAGGATGTTAAACAGGACTTTCTTTTTTTTTTCAACCAGGCAGCAGACATTTAGATTATGCGTGCCGTTGTGGGCAGACATACACCACATAACGTCTGGGTATTTAATAGTCATGGGTGCTAGCTACAATGTGATTACAGGCCCATAATGCTTGTAAATAATGTGTGTGTGTGTGTGTGTGTGTGTGTGTGTGTGTGTGTGTGTGTGTGTGTGTGTGTTGATTAAAATGACTGTGTGAGCAGCTTTTCTGGCAGCTTGTTGAGGTCATTAATTTAAGCACGGCTGGATCGAGCTCGCCCCAAAAACAGACACGACTTCAAATATAGACGCTTCACACATCAGCAGCTTGACTCACTCACACGCACAGAATCTCACATACATACATATATATATATATATATATATATATATATATATATATATATATATATATATATATATATATATATATATATATATATATATATATATATATATATATATATATATATATATATATGGTAGTTGTGTGTCAAAGATAACACAGACATTGTATCTGGTTAAACCTGTTCAGTGTCAATACCAGGGAGTTTTTAAATCTTTGAAATGATCACAAGTGGTTATTTTAGTGCCAGACTTAATTTGATCAACTCAACACCCTTTAGACTGTAATATACTGTCTTATCAGTGTAGGAGCACTGCACACATTACATCTCAAGACATTGTTTTAATTATATGATGGAAGTTTTGGAGGGCAAATTATTCTTATTTTCACAATCTGTTAACAACTCAGCTTTGCCTTACTGCCATCACCTGGTAAGGAGTGGGACTAAATAGACTGTTACTCTGCTTGATCTCAGAAGGTAAAGCTTTTCTTTCTGTTGCTGTGAATCTCTGTGATCTGAATATAGCCAAACACATAATCATCCTGGGACATCATCCTGGGACATAAATGCTACCCATTAAGAGAGGACGGCCATTTCTGAAATGTCTGACCAAATTCTCCCCTGGTCGGTTGTCTGGAAGTTCTCAAGTATGTTCTGCAGACTGGCTTCAGCTACAGGTTACAACATGTCTGCTATCAGATATGCCACCATACGTCCATGGAATCACTTACAACACATCTTGAAGCCTTATACTTAGTATATTTTGTAGTAATGCTTGCACATGTTTTAGCAATGATGGTGTTAAAGGTGCTCTAAGCAATGTTGGGTGACCTTACTTCTTGTTGACGTTCAAAGTATTTTCAAACAAAAGAAAGTCTAGCTCACCCCTCCCTCCTCCTCATCCCGTCCCCTTTCCCTCCCTTCTGGGCACTAACCACCCCCAACCCCCACCCCCAAATCCTTCTGGTTGGTTATTGGCTGGAACGTTGGAAAACTGTTTGTTATGTTTGGTGGTGCTGGTTGGCATGGTTTGTTTTTGTTGGCGTTTATGGAGCCTGGGCTGTCTACAGAGACCACGTTTTTAACAGTGTGTTCAGGGGACAGGCAGCTAGCAGATAGTGAAGATATGTTTGCTGTATGGGACAAAAAATGTTGTAGCCTAAAAAAATCATGTGACATTGCTTAGAGCACCTTTAATTAAAAGAAGGCACAATTTTTGCGGTGTTTGTTTGTTATAGCCCACAACGTTGCCTTCCAGGCACTAGGATTAGGCAACAGTTATAGGTGCCTTGAATTAAGTCAATGGTCGCAGCGCTGCCTTGAAGTCAACGTTGGGGGCTTAAAACGCCATCGAGCATCTCTTGCGTAGAGAGCAGGAAGCAGCAGACTGCATCAAGACTCATCAGTTGTCTTAATACATCCATGGTCACTAGCCTACATGTCTCATGTAATAAATTGTAAAAATAGATGTCCGGCAATTTTTTAAGCGCCGTCAAGACAGCAGCCCTCCTCCTGATGCCAGCAAACGGCCTCGGCTACAAGCCCAAAGTGAGTGAGCTCGAAAAACAGTACTAAACTTCATGTTTTTTAGGTTAATTTGGTTCACAGTAGATTCATGCCACTGACTCAACAAGTCACCTCTACCTTTTCCCATTAGCCCATGTTACAAGTAAAATTCAGGATACATTATCAGATAAATAACTGGATGTAATTATGCATTCTCTGACATTTAAACCACTGGAAGTTTGTGACAACAAGCTCTCTTTGCTAGTCACCTAGCTAGTTAATGTTATCGCTATAGCCGTTCGCGGTTTTGCGGGTACGGTAAACGTTTCTATGGAAACGGCGAGTTGAACCAATCAACTCGCCGACTATGGGTAGTGTAGTTTTTCTCCATAAGATTGCGGCTAAAAACATGTTTTTCTAGTAACAAGGTTGATTTCATACAGACCTCTAGCTTCTACAGGAGCAGAAACAAAATGAGACATTTAAGGATGTCATCCTGGGCTTTTGGGAAACACTGATCCACATTTTTCTGACATATTATAGACCAAACAACTAATCGATTAATCGAGAAAATATTCAACAGATTAATCGACTATGAAAATAATCCCAAATCCCTAATCATTATGTACAAGTGCATTGCATTGGCAGCCCTGGATATAAGCCTCCCTCTCTAGTCTCTCTTAAATATGTTTGTTCTCTCTGTTTTGTCTTTTAGTAAACTTTATAGATTTCAACCCTATTATTCCTTCTCGAGTCTCTTTAACAAGAGCTTAGATTAATGTATGAATTGAATAGTGATTGTGTGACCTATGATGAGGAAACAACCAGTGATACCCTTGGTAGTACCATCAAATGATAGCCTATAGCGATGTCATCAGGATACACATACACCGGTAGGCAGTGGCCCACCTTAAAAGGTGACCACGTCGTGGTCCACCAGAATTTATAGTTTACCCACCTCTTTTTTTACCACTACACCTCTGGATATATTATATATAATTCTGTTTTTAATAATGCAGCATTCAACAGCTAAAGAGTCAAATACCTTGGGTGTTGAGGGAAACCAAACAAGAGCTAAAAAAAGACATTGAATGTTAGACTTACAGTCATGGGGTGACCCGAAGCACAACTCACAATGAATGCTAATGTTGCTCTGTGTCTCTTGGTTTAAATAGGTAGCTGTTACCAAACACATTTGGCACAACTTTATACGGATAATGCCGTTTGTCAATGTTGGGTTTTCAGGCTGATCTGCTGCCCCCAAGTGGACAAAAAAAGATACATCTTTAATAAATGAATCATATAAGGCAATATGATTATGGTGTATATTTGTCCTTGCATGGTGACATACATCTTTTTCTTTTTGTTACTCTCAATTTATTTTTTCTTCCAGATCTCAGGTGCATCGGTCGAAGAGACTTTGATTGGAGAGGTTATCCTGTCCGTTCTTAAAGTGACGGTGAATAAGCCGGCGCTGTATACATGCCTGGCCTCCAATAGACACAACGCTGGAGCCAACACAGTCAAGGCGACTGTTAAAGTCACTGTCGCAGGTAGTGACACTTTTTCATCTCCATTTAACACCGACTCGCTGACTCCAAAATAAAGTTGAAAAACAAATACTATAGATGCTTGTAGCTCTTACAACTGTGTGTGTTAGGGGGTTATTACTGCTTTGTCTTGAGTTATGTTAGCTGCCACATAGGTTGTGGTTTGTGTGGCTTCAGCTGTTTGTTGCCCCCCATTTGGTATTTGGTTAATACCTCAGCCACAGTCCCCTAAAAAAAACACACACATCCCTTCCTTCCTGACCACACACACACTGTCCCTCCACCTCGTCCCTCAGTCTCCTCACAGCTAGCTATGAGTTGGTAAGAGAAGCACCATGGTTGATTTTCTCTTCCTACTGAGACTGATTTTTGTCTTCTGTCCTCCTCTCTTCTCCCCTTTCCTCATACTTGTGTTTCTTCAACCGACATCTTCTGGATATTGCCACTTCCCCATAGAGTGGAGGTAAGAGAAATGGTCTGTCTTCTTTGTATATGCTACATGTCTTCACCTTTTGTGTGTCATGGCTTCCTTCCATGTTTCTCCTCTCCTCCGTGCATGACAGTATGTGAACGCATGTACACATGCACATCATAATATAGTAAATATATAGCATGTATTTGTATATATTACATTTTCATAGCAATCAAATTGTCACTAGTTTATAAAAAAAAGGAAGTGTTTCACCCCAGTTGAACCACCTTGAATCGTAAAAATGACACAGCACATTGCCTGTCACTTCATTCTTTACATGCACCATAACCATCTGTGTTTACACTGTGTTTAAAGAAACTAAGTGCTGTTGCTTCCTTTGGGTCTGCTGAAGACAATATGCATTTGAGCTCTGCCAATAAACCTGCAGTGCCAAGAAGGAGCCGCTCTGTCACTCATATGGTGTGAGCTGAGTTTGAACTTTGCTGAACCACGACTACAGTTACCACATCTGCACTATTTAACTACAGAGACAGGGAGAGAAGGAGATGACGAGAGACATGTAGAAGAAAGAGAAAATAAATGTCGGCCTTGGGATGCCTTATCAGAATTTCTGAGGGAGGAATGAAGAAATAGGCAGTGAATTGCAGGTCAGGATCAGGCTTAGTGGTTAGAATTTTATGATTTGCCAACTCATGACCACATCAGAAAAATATATTTATAGGATGTAGAAACAGAGAGGGTAATTGTGAGAAAGTAAAAAATAAATAAAAAATAAAAAAAGGAGGACAAGGTGGGATGATGGGGTTAATAGGTTTACAGGTCAGCTTTAAGTTTGATCGTTAGACTCTGCTTCCTATGTTCCCCAACATCTGGAGTTTGGAAGTGTCCCAGTATACAGACAGGCAAAGGGACAAGTGGAGTGAAGGCTGTTAGACAGACAGGCCGACAGAGAGGCCATGGATGTGAGGCAGACAGAAAGAAATGTGGAGCATGTCCTTGCTGGAAGACGAACAGACAATAGCGCTGGAAAACAATCATGCAGACAGAGAGGGAAACAGAGAGTAGGAAGTAAAGAGTCAGAAACACAGACAGGCAGGTTTAAGTATGTATGTGTGACTGATTCGTTCAATGTAGAGACAGCAAGGGAGTCCAACCGGCAGATGCACAGGATGTACTTTCCTGTGAACCTACGTCAACATCTGGATGATTTTAAAGAAGATATTTCAGGCCATTTCTTTTTGTCTTCTTTTTTTAAGTGCACACATCTCCACACAAGTTCACTAACTGTCAGCCAAAAGAGTAGAAGATTGATAGCTCTGGGGGTACCCGTAGTCGGGATCTATTTGTCACCCTGATTTTCCAATGGGCGCGTGTGCTGCGTTCTGGTTTTGTTCCGTCCTCCGCCACGCGCCATATCACCGTGCAGAGCCACCTGGCCGTGCAACGGTTCTGTCGCGCCGCGTTCCACTTCATTCCTATGGGTGACGTCAAGCGACCTTAGCGCGCCTGCAAAGCATCCGGGAAGGCGGCGCTGCATTTGAAAAAAAGCTGCGCGTCAAAAAAGCTGGCTGATGCCCATCTTTATGCAAATAAATCCGTTGAACGCGACGAGACTGTCCAGTAGAAGTAGACGGAAATCTTTCAAACTAACCTTTGATGATCTGAAATGAAGACAGATTCAGCAACTATTTCGCTTAAAATTTTTTCAGAAACACGTTTTGGCGAGCTATTTCTGTAAAATACTAGATCGTATTCCGAACTGGCCGCCATTACTGTCGTTTTGAAATTCAGGAGTAGCCAGACCCACGTGACGCGTTCGTCCAATCAGCTGCCGGTCAAGGGCATGGAGCATCAACCATGGATGTATTACTTCGCGACACCACGCTTCAGTCGTGTTGCCAAAGTGGATCTGTACTGTCACACCGGGAGCGTCTCAGAAGCGGAGCGTCTTGCTGCCCGACTTGCAGATTTTAGTACTGTGTTTATTAAGCTAGCATCTACCTTCCACTCCAGGCAATCCTGCAATTAAACCCCATGCCTTCTCTTTTCTGGCTTTGTCTTTATAAAAAAGATCTGTGGTGTCGGTTATGTTTTTCCACCTCCAAGATGAATCTCTTGTCTTCCATGGTTTTGTAGAGGAGACATATATACGATGGTGAGGTGAGGGGCCAGACGAAGAATGGTTCAAAAAACCCTATGAAAAAACGAGGAAGGGATAGAGAGACCCTGCCCGGAGGAAGCCCGGGGCCCCCGTCTGGAGCCAGGCCCAGAGGGAGGGCTCGTCAGCGAGCGTCTGGTGGCCGGGTTTGCCACGGAGCCCGGCCGGGCACAGCCCGAAAAAGCTACGTGGCACCTATCTCTCCAGCCCATGGGCCCACCACCTGTGGGAGGAACCGCTGGGGTTGGGTGCGCTGCCACACGGGTGGCGGTGAAGGTCAGGGGCCTCGACGGACCAGACCCGGGCAGCAGAGGCTTGCTCTGGGGACATGGAATGTCACCTCGCTGTGGGGGAAGGAGCCGGAACTTGTGCGTGAGGTGGAGCGCTACCAGTTGGATCTGGTGGGGCTTACCTCTACGCATAGTCTCGGTTCTGGAACCGTACTCCTGGAGAGGGGTTGGACTCTTTTCTTCTCCGGAGTTGCCCAGGGTGTGAGGCGCCAGGCGGGTGTGGGGATACTCACAAGTCCCCGGCTGAGCGCCGCAACGTTGGAGTTTACCCCGGTGGACCAGAGGGTCGCCTCCCTACGCCTGCGGGTTGTTGGGGGGAAAACTCTGACTGTTGTTTGTGCATATGCACCAAACAAGAGTTCAGAGTATTCGGCCTTTTTGGAGACCTTGAATGGAGTCCTGTATGGGGCTCCGGAGGGGGACTCCATAGTTCTGCTGGGGGACTTCAACGCACATGTGGGCAATGACGGAGATACATGGAGAGGCGTGATTGGGAGGAACGGCCTCCCTGATCTAAACCAGAGTGGTTGTCTGTTATTGGACTTCTGTGCTAGTCATGGATTGTCTATAACAAACACCATGTTCGAACATAGGGATGCTCATAAGTGTACTTGGTACCAGAGCACCCTAGGCCGAAGGTCAATGATCGATTTTATAATCGTTTCATCTGATCTGAGGCCGTATGTTTTGGACACTCGGGTGAAGAGAGGGGCGGAGCTGTCAACTGATCACCATCTGGTGGTGAGTTGGGTCAGGGGGTGGGGGAAGACTCTGGACAGACCTGGTAAACCCAAACGGGTGGTGCGGGTAAATTGGGAACGTCTGGAGGAAGCTCCTGTCCGACAGACCTTCAACTCACACCTCCGGCGGAGCTTTTCGTGCATCCCTGTGGAGGCTGGGGGCATTGAACCTGAGTGGACAATGTTCAAAGTTTCCATTGCTGAAGCTGCGGCAGGGAGCTGTGGTCTTAGGGTCTTAGGTGCCTCAAGGGGCGGTAACCCTCGAACACCGTGGTGGACACCGGTGGTCAGGGAAGCCGTCCGACTGAAGAAGGAGTCTTTCCGGGATATGTTATCCCAGAGGACTCCGGAGGCAGTTGCAAGGTACCGAAGGGCCCGAAGGACTGCAGCCTCTGCCGTGAAAGAGGCAAAGCAGCGGGTGTGGGAGAAGTTCGGAGAAGACATGGAGAAGGACTTTCGGTCGGCACCAAGGCGCTTCTGGAAAACCGTCCGCCACCTCAGAATGGGGAAGCGGGGAACCATCCAAGCTGTGTACAGTAAGGATGGGACGTTGTTGACCTCAACTGAGGAGGTAATAGGGCGGTGGAAGGAGCACTTTGAGGAACTCCTAAATCCAGCTGATGCGCCCTCTTTGTTAGAGGCAGAGCTGGAGGATGACGGGGGATTGTCGTCAATTTCCCTGGTGGAGGTCACTGAGGTAGTCAAACAACTCCACAGTGGCAAAGCCCCAGGGATTGATGAGATCCGTCCAGAAATGCTGAAAGCTCTGGGTGTGGAGGGGCTGTCTTGGTTGACACGCCTACTCAACATTGCGTGGAAGTCTGGGACAGTGCCTAAGGAGTGGCAGACCGGGGTGGTGGTTCCCCTCTTCAAAAAGGGGGACCAGAGGGTGTGTACCAATTACAGGGGTATCACACTTCTCAGCCTCCCTGGTAAAGTCTACTCCAAGGTGCTGGAAAGGAGGGTTCGGCCGATAGTCGAACCTCAGGTTGAAGAGGAACAATGCGGATTCCGTCCTGGGCGTGGAACAACGGATCAGCTCTTTACTCTAGCAAGGATCCTGGAGGGAGCCTGGGAGTATGCCCATCCAGTCTACATGTGTTTTGTGGATCTGGAGAAGGCATATGACCGGGTCCCCCGGGAGACTTTGTGGGAGGTGCTGCGGGAGTATGGGGTGAGGGGGTCCCTTCTCAGGGCCATCCAATCTCTGTATGACCAAAGCGAGAGCTGTGTCCGGGTTCTCGGCAGTAAGTCAGACACGTTCCAGGTGAGGGTTGGCCTCCGCCAGGGCTGCGCTTTGTCACCAATCCTGTTCGTAGTATTTATGGATAGGATATCGAGGCGTAGTCGTGGTATGGAGGGGTTGCAGTTCGGTGGGCTGGGGATCTCATCGCTGCTCTTTGCAGATGATGTGGTCCTGATGGCATCATCGGCCTGTGACCTTCAGCACTCACTGGATCGGTTTGCAGCCGAGTGTGAAGCGGCTGGGATGAGGATCAGCACCTCTAAATCTGAGGCCATGGTTCTCAGCAGGAAACCGATGGAGTGCCTTCTCCAGGTAGGGAATGAGTCCTTACCCCAAGTGAAGGAGTTTAAGTACCTTGGGGTCTTGTTCGCGAGTGAGGGGACAATGGAGCTGGAGATTGGTCGGAGAATCGGCGCAGCGTGGGCGGTATTACATTCTGTTTATCGCACCGTTGTGACGAAAAGAGAGCTGAGCCAGAAGGCAAAGCTCTCGATCTACCGGTCAGTTTTCGTTCCTACCCTCACCTATGGTCATGAAGGTTGGGTCATGACCGAAAGAACGAGATCCAGGGTACAAGCGGCCGAAATGGGTTTCCTCAGGAGGGTGGCTGGCGTCTCCCTTAGAGATAGGGTGAGAAGCTCAGTCATCCGTGAGGAGCTCGGAGTAGAGTCGCTGCTCCTTCACGTCGAAAGGAGCCAGTTGAGGTGGTTCGGGCATCTGGTAAGGATGCCCCCTGGGCGCCTCCCTAGGGAGGTGTTCCAGGCACGTCCAGCTGGGAGGAGGCCTCGGGGAAGACCCAGGACTAGGTGGAGGGATTACATCTCCAACCTGGCATGGGAACGCCTCGGGATCCCCCAGTCAGAGCTGGTTAATGTGGCTCGGGAAAGGGAGGTTTGGGGTTCCCTGCTGGAGCTGCTCCCCCCGCGACCCGACCACGGATAAGCGGACGACGATGGATGGATGGATGGACATATATACGATTTTGGGGGGTGTCTTTTGGTAAATTGACTGGATACTCTCGCCGTTTCCCTTCCTGCCTGGCTGTCCCAATGTCCCGCAGTCCGTGTGAAAAAAGACCTGGCGCGTATCTTTAGCGGAGAGTCACTACTGGGAAGTGGCGCGGAGTGGCTGGTGGAATACCAAGCATTGACTTGAATGGCTGAGGTGCTCGCAGAGGTCGCGACGCACCCAGTGGAAAATAGGGGTCAATGTTTTTTTCTTTTTTTATGAAATACACATCAACAGAAATTACAAACGGGTCCAGGCATTATTATTACACATGAAGGACAGTGCTACGATTAACTTGATAACAATAGCCATTTCTTACAGTTTTTTTCCAATTGCTAAAACACAATTTTGCAAACTAGGCTGGTTTTATCAAAATACTCAACACAATTCACAAAACCATAAACTGCAAAATATCTCATATACCCTGCAAAATATAGCACTGCAACCAAAACTACATATAACATTATCAAAATCAAACTTTTGCACCACGTGGCGCACATTTCATTCATATTACCAGATTTTTTGTCAAACCAACTGCACACTGTTGGGCATAATGAAAAGCACTCTCATCTTTAGTATGCTTTGCCATAATACTAAAATAGTTCAAATTGTAGAAAATTCTTCAGATTGTTCACATGCACAGAAATATTTGCAGATACACACACATGCTGTTGAAACATTTTTATTTTTTTATTTTTCACCAAACAAGTCAGATATATTTACAAAAATATGCTCACAAAACATCAGTAAACTGAAAAAGAAAATTGCTGAAAAAATGTGCAGAAAAAAACCTGTGGACCTGTGGTCTTTCCATAGTGCTTAGTTCCTGATTGAAGTGGTAACAATTAACCATTGAAGTGTTTGGCTGGGTGGCACATATGTTGGCCAATTAGCTCATCTAGTGTCATTTTGAAATGGCAAACATGTGACTTTATGTCAGATTGTTGTGTCTTATGCAGAGAACAGTGTTCAGTGCATCTAAAAAGTTGGAAAAAACTGTATTTCTATTTTCCAAAATTGTCCTACCAGTGAGGTCGATGCATAGTAACTTGACTTTATCCAGGTCGAGTTTATATACAGAGCTCCAGTCCTCTCCAACAGACAGGAGGGTTAAGATACTGGATGGATGCACTTGTCTTCCCTATAGAATGATTGTCATACCTGCGTATCCTCCACACAAATAAATAAAGCCAGAAAAAAATGCTATAGCCAAACAAGGTTATATCAACAAGCTATGCAAAGTACGTAATATATCTGTTAATCGTAATAATGCCTTTCTGCCTGACAAGTTATGACATGACCTTTCTTTATTGAATGTTTTTAAACACCTGTCAGTAAATATTTAAGCTGTCAGGATAGCCACATTCTACATCAAGTCCATGGCTACTCCTGTACAATATATAGCTGCAGCCAAACAGAAACAAGTACAATATGTATTCCTGGAATATGCTTATTTACTCCATTTACAGTTGTACATCAATGACTTGACTTATACTAACCAATATCTTAGAGAAGCACTGCTAAGGATCTTTGTGTTTTCTTCTTTCCTTGGTTCAAGCAATCATTTCTCATTTGTGTTCGTGCGTGTCTACTTCCCACAGACTCTACAAGGGCAATGCAGGCTACTGCAGCGCGTACCGTGGAGATGTGTGCCGCACCATCCTGCGAGATGATTTGCTGGTTTTCTTTAACTCCTCCCTCTCGGACCCCGAGGACATGCAGGAGTACCTGGTTCAGAGATGGTGGACGGAGCTGGAAGGACTTAGTATGCTGTGTAGCCCTGCAGTACGCTCGCTGCTCTGCCACTCCTCCTTCCCTGACTGCAACCCGTCAGGGTTAGGACCGGCACCTAAACCTGTCTGCAGGTACAGTAGTACACGTGTCTCTGTGTTTCACCTGTCCACTCTGTTAGAACATATAATATAAATGGACTGTATTTATATAGCACTTTTCTAGTCTTAGCAACTACTCAAAGCGCTTTTACAGAGTACAGGAACCATTCAACATTTGCACACATTCATACACTGTGACCAAGTCTGCCGTACAAGGTGCCACCTGCTCATCAGATAAGCATTCACACGCTGAGCATCGGGAGCAATTTGGGGTTTAGTGTCTTGCCCAAGGACACTTCGACATGATTCTACCACCTGAGCCACAGCTGCCCACTATAGGAACATACAGTATAGGAAAGAGTGAATGAAAGAAGGAGCATAATCTAGGTTTTTTTCCCTTACCAAACAGAGAACACTGCCTGGCCGTGAAGGAGCTGTACTGCCATAAGGAGTGGTTAGTACTAGAGGGCAGCAGTTCAGTCCAGCCTGACTTCTTCAGCTCTGTCCCCGGGTCCCACACTCCCAGTTCACTGCTGCCCAACTGTCAGGCCTTACCAAGTCTCCGCACAGACCCTGATGCTTGTACACATGTCCCTTTTGTAGGTAAGATATCCCTTACAGAGACAATGTGGTGTGTTGTTTCAAAAAACAAGCACATCATCCGAATTGTGAAGAGTTTCTTCAATGAAGTTGCTTTGCGAGAATCTGCTCAACCTAACATTTGTTGATTCTGTACTGCAGAAACAGCATTAGCGCAGCAATCTAGCATAAAAAAAAAGCCGAAAGGAAATGGAGCATTATGTAAAAGAAAAGCAGGAGTTGGCAGGGTGCAGTTGCTTACGGCCAAAAAAAGCCTGGCCTGGTAAACTGCAGGTCACTGATACTGATGAGGTCATTAAGACGGTCTGACCAGCTGAGCCAAAACATGCAGCTGCAGGCTTGTGTGTGTGTGTGTGTGTGTGTGTGTGGTGTATGCTTTAAAGTAGGCGTAGTATCGTGTGTATGTTTGCTCTGTAATATTATCTTAACAGTACTGAACTGACCTTCAGTGCTCTACGGATTTCTCCATGATGTTTTTTTTTTTTCAGATTACGTATTACCTGTGCTTCCTTGTATTGTTTTTGTTTAGATATCTGTTCTTTTCATTTCAGACATCAAGAAAGATGAAATTACAAGTAAGGGGGAAAGAGTTTGAGTGCAACATGAATCTATTTTGTCATATAGTAAATAGTAAATGTTAAAAAATAACACGTTAATCCTATATCCATTCTCTTTCCTATCAACAGCAACATGTTACAATGACAGAGGCCGCTTCTACCAAGGCAGCGTGAATGTGACGAGGTCTGGGACACCGTGTCAGTCATGGAGCCAACAGGTATCATGGTTTCTCTCTGTGTGTGTGTGTGTGTGTGTGTGTGTGTGTGTGTGTGTGTTTCTAAAGCCACAATGTCACACCGCTACAGAATGTGTAGAACTTATTTACAACTTAAAAATTCAGTGCAGATACAAAATAACCACGTGAATAGAGGGTGGGGTCCAAAAAGTCTTAATTGCAGTATCTGCTAATGGGAATGTGCCATGTGCTTGTGTCACATGTTTAAAACCATGACCTCATAATGACCTGCCAATCTCAATCACCACAAAATAAAGATTAATTAAAGAAACATTTAGAATACAGGAGAATTGTTGAACAGCTAACATTCAACACAACAATGCCTGTATTTATAAAAAATATTATATATATATATATATATATATATATATATATATATATATATATATATATATATATATATATATATATATATATATATATATATATATATATATATATATATAAGTATATAAAATGTATTAGAGTCTAAGTTTCTTATTTAAGTGTGACTGCTATTTTGTCTGTGCACTTTTCATTTTTTATATCAAACATTCCTGACCTCTAACCAGAAACAGAACAACAGTGCTTACAAGTGCAAAAAAACACACGCACACGCACCACACACACACACACACACACACACACAGGAGAGTAGTAACAGCTAACCCTAACAGACTCTCTCACTGAGCAAAGTCATAAAAACATAAAGAGGCTTTTGGGCCACAGGGTGGGTGTGTGTGTGTGTGTGTGTGCCAGGTCAGCAGAGAGGGAGGGGCTCATCATGTCACATCCTGCCTCTGGAAGCAATTAGCTTTCACACGCATATGCTGCACAGACTCACACTGACACAGACTAACATGTTACACACACACACACACACAACACACAACACACACACACACACACACACACACACACACACACACACACACACACACACACACACACACACACACACACACACACACACACACACACACACACGCGAAATTGAGATAACGTTTTCTCTCTAATGCGATTCACAAATATCAGCGCAGTCCCTCTCTCTTTTTTCCAATTTCCTCTCCACACAATGTTGGACTTTCAGTTAAAAATAAAATGTCTTTTTTTCCCCTCCCATACCGAATACTGTGCAAATTAAAGCATGTACTGGTGAAAAAAAAAGAGTCTTTGTGTCTTGCAACCTACAGTAGTAACCTAACCTAGCACTATTTCCTACTGCATTATTTTGTGGGGTTACAGATTATGATTATTAAAAGCCCTGTTCAGGACTCACACATACACTGTGTAGTATTTACAGGATTCCAGATTTAAAATGAGTCACATTGATGCATTAAAAAGTCAGCCAAAGACAGCATTTTTAACCAGTTCATTTAGCTAACCCTAGCTTAATATGGTCGCTAGCTACAGCTGACAACATTTGCTAGTGTCATTTCAGTGGACAAAGATGACAATCACATGATACCGTGAAATCTGCTAAACCTGCCACTGTTATCATTGTCAACCTGCAGTGTGAGAACAGAAAGCTTGATGAGCTGGGTGGCCTCCGTGCCTATGTCGGTTTCCAGTGGGATTGTACATATATGCATGTTATATTGGGGGTTGGGTTGCGTTGCTCGGTACCAAAAAATGTCCTTCAAAGGGGTGCCGTCTAAAAGTGTTTGGGACACTGGTCTTCCCTAAATTCAGGGTTTTAAATTACTAAGAAGATAGCAGGAATGTAGCATGTGCTACTTCCAGGAAAAGACTGGGGTTATGTGATATGATGTGCCGGCCAAACTTAAATTAAAAGGTAGGCTGTTAAACACGATGGGATTATTTGGAATATTATGCTTAAATTCCTGGTCAGTATCAAAGCTTTCATTTCCTGTAAGTATAATAATAGCCTGATTGGGATAATGTCTAACAGTTCTCCCAGAAGGCAATGAGAAGCTGATTGCACCATTTTCTTGCTTAACTTATATGGCCTATATGTTGTTGTTATTTTTGTTTTGTTTTAACAAAATGAGGTAGATCAATATGGTTAGAGTCAACATTCTTCTTTTTTTTGGGATAGTGTTTCATGAATACTGATTAATAGCTAAAAAAATAATTACTGATGGATTTACAGCTGAAACTAGAGTGCAACTTTCACCTTCGTACCTGGTCCATTAGAGTCGCAGGAACAGCAGCTGTTCCTAATACTTTGCACAGTCAGTGTCGTTTTTCTAAAATCTACAATGCAGGATCATCTAGCGATGGCTGGGTCCAAAGTCATCATTTACCTTCCTCACATCACAGAGCAGATGTTTTAAGAAAATGTTGTTGCTTTTTATAGTGGACATATAATATTCTGCACAGATGTGTCCTGTAGGAAATGAGCTCCAAACTAATGTTCCACATGCCATGTGTTACCCTCCATGGTAAAATCAAATATATGGTCAGTATACAGTATGCTGCAGTGTGCATAGTGTGAGTAGTGTCCTATTTTGTGCTGAGTCACAGAGAAATACTCAAGCGAAACTTTGATTCATTCTCTTTGCACAGACATTGTTGAGAATTTTGTTACGTGATATTGTTTGATGACTCTAGCTTTGTTTTTAGTTCTGTGACTCTTTGGTGTTTTTAATGAGAACGTTCTCACCAGAAGAACGACGTCATTGCTCATTTGTTTAAGCAACTATACACAACCTTTGCTTTCCCTGTAAAGTGGCCTTCTTGTGGTCGTCCGCTCCCTCATTAACAAAGGCTCGAGGAGCATGACGTTGTTAGTGCCATGAAACCTCTTCAGGGAGAAGGTTGGTGGATGATTGTACTCCATGGCCACAGTCTTTCATTAAGCTAAACCAAGTGGTTTTAGTCAATCAAGTAGTTTTTGGCAGCATTGACAAACGATGTCATTCTGAAACATGATAAAGAAATGTTCATATGGATTGTTTTGCAAGGCAATGACAAATTACCTATCTTGTCATTTAGGGAAGAGGACTTGTTTTTACCATTCATGGCAACAATGGGAAGTCAACCCTGTGAGCAGTTTGCTTTGCACATTCAGATTCAGCAGCACGTGTTGAACTCAGCCGTTTCAGCTCATAACTGGTAATCTCTTGGGATATGTTGGACCATTGCTCTTTTGATGACTAAAGCTCATAATACACAAAGACACCAGATGTTCAGTATTTAAGTTGGCACTCTTAGATTGCAGAAACAACCGTGCAACCCCTAATGTTCCTCACTCTAGTACATTTTACACCCTCTGCAGTTATTAAACTGCAACCTTATTGAAGGCCCTAAACAGGGCCTTGAGTAATGTATTAAATAGTTTGAAAGGGCAACTTATTTGTTAATGAAGAAAAGAAGAAATTTGTTGGAAAACTTAAAACTGTCCATCAAAATCTGATTGAAACAGCTCTTGAACATTTTAGGAAAAGAAATACAGCAAGTGATTTACTGATCAGACTTTACTGGACCCTCAAGATAAGTTCCCTCAACGCCCTTTCCAAGCATTGGGTTAGCAACAGAACAGAACAGATACTAATTAGCTTGAAACTCTAAAGTCGACGCTGTCGCCCGTGACAGGACAATACATACTTTAAGTGTCTTATTCAATATCTCCAGATCAATACAGTGTAGAGACTTACTTTGTTGTTGTTTAGAAGCAGAGAAATTCACCATTTCAACAAGGTCCTCTAACAATTGTAGGCCATCCAGAAGCTCTTTTAATTCATCATGGAATAATAGTTTCTTTGTAACATATGAACAAATAATTATGAATCCAAAAATCAACTCACAAATCTTCGCTTTGCTCCACGACCTTTTAACCCAGCATCTCAGTTTGTTTGTAGCTTCGTAGCTTTTCAACAAGTGCTTCAGTGTCTTTTCAGCCCTTCCAGAAACTTAGAAATCCGTCCGGGAAGACAGTGGCTTTTCAGAGACTTACAGAAGTAATTCCAAAGCGATAAATCCACGATTGAACGGCTATTTACTGTATTTAGTCATCTTTTTGTACCAAAAACTGATGTGTCACGTTAGCCGGGTGCCATTTTGGATAGTGTGCCTTGACTGACAGGTGTGTCGATCAATCACATTAACTCATTTAAGGACTGACTTTGCTCAGCCAATAGAGAGCCCTTACAGGAGGGCCTTATTTACTGTGTCTGTGTGTGTGTATTGGAAGGTCCTGGAAGAGTCCTGGCAGATAGATAAAGAGACACCAGAATGAAGCCTGGAGGTTGAAATGAGTGGGGTCTGGCCTACTGATGTAAAATAGCAGACAAATAATGTATTGAAAATGACACAACTCACTTTTTGGGTAAAGGAATTTAGACTTTTATGGGGAAGCAATTATAATACTTTCATATTTGTGTTACAGTTTATTTTTGTTTCCCCTGATTGCCAAGACTTAGGATAACTATTTTCCAAAGTCAAAGGTTCTCGTTTTTATTGTTCTCTGTGTGATTTCAAGACATTTCTGTGAGATTCCATTTTCATTTAGTCTTTTGTTTTGTCTTTAGTCATATAATATAATATAGTAATATATATAATAAAATATAATAATATAGTCATATAACAATATATACATTCATATGACATCCCTGCAGTATTCATATCCTGATAGCCCAGGTTCTCATGAAAGAAATGATGTCTATTACTTGAACTATTACTTACTTCGAATTGGACTTGAACACCGGGGACTCTGGACTTGACTAGGACTTGACAGCTGGTGACTCGACTACAACACTGCTTTATAGCTTTGTTAGAAAAAGCTTGTTTTTCTCCATGTTGTTCTCCCCCGTAGGTTCCCCACCAGCACCGTCTGTCTGTGGATGTGATTCCAGAGTTAAAGAACTCAGACAACCACTGCAGGAACCCGGGAGGAATCAGCGACAAGCCCTGGTGTTACACCTCAAATCCCAACATACGCTGGGAGTACTGCGCTGTGCCGCAGTGTGGGGAGATGGTCATAGCATCAGGTACTGTACTGCCTTCAACTGTCCTCTGTTCTGTTTCAATCCCTGGCTCTCACTAAAAAACCCACCCATCACAGAGAATGTCTAGGATGCCATTTCGCCAGTTAGCAGCTAACATGCAATTGTAGATTAACCAGCCAACAAAAAAACAAATTAAGATGATTTAGAACCAAGATAAGGTTTCTTTCTTGTCTTGATTTTAACGGTCTCTTTGTGGGTTAGTGATGAATCCAGAGTCGGCGGGCCCTCGTCAGACTCCTCGTCTCCCTACCACGACCACTGTATCGTCCCCGGCTTACTCCATGTCCGTCATCGTCATCCTCCTGGCTGCACTTGCAGCCACAGTCTTCCTCGCCATCAGCATCCTCGCCTGCCGCAGACGGAGGAAGCAGTGGAGAAACCGGAAGAGGTGAGATAAAGACAAGATGAGAAGTTCTTTATTTATCTGTGTCCCCTTTTTTGATTCCTCAGTCCCCCTTTCTTTCCGCAGAGCAATGGAGACCCCGACGCTGAGCGCTCTTCCATCAGAGATGCTACTGGATCGACTCCACCCCAACCCCATGTACCAGCGGGTTCCCCTGCTGCTAAACTCAAAGCTGCTGGCCCTAGAGTATCCCCGAAATAATATCCAATATGTTAGAGATATTGGAGAGGGAGCCTTCGGACGGGTTTTTCAAGCCAGGTGAGATAAAGCAGAGAAGGTGAGGAAAAGGGAAATGATCAACAAGTCCTTCAAAACATATGACCATATACGTTGTTTATTCTTACCCTCTAATACGACCTATAGGAAAAATTTCATAAATTACCGCCCCTAGCAGTGGCAGGAAATATAACCCACAAGAGTGTTGTATTTCCATATATCCAAACGTAAAGGAAGTTTGGTTAGGTTTAGGAAACAAAACTACTTAGTTAAGTTTAGAAAAAGATTGTGGTTTGGGTTAAAATTAGTACCTCTGTTACTTCATTTCTGGTAGCAAATGTGACACAGAACTTGACGTAGTTCTGTTTCTTCCATAAAGTTAAATAACCCACTGTAAACTTTAATTTTCAAACAGGATACAAACCCTGATCTCCTGGGTGAAAGTCCTGTGTTTGTTTGACCCACCCCAACCGTTTGGTGCTCTTATTTGTTATTGTTTTGGGGAAGGACAGTCTTGAAATAAATATATATATATATAAATATATATAAATATATATATATATATATATATATATATATATATATATATATATATATATATATATATATATATATAATTGAGTAAAAAAAGGAGAGAACAAGAAATGATGCCTACCACTCCCAAATGGGAGAGAGACTGTACAAAGAGGGATATTTGTTTGCAATATTATTACTTACGCTAATTACTAGGCTAATAGTTAATATTGCCATGTCTTCATCATATTTGCTGCCAGGGGCTAGAACGATGAAGTGGATATTTCTCAGGCAGAGTAAGAGAAATGGGTGAGACAGAGACAGGGGGGATAGAGTTGCTAAACAAGGCCACTGGTCATTCTGAGAACTGCTGCGTCATTCACAAAATCCCAGGGTGAGCTGCTACAGGTGTCACTTTCACCCCACACTGACGCTGTTCTCAGCAAGACACTTATGTCTCAACCTAATCCCTATGATCAGACTAAATACCAGACCTGGGTCAAACAGTAGCATACAGTTGCATTTCTAAAATGTCATCCTTACCTAACACTGGCAACAACAACATCTACACCCAATTCTATTTTTTTAGGCTTGAGGTGGCTGTGGGAAATGTGTGGTTTCCTTCTTCATGCAGAACAGTGGTTGTATATTCCAGTTGTTTTCATAGCAGAAATAAAACATCATAACTGAGTATTGTCTAACCCTTTGTACAGTATTGACCAAGCTCGCTCCACCCCTACTTTGCAGCCAATTAAAATGTTTCGCACAAGAATTCAGGGCGGCTGAAGTGATAAAATAAAGAGGTTAAAGTTTTTCTAACCTTATGACACTCATCGTTATTAAACTTTATTTCCTCCCACAGTCCTTTCAATCCTGTGGTGTCCCTGACGGGGAGCCTGTAATCCAAACAATAAACTCACGTTTTGACAGAGAGGAGCTTACAGTGTTAGGGCTGGGGTCGACCGTCATAGACAGAGGGTGCAGATGCTATATCTTTTAAATAAGAGGTAACGGTTCAGATTTTCAGACAGTGTCTTCTGAAATAGTTGAGTTTAGGACCCTAGTGTTTTGGATACTAGACTGCTGCAAAATTGGAATACAGCGACAGCAGACACGCTTTAATTGTCCATTATGCCAATAACTGCAATTGAGAATTCTGACCTTCTGTCCATGACGTTGTACGGACACTCCATAGAGTTCTATTTCGTATAGGCTCCTGCCCCATACAGCAGTGACCAGCCGCTGCGCGCCCCCACTCACAGTGCCTCGCCGCTCTCTTCCTGAAGCGAATGCCCACACTCGGGTAACGTCGGCGCGCACACACCTTCTCTCCCTCGACTAAGCTGGAGAGGAGGAGGTAACGGCTCAGTGGCCACAGAGCTCCACCGCTATCTTCCCAGGCTCACAGCGAGAGCGAGCTTCCGCTCAATAGTAGCGGCACCTCTCGTATAGTGACCGCTCCCGCCTCTACGGCGGTGACCGGCCCTTTCGTCAGAGCCCTACCTTGGGCTGGACGGCACGAACACTCGTCCCGTTCAGCGGCGGAATGGGCTCTGCACTCCCTGCTGTCCGTGTCCACAAACAGCACGCAAACATGCGCGCGCCCGCTCGCAGAACGCAGCGCGGCTTGGATGAATTTGACACACATGGACTCTTGGATGTCAAAACTGGTAACGCAGGGCTATACACTCCAGTTCGCCTTCCCCCCGCCCCGCTTCACGGGCGTGTTGGAGACATCCGTGTCATCTCCGGCGGAGACAGACGCCATGACGTCAGAGATAACGAGTCTACTGACAAAAGGAGTAATCTCTCTCGTCCCTCCAGGAGAGGAGAACGAAGGGTTTTACTCCCGTTATTTTCTCACACCGAAGAAGACAGGCGGGTTGCAGCCCATACTCGACCTGTCTCAATTCATCCGGTGCATCACGAAGCGTCCATTCCACACGCTGACCATCAGGCACGTGGAATGCGTGCGTCACCAGAGTGGTTCACATCTGTGGATCTGAAAGATGCTTACTTTCACATCCAGATTGTTCCCAGACACAGGAAATTCCTGCGCTTTTGCTTCCAAGGGGCCCATTACCAGTACAACCGGTTGCCATTCGGTTATTCTCTGGCCCCACGCACATTTTCCAAATGCATGGAAACGGCTCTACAGCCATTGCGGGAAAAAAGGCGTCAGATTCCTGTTTTATCTGGACGATTTGCTCATTTTGGCCCCTTCTCGAGAGAAGGCGGCGCTGCAGACTATGAAAGTCCTGCTACACCTGCCATATACTTTTCGCCATACTGGCAAAAGAACTCACTGGTCCCCGCACAGTCGATAGTTTACCTGGGCGTGGCCATAGACTCGAATGTGATGAGAGTCAAGCTGTCGACGCCAAGGCGAGACGCACTAACCTCTCTGTTGTCGCGCACCACGCCACACGCGACGGTGTCAGCGCTGTCAGTGATGCGTTTGTTGGGCATGATGTCTACGGCTCATGTGGTGGCCCCCTGGGTCTCCTCCACATGAGGAAAATTCCTCAGGTGGTTTCACCGTCAGAGCATCGATCCCATACGCCACAAGTGGCGGACTACTACCATTCCTCCGTCTCTCCAGTCAGATTTGTCATACTGGGGAAACCCCCGGACTCTGTCTGCCGGGGTTCCCATAGGCAAAGTGACGTCACACGTGACAGTGTACACGGATGCGTCACTCTCTGGCTGGGGAGGAATGTGCGAATCTCAGGTGGTGGGAGGGGAGTGGACCTCTCCCCCTCTCCCCCACATCAACTGTCTGGAGCTATCCACGGTGCTGAAGGGTTTGAAACATTTCGCACCAGTAATAGCAGGGAGGCATGTTGTCGTGCGGACAGACAATGTGACAGCAGCAGCGTTCATAAACCGACGCGGCGGTGTACGCTCAGCTCGGCTATTGGAAATAGCCAGACGCCTCCTGCTGTGGGCTCACAGCCATCTACTACCCCTCAAAGCGGTCTACATCCCCGGAATTCTGAACCGGGCAGCGGACCTAATGTCGAGGGGGGGGGGCTCTCACAACGAGTGGAGATTGAATCCCACTATTGCTCAGGAGCTATGGAGCAGGTTCGGGGAAGCGAAGGTGGATCTTTTTGCCTCACGAGAGAACGCACAGTGCGCACTGTGGTTTTCCTTGAGCACACGGGACAACCCACCCCTCGGCGTAGACGCCTTCTCTCACCACCCCTGGCCCAGAACCCTCCTATACGCTTTCCCCCTGGTTCCTCTAATCCCTCGCCTCTTTGAACGCGTCAGGGAGGATAACCTGTCGGTCATTTAGTGGGTCCGGAGCGCACGAGCGCGTCCTGGTTCCCGACGCTGATACTGCTGGCGGTCCCCGCCTGGCAAATACCGTGGCGCGGGGACGCGCTTTCACAGTTGAACGGCGCGATTTTTCTCCCCCCAGTGATAACCCAGCGGCTGTGGGGCTGGTTGCTGAACGGGAACGTTTGCAGAGATTAGGCTCGCCCCCCCCCCCCCCCCCCTGCCGTGGTGCACACCATTCAGGGGGCGAGAGCTCCATCCACCACAGCGTGTTACACAGGGCGCTGGGCGGCTTTCAACGCTGGTGCTCGGGAAAGTCCACAGACCCCACGGCGTGCCCCCTGCCTCTCTTGTTAACCTACCTCCAAACATTAGTAGATAATGATTTGGCCCCATCTACGATCAAAGCCTACGCAGCAGCCATTTCTTTCTGCCGCGAGGGCTATGGAGAGAGGACAGTCTTTGCGCACCCCTTGGTGAAGCGTTCCTCAAGGGGTTAGGTGCCAGAAGCCCGCCGTGCGCTCTTTCACACCACAGTGGGATCTACCCCTGGTACTTCGAGCCTTGGGGAAACCCCCCTTCGAGCCCCTAGCACAAGCTTCTCTCAGAATGCTGTCGCTGAAAACAGCGCTCCTCCTGGCCCTAACATCGGCCAAGAGAGTAAGCTATCTATGCGCGCTGTCAGTCTCGCTGTCCTGCCTCTCCATTAGAGGTGACGGGAACACAGCCACTTTACAGCCAAACCCTGCGTTTACATCGAAAATTCTGACAAGTTCTTTTCGATCAAGAATAATCTCCCTCAAGGGTTTTTTTTTTCCCCCCTCCTCATGGCAATGGCGAGGAGGAAAATTTCCACCGCCTATGCCCAGTGCGCGCGTTATCTCAAACGTGTTATGCACAGTGGGCATCAGGAAAATACAACAGCTGTTTGTACATTATAGGGAGCATTCTCAAGGGATGGCCCTATCAAAACAGCGCTTATTCCACTGGATATGCAAAGCTATCACCCAGGTTTACAGCGTGGAAGGAGCGGAAGCCCCTCAGGGCATCAGAGCGCACTCTATTAGAGCGCTGTCGGCTGCAGCCTTGTTCAGAGGCGTAACAGTGGCCGATATTGCGCAGCGGCTTCCTGGGCATCTCCATGCCCCTTCATCCGCTTCTATTTACGCAACATATCTGAGCCCTCTATGACCCATTCGGTCTTATCCTCAGTCAACGACGAATATCACGTCGTTGCAAATGGGTTCTACCTGCCGCCTCGCATATCCCATAACTTATCAACCATGATACAGTTTCTGTTACCATGCACGCACTCAATCACGATATTATGTGCTGCTGCATGTGTTACTCGCCGCTGTCCCCCTACTCCTGCTTGGGACTGGGTTGGACACGGTTGTTCACATAATTAATCATGAATTAATTACCAATCATGATGCAATTCTCACTAATCTTACGCACCTACAATCATGACATGGTGCGCTGCCGCATGGGTTTCTTCTCACACTATTCTCTACCCATGCACGCCTGCAATGATTAGTGGGTTTTTGTGCAACAACTAGCCATTACTGTGACAAGGGGTTTTACTCTCTATCAGAATAGACGGTTCACCTGTTGCATTCCCCTGGCAGCCATGGGGAATGTTGATCTATTCTGTTTTTGAGCCCTTATGTCGCAGGTGGCATGGACTACATCAGCTTCGCCCTAACCCAATAGCGACAGCTCTTAGAGGGCGAAGCCTATACGAAATAGAACGATAGTTACGTTATTGTAACTCCAGATTCTATGCGTATAGGCGAAGCCCTCTAAGACTCGGGCCACCTGCTCCAGTAACATTAGCTGAAGAAAAAGCTGATGTTTGGGAGACGTTCTATGGGTCCGCTCTGTTTATATACAGTATCTGCGGACGTAAGAGAGGCCCGTGCTGTACGCAAGGGCGGGAAAGAAAGTCTTCACGACTGCGCATGCGCGAAGGGATAAACCCAATAGCGACAGCTCTTAGAGGGCTTCGCCTATACTCATAGAATCTGGAGTTACAATAACGTAACTATCGTTTTAATGCCAATATGTGGAGCACAATATAAATTTGGGGTATATAATATTACAGTTAGCACAGTATTCTAGCAGTTGATGGCCTTTTCACAATAGCACCTGCATGTAGCCATGCAGATCTGGAAGATGTCCTTCAGGCTAGCCGATAATCCCTTATTGACAACTGGAATGGTGCAGTATATAGATACCCCTGGGAACATAATACACATTCAAACTGTGAGGGCATTGGTGGAATGTATTCCTTAGTCAACATCGGTAACCTTAACTATTATAACTAGACACCCAACCTTAATTTACAAACCTAATTTAACCATAATGCTAAAACTCATAGTCTTGGTAAGGACTGACCAAAATGTCTTCACTTTTGTAACCATATCTTGACCCTGACAGCCTAAAACTCAAATGTGTCCTTACATAGACAGAAGTAAAAGAGCACAAACTTAACTCATACCTGCATATATTACCAGCAACAGGCAACAAACGTGCAAATACACACTATAAGCACATGCTCTCAAGAGTACAGATGAACAATCATATAAACACACAGGCAGCACATGCATTGGGTCGTGTGTGTTCACACATGAACCCAGATACACACATGCAACATACTCAGAGACCTAAATAAACCCAAGGAGTAAATATCTTCTCTGACAGATGGGCTTCAATCTGTAGTTTCCCAGTGTGTGTGCGTGTGCGTGTGCGTGTGCGTGTGCGTGTGTGTGTGTGTGTGTGTGCGTGTGTGTGTGTGTGTGTGTGTGTGTGTGTGTGTGTGTGTGTGTGTGTGTGTGTGCTATGGCGTTATATGTGTTAGTATTACAGTGACTGAGTGACTGTTTCCATATCTTTGTGTGTGAGTAGTTGTGTGTGCAAACTATATACATAAATCTACAACAACATGCTGACTTTAGCTTGCCCCTCCAGGGAACCAACACAGGAAGTGTGGGTATGTTACTGACATTTACAGTTGCTAGGCTGTTTGTTGGTAGACTTAAAAGACACACATTCAAAAAACACATGGTCACAGAAATCTGGTTAACGCATTACCGAAAAACCCCACAACAATTTCACCCACATGCAGATGGCTACGAAAGAAGCAATATCTTGACACAAACCGTTAAATGATCTCTTTTTCTAGAGGAATAGCTTAGCTGCATGCATCCATTGTCTGTGCTTGAATATTTTTGTGCATGTTTGTTGCAGAGCACCAGGCCTGCTGCCAATGGAGTCTTTCACAATGGTGGCTGTGAAGATGCTGAAGGAGGAAGCGTCAGCTGACATGCAGAATGACTTCCAGAGAGAGGCAGCACTAATGGCTCAGTTTGACCATCCAAACATCGTACGACTCCTAGGTTAGTGTGTGTGTGTGTTAGTGCGTACAACACGTTCTCACTCCAAACTCGTCACATACGGCCCCTTGGTCAGGATCCCTTGGCGTCATGGTTTTAAACACTTTGAGGACCCCTTTGTCGATCTTTTTCAACATGCAAGGTATGGTTAGGTTTAGGCAACACAAGTACTTGGTTAGGGTTAGAAAAGGAATGTGGTTTGGGTTCAAATAAGTACGTTTGTTACTACTACTACTAACTACTTTCTGAGCAAAAGTATCTATGTTAACAAATCGCGGGTTCTGACCAGATCACTGTGTGCATATAGTTAAAGAGGAATTCCATCCATTTCACTCGTCAGTCTTTTTCTAGGTCTTGGGGAGTACTACAGCATATGTGAAAATAGTTGTAAAAAAGCCTTTTGTGGCTCCAGAAGGAGCTGTGCAAAATCTGAAAAATTGCCCCCAAGTGATTGTGAATTATTTTACTTTGTGGACTACTCCTTTAACTGTACTGTACAGTTAAAAGAGTAGTCTAAAGTCCAACAATTAACACTGGAGTAAATTATTCCTTCTTGGCTTAATTGTCTCTTATTAAGTTTTGCAATTTGACCAGTTTATCAGATTTGCAAAATTTCCACAGTAACATTTTTATTTGGTTTCCCTAAAATGTTCAGTCTTGGCAACTAGAGCATAATCAAGTTTGGGTAAAAATGTATGGGACGATTGTAATCCTGACATGTAAGTATGTAAGGTTAAGGTATGGTGAAGGTTATAGGCAAAGAAAAAAAACTTGGTTCTCTTGTGGTTTTGAAGTAGTTGCTCGGTTTGTAATCTTCTTTACTCAAACAGTTTCGCTGAATGAAAGATCGATGTTTTAGCTCACGTCTTCATCAGTGGCCAAACCGAGCTAGTGGTTCGGAACCAGTTTTATACTTTCTTTAGTCAACGTGTTCAAGACATCCTATTGGATAATTGCATCATTCAGTAATCAAGCCGTCATCTGTGTCACCTGCTCTTCTTTACTCTTTAGTATTAAGCCCCATCATGTAGCACACACTGATTGGTGCACATCATGCTCAATAAGAAACAACAGCCAAGGAAAGACAATGAATCAGTCTCCAGTACACTACATCAAAATTAGATGATCAAAGTCAAAAAATATTCTCAATATTATAAAGGGGAATTGCACTCAACAGTCTTTGTAAATGTCTTCTTTTGTCTTCTTATTGTATGTTTTTTTCAGGCTATTTCAGGCCCAGTTTCCACTCACACATATTATAATTCTTCTGAATGAAGTCTTTTTCTTCAGTTCTATTTCCCTGTAGCGCTAAAAAATACACTAGAGATACAGATAGGACTGTTTGCCAGTAAACACGTGCTGCTGACAGTTTATGTGCCTTTCTTGGCCTGAGTAAAACAAAATATCCTCTGGTTTTCTTTTACGCTAATACAGCCTATCTAATCTAATACACACTGCTCACATATTCTTACAGGAAGACATTTGGACATACAACTTACTCTATTTGGCACTGTCAGTGAGAAAACAGGGAAACAAAGAAGTTTGTTTACTTTGGTCCATTTTACAGCTTCAGTGATTGCGAAGTTTATTTAAATCCACATTCAGCACTGCAAAAAAAAAAAAATTCTATCAAACAATAGTAGCATATGTTTTCTGTTTTGAGTGACAACGCTGAAGTCTCTGGTGCACTTGAAACCAGAGTTGATCAAATTATTAAGTTAACCTCTAATTACCCTCTTGACTAATAATACATCACCAATCATGTGTAAAAACATATGTATCATCCATAACATGAATGTGTCAGAATTAGAGATGGCATATGTCTGCATGTCATTATTTTGTGGCATGCACGTGTGTGTGCAGGATGGGGCCTCTGTGTTCTGTATATTTAGCGACGGAGTGAAACATTTAGAGCCAGCTACTGACCTTACTGCTACTACAGTCCTGCTTGTGGAACACACACACACACACACACACACACACACACACACACACACACACACACACACACACACACACCCCAGGGAGCTGTAATCAGGGCTCATTCTCTGGGGAACTGTCCCCCGCTGTGACACACAGGACATGAACTAACTGAGCATGACCTCCAAGCCTCCTCTTCTCATGAGCATGTTGTTGTTGCAATTCTTGTGCTGACTTGGACATAACAGTGGCAAAATATTACAGTTAATAAACATCCTGTTCCCAACTGTCGATGGCTGCGCAATTCCATCACATGGAAATAGTCTGCATCATCTTATACACATTTCCCTAAAATCCCACCTGACATATATTTGTTTTGTTCCGTGGGTTTGAACAAAGTTTGAAAGTTTTTGAAGCGACTGGGCTAGTGGCGCGTCCGTGAGGTTCCAATTCATGTTTCACACAGAAGCAGAGGCAGTGAAGTGCACTAAATCAAAGTTATGATTATGGCCAATATGGCTCAGTGCATTTCAGTGCACTAACCACATGAAGTCCACTAATCATGGTCTGCTTTGGAAAGAACACAGACAAGATCTGCAAAGCCTCAGACTAAAATTGGCTAGAGGAAGAGAAACTGATTCCAGGGGGGGGGGGGGATTCCTTTTCTTGTTGGCAAACCTGGTGATTTGTAATGATTTTTCCCACAGAGCTATATTGTACTCTAAATCTGAAGCCAGTGTTGTGAATGCCAGGTCACATGACTGGCACAATCTACCAACTTCTGCAGGGCTGTTGAGGCTCTGCTCCAATTCCTCTAAGCAGTGGGCATTGCCAAAAGCATTTACAGGAATGCATACATAAACAAGCAAGCAGACAGACAGTCTTTTATAGGAGGTAAAGTAAATAAGTAGTAAATAAAGTAGAATGAATTTGGTGAGGGCAAACTTCTGCCCATGAATATTCACCAATTTGCTTTTACACCCTTAATACCTGGCGTTAACATAAAATAATACTTTAAATAATACATCAAAACTCGTTCTTTCCACATAAAGAATGCAAACAAGTTCAGTTGTAGAAGTTGTGGAAGCCCTCGCTGCGAAACACATACAACAGTTCAACTTAACAGAAACCTAAATGAAGTCTTTTCTATCTGACTCACATCTGAGATTCGCAATCACACCAACCGCAATTTGAGAAAGTCTCTTTAACCGCCCGCATTTCCCCACAGCACAGACAGGGTCAGAAGAACACAAAGTTAATTTACAAACACACTGTGTTTACATGACAGGGCTACTACTGCTAGACTGTACATCCTCTATGCGTGAGAGTTTATTTGTGAGCATGCACACATATGGTTTCGTCTGTGTTTATGTCTGGACTGAATATTTATTTACCGTTTTACAGTGAATGAACTCATTGTGTGACGCTAGAAGAAAGAAACACACTTTATTAAGCGTGGTTTAATTATGTCACTGATGTGTTTATGTGGTTGGGTATTTGTGTTTGTCCTCGCAAACCTCTGTGGTGGGAAAATTCGCGACTCACAAGCCTACTTATTGAATCTGAAAGTCATAGAGCTTGAAATAAAATTGCCTGTATGCGTTCTTCCCCAGGTGTGTGCGCAGTGGGTAAGCCCATGTGCCTGATGTTCGAGTACATGGCCCACGGTGACCTCAACGAGTTCCTGCGTCGCCGATCTCCAAGCCAATCGGTACGCACCCTCAGCCGCGGCAGCCTGTCCGGTCGCAGTTTTTCCTCGGAGCTGGAGGCGGGACTTCTCTCCTGTGCCGAGCAGTTGTCGATTTCCAAGCAGATCGCTGCCGGAATGGCCTACCTGTCAGAGCGCAAGTTCGTCCATCGAGACCTCGCGACGCGGAACTGCCTGGTTGGGGAGGAAATGGTGGTGAAGATCGCAGACTTCGGCCTCTCCAGAAACATCTACTCAGCCGATTACTACAAAGCCAACGAGAATGACGCCATCCCCATACGCTGGATGCCCCCAGAGTCTATTTTCTATAACCGCTACACCACGGAATCTGACGTCTGGGCCTATGGCGTGGTGTTATGGGAGATTTTCTCCAATGGGATGCAGCCGTACTACGGTATGGGTCATGAGGAGGTTATTTACTATGTGAGGGACGGTCACATCCTCTCCTGTCCTGACAACTGTCCTCTGGAGCTGTATAATCTGATGAGGCTTTGTTGGAGCACACACCCGTCAGATAGGCCCAGCTTCAGTAGTATACATCGGATACTGGAGCGTATCCATCAGAGCACGCTAAGCATGAATGCTGACACTGAGCCTGACTGCTAACCCTAGGAACTTTTCACAAACACATGTTTGTCCTTGTGCATAAAAAAACAACTGATTTATGTGATAATCTGGTGCCGGAAAACACACTTTAAATGTACATAGAATACCCAAACAGTAAAGTGATTTCAGCCGTCTTTCCGAGACCCAAACTGCTACCCTTACCAGACATTTTTGTATAATAAACAGCTCTCATATTTTAGTCATTTGCATATTACTTTTCAATTCACAATTCAGGAATTGTTTTCATGTAGACTACTTATTTTAATCCAAATTATCAAACGATCTTTTCCTAAACCTAACCTAAAGTAGTTTTGTTTGAAATCACAACGTTAACCACGTGTTGCGACCAGTGCTCGAAGTGGGCCGGTACGCACCGGTACGCAGTACCGGCACTTCTACATTTTACTCTTAAGCGTACCTGCACTTTTTCTTGCGTACCACTACTTCTCGCATGCAGCCGGTACGCTACCACTGACAGAGAAAGCGTCAGTGCCAGAGAGATGACCCTAACGTTACATAAACTACACTACCCAGAGGGCACTACGTGTTTACATTTTAGATCTTGACGAATCACGTAAAGGCAAGCAGTCCGCCCACCCAATCAGAAGTTCGCTTCTCCACGGACGCTAGTTTGAAATAGCTGTCAGCGTGAGCCTGACCATAACAGATTTTTGACTGCTGAAAACCTAGAAACTAAAAATAAGTGTCTAGTTTGTAAGTCGTTATGTTAGCCGCCTGGCTTCAGAAAGGTACTAAAAGAAGGCGTGTGCAAGAGCCAGACACGTCAACAGAGGTCCAAGTCCAACCAGAAACATCAGGAGGTAGCTAGTATGATTTATGAGCTTCAAGCTAGCGTTGATGTGAGCACAACAGCTGGCGTTGAGGAGTCTGCCGCTACCATAGACAGTATATAAAAGGCCGCTACCAACCTTAACGTTACACCGACGTCAACAGTAACGTGAGTAACGAAACACACGGATGGCCTGACTGTTGGTCAAAGGACCAAATTATGTATTTTTGCTCCACGAACAGCTGGCTTGTTTTTAATGATAATAAACTGGGCTGCAAAACATGATGGAGCAGCATCCCGTCACTAGCTGCCCAGACAGAGAGGGGACTGAAGCTGTTCCCCCTGTCTCTGTCACACACGCACACTGAGAGTGACTGTTTTGCATCTGTTTGAGCACCAAATTATTGTTAAAATGTATATTTTTATGAATGAATGAATTTTTTTTTCTTAACATGGCTCCAACATATTAGCAAATATAAATCAGCTTATATGTGGAAAAAATAAACAATATTGATACTAGCCTATATGTAAATTAGTCGCTTAGGCCATCCATAGATAGTTAATAAGCATTCACTGTGCCACATGTATGTTTAAAATCAAAACATGATTTTTTGAATAGCTTACGCACTAAAGTTATGTAAACTTGTTTAAATAAATCCATACATTCATATAGTTAATAAATGACAATAAATTGTTGTACCAGCAATATCTCCCAAGTTTTAGTTTTCACTATAGAAATCTCAAATGTCATGATGATCTGCCAATGCAAGAGAGTACCGGCACCTTTTTTTCCCCACTTCAAGCACTGGTTGCGACCATTTCACAACGTGCGCCTGCCGCTGTTACGAGGACGTTTTGAAACAAACAATCTGGGAAAAAATATATACATACATACATACATACATACATACATACATACATACATATTATACATACATACATACATACATTCCCTCAAAATGTAATTGAGAATGCAGTTTAGTTGTATAGGAATGTCATTTTTGAGCCCTGACCCCAGAGCTTTAGCCTTTAAGGACTAAGCATGCAGATATACCATAACCATTTCAGATATATATGCACTCAAACATTGTGCTGCTTTCATGCCATTGCATGTGGAATTGTTTTTTTTTCTCTTCTTCATATTTGTTACAAACGGTCTGACTACTTAACATTACGGTTAGAAAGAGATTGGGACATGACAGTTGGACTCTTCATAGTAACAGCATTTAAAACACCTTTCTTGTTATTGTCACCTCTAGCAAATCCCACAGTGGCACGCAATCACTTTAAACCATTGCTGTTGATTGTTTTTATGGACACGTTGCTATTCCATTATTGGGCATTTTCTTTTTACTTATTTGTTTCTTTTTCATGTTGTTGATCTTTGTCTTTTTTGTGCTAACTTTACTTTGTGACAGTGTTTGACACACAGTTTGACATAACGAGTAAATTACAGCAGCAATAGTATAAATAGTTTGAAGTTTATTAATACATTTTTTCCAACTTGCGTCATCACCCATAAGTCTCTCACTGAAGCACAGACACACATTTAGTTAATTATAATTTTGCAAAATCTCATTAACTATTTCCATGCCTTAAAATAGACTCGTTGGTAAGTGAAGAATGGGCAAAATGTCCTCCATGTTCAAAAATATCCTGATTCTGAAAGAGTACATATTTAATATGCTCTCACAAAGATAGAAACTCTCTGTTACAGATCAGTCTTTGCTCTCTGGGCTCATTTCAACTGTGTTAAATTAAATTAGTCACAATTTTAGAACGGTATTACCAACATCTCTTGTGTCATCAGTCGTCTTTGTTACTCAAAGCTGTCAATGAGTTCTTTAGTTTGTTTTATTTAATTAAGACAACTGGAAAAGCTTTTCAGATGAATGACATGTTTTATTCAATTTTTAAATGTGGTGTGATCTTACCTTCTTTTGTTGTTTGTTACATAACATTATGATGCAGGTTGATATGTATGACATTTCTTTGTATTGCTTGCAAATGAACAATAATTAAACACATTTGTATTAGAGCTCTCTCTCTCTCTTTAAGGTGTGCATCCCCTGTGCCGACGTTATGTTTTAAATCTACAAATCTAGAAAGTAGTCTATAAAAAGGAAGTAAAATCATCTTATCTGACCAAAAATAAAAATAAAAAAACTGTGAAAACAAACAGCTGGATATAGATGATGTTATTTAAATGTGGTCACAGTACTACTTCAGATATAGAACCACAAAATCTTTTAAATGATTCAAAATCTTCATCTGGGGACAGGGAATACACCAATACTGAATTCCCTATGAATCAATGAGACATGTTCATTATTCTGGAGCTAAGTGTTGGGCAGATACTGTAGATGGACAGGCTGACCACCATCACCACCATCCTCAGGCCCTGCCTTCATTGTGCCAACATCAGTCCTCTAATATTCCACAAGTGATTTGCTACACCTCACTGAAAATAAATGGGAGGCAGTAGCCCCACCAAGGCCGCCGTGTCCGGATGTGGCTTAATGGTAAGAGTGTGGAACAGAATATATAATAAATATCCACATCCACAGACATAACTGCAGCAAACGTGACCTAAAGCGTTCTCAGTATGATTTGAGGCCAGTTATTTAAACGGAGACAGACATAGTAGTAGAATCACTGCAGATAATGGAGAATTAGCTATATTCATTTATTGATTTAAATATGGAAATTGTTGGTTATTACAACTGGAAAGACAAAGAGGGTGTGGAATAACTACACATTTCTTTTCCTCTGACCCTTCATTTTTCTCTGCTTTCAATGCCTCTTTATCTCTGTTGGTTTAATCACGGGCCTCTGCTGTTCCATAACAGCCCCCCCCCCCCCCCCCCCCCACTCCACCGAAAAAAACAAGAAAGCTTTTCACAATGTGGATGCTGCAGTGTTATTACTCACCACAAGAGGGATCAGAGATGAGAATTGAAGTAGAAAAACAGGTTATAGACAGTGCTACGTGAGCCATTTTTACAGTGAATTTCAGAGTGATTTATGAGAACACTGTATACCTTAGTGAATGTGTCTGGTTGTTTCCCAGTGTTTGTATATGAGGACGTGTGTGTGTTGTGTTGTGTGTGTGTGTGTGTGTGTGTGTGTGTGTGTGTGTGTGTGTGTGTGTGTGTGTGTGTGTGTGTGTGTGTGTGTGTGTGTGTGTGTGTGTGTGTGTGTGTGTGTGTGTGCGTGTGTGTGTGTGTGTTTTCTTTTGCGATGTCCAATGTAAACGGTTTATAGTAGGCAGCATGGAGTTTGGCCTCGCACCAGTCAACCCTCTTCTCCTTGATCTAAACTGCGGATCAGACCGTTTCACTCCCACTACCTTCTGTGTTCTTCCCTCTCCTCACTTTTTTCCTCCTACTGATTTATCTGTCTGCACCATATTCACTCCTCCCTTTACTCCTTCTTCCTTTCCTTTTATTTCTTTTCCTCATTGTCTCTTGTATTTTGTACATGTTGTGGGCTGAGACCGGATGTTTTGTGATCAATTACAGTGTATCTCAGTTCCCTTTTCATTTCACGAGGAGGTTGGAACAGAACCACCACAAATGCATTATCTTTTTTTAATGTAATTTAAAAATGTTCTTTTGGTTGTAATTTGTTTTCTAACTTCTGCGTAAAACTGAAGTAACATGAGGGCCACAACAACATAATCAAACCGACAGGGAAACATTTAGAGCTGAAAAAGCAGCAGGCGGCCGGGAGGCAGAGAGACCAGAGCTGCTTAAAGGTCCAGTGTGTAACGTTTTTAGTTGTTTATTATCAAAATCTGTGTTGCGTGTTCACAAACGTGTCCTTTTTCATGAATATTTACCACCACCATAAATTCCAAGTATTCCTATTGGCTTGAAATTTTACATTTTGCGTTTGCATGAACTGGGGTAGACGCTCCATATTCATGCACCATCTTGAAATACGTTAGCCGGTATGGGACATACAGGATATACTGCTGCGCCTTTTGCGTTTTCGCTGTCACATGATAATCTCACAGGTGCTGCTAATGGGTATCGTCGCTTCCCGGCCCCGGCAAGTTTGAAGAAGGAAACATGGAGGTCCACACGTATTCAAAATCCAAATTTCAGGAAAAGGAGTCTTCTTGTTCTTTCTTCCAGAAAAAGAAAAATTATATTGAAAAGAGCAAGAGACTGGCATCATCAGACAAAAGCGTGAAGGCTACCGTAGCTGTAATAGGTACTTTAAATAACCTCGGAGCACTCAGGTGTTCCAGGTTTCCCTAACGATCAGACTCAGGTGTTCCAGGCTGCCCTAACGATCAGACTCAGGTGTTCCAGGCTGCCCTAACGATCAGACTCAGGTGTTCCAGGCTGCCCTAACGATCAGACTCAGGTGTTCCAGGCTGCCCTAACGATCAGACTCAGGTGTTCCAGGTTTCCCTAACAATCACACTCAGGTGTTCCCTAACGAGCACCTGCAGCGTCAGCAGAGACACAGTTGAATCACATAGACACCGCAGCTGTCGTCACAACTATTCTCTGTTACCGAAAATATTAAAAGATAATTTATTGTGGGGCTGTCAGTTTAGAAAGTGTACAACTTTGGCGCACCCAGTGAAGTTCTAGGTTACTCCATTGCCTCAAAGGTCAGCAATGTTAATATGGTTTGCCACTGGTCAACAGCGAGTATACACGTGTCCGATCTCCCTCAGTTGAATCCTACACTGAGCAACTGTGTGAATTTACTTTAATTTACCTTGATGAGCGGATCCAATATAGAAGCGTGTCCATTGTCGGATACGAGTAAGACAGAAGACTGAGAAATGGGGGTTGAAACGTTCTATTTTGTCACTTCAGTCTTGTGTCTTCACTCATGTCACCCTTTTTTCATTCTATCCTCCTTTTGTCCTTTCTTTCCCCATTCTCCATCACCACTGTTTCCTTTCTTATCTGTGGTTTCAGTCAGTTCCTTCTCCCTGTCTCCATTTGCTTTGTCTTTGAAAGGTCTGAGTTAAAATGTATCACAAAGCCAGCTGCAGATACTGGGAAGGAACACTTAACTCTCGGAGAATTAGCCGATTGTCCTTTCTCCAAACAGGAGGTTTAACTGAATGGACTCTCTAACCTTCCTGCCAACTTTGCAATAGCAGCTCTCAATGTTTGGGGACCAGAGATTTACACTGCCATGAAAAATCACTTCCTGTTTTGTTATGATAATCCGCCTTGGTTTAGTAACAATTTTTGCAGAAATTCGATCATTCTTCAGAGGGAGCCGGACGTGTTTCATGTGTTGACATTTTCTGAATGTTTCAACAGAAGTGCTGCGATTCCTGGATGTCTTGGCATGTTAGCAGCTCAGCTTTTCATGTCTTGTTGACCTTTCCATGCGTCATCAATTTTGCTGGTAACAGGAATGCTGATTCTGTCCATTCAAATCATTAGCTTTCACCTATCTGGGAACCACGGAAAGCGTCTGTATTGACATTGTGACGAAGATGTGACATCCCCCTCACTCAGCGACAGCACAGAGGAACTTCCTGTGTGGCCGCGCTGGCTCTGATTGGCCCATTCAGGGAGCAACAGGAAGTAGGGAGACGTATATCAGTCAGCTGGAGGCTAGCACTCCAAAGCTGTGGAACAATAAACATGGCAGAGCGTGCATTTTACACACACGCACAACATTCTTCCCTATACAAACATTTGCCCGCTGTCGCTACGACCGCTGCTTAATTCATGTCACACACGACACATAGTGGCCATGACCCCTCTTACAGTCAATACACATACACACATACCACACTCGCACAGTGCAGTACTGCATGCACCATCTGCTTTATGTCACAATCCACATTCTGAAATGTAAAGTCATTACTTTTAAATGTTCAGTTTTCAGAATTGAGTCTGGCCGTCTGTTTTTTTGCAGGTTATTTTTTGTGAAGGGCAATCTACAAGCACTAATGACATAGGGGGATATTGCGTCACAAAAACATCATCATATACTCACATACGGGGTACAGTATTTCTGGTCATATAAAGTATAAAGTAGTCTAATCTCACAAAATAGTATGAAGTCAACACTTTGTTTTTAATGTCTATACATGTGAAAATAGGGAGATAGATGTTTCTACACAACATTTCACAGTACAGGTAGTGCTGTCAGGTCTAGGGGATTTAAAGGTCCCGTATTGTGCTGATTTTTCAGGTTCATACTTGCAATTTGGGTTTCTACTAGAACATGTTTGCATGCTTTAATAAAAAGAAAAATCATTTTTTTCTTATGATGTCCGTCGTGATATAGGTGTATTCACCCTTGGTACAGAAGGGAGCACTCGGCGGGCTTTTTCACTGCATAATAGACGCCTGCTGCAGCTGGAGATGGGTTTGATGAGAGCTGTGAGAGTGAACCTAAACAGAAAATACGCGGGCCATACAGACCAAAACATTTAGCCAAAAGATATTCTTTTGAATATTTCCAGCAGCACAGCTTCAAACTGTTTGGGTTACAGGCAGACAATCAGCATTGAATTTCTCACTTGATCGTAACTCAAAATATATTCACTTTTCTATAAGTTGTCCATGCTAACCATAACCCCAAACTGTAGTTCCAAAAGCTCCAATAAACAATAATAAAATAATAAAAACAATAAAAAATAAAGTGGGCTCTGTGGGTGGCCGGTCCTTAATTCCTCGATGGCTGACAAAAGTAAAATTAGAACTTATATTCTCTGACAATTGTATCAAGCGAGCCAAGTCCAAACACAGCAGCTCAACAGAGACATATAAGTGTTTGACGTTGATTCATCAAGCATTTTCTCACCTCTAATTCTGCACAACCACGCAGACCACACTGTGAATAAATGCGTTCATCTAACACCATATAAACACATGGTTGCGCACAGACTTCTGCTAACAGTCAAGGCTGTCTAAAGCGTGTTAACAGCCCCAAGGTCTATAGATTATTAGGTCCAGACAAAAAGAAACTCTGCATGTCATGAAGCATACATTATCAGTCTGCGTCTGTCTGTGACACTGTGTGTTCGCCAGTTACTGACCTTTTGGATGTCATCGAAAGAAAAACACTGGTGGATAACATGAAGTAGCAACGATAGCAAGGCTAAACATGGAAGATAAAGCAAGACGTTTAAAAAAAAAACACCCTACTACTGTCTACTACTGTCAATGAATTAAGTGTCTCTCTTTTCCAATATTTATTTCAGAAAAGCCTGATTTCACATTTTAAAAACCACACCAACACAATAATTCAGACTTTTCTCATGTTTTTTTATTGTTGCTGGGATATCAACACTATGACTCTGGGTGGACATTCATTGATATTGGCCCGTACAGTATAGATAGTATGGAAATCACATTCACAGTAAGTCTGTGTCAAAAATTACTTTCTTACAAACTACTGGTACATTGTTAAATCTAAAGCTTGGCAACATTTTCATTAAAGCAATGTTTCACTTTGGAAGAACAAACTGTTTCAGAGCTACAGTTAGGAAGCTCAGACATTACTCCTAATTATGTGCATATAATGATTCCATGTATAAACTTTGGGATGAACGTTTTTTTGGTATTAACATTACAACATTTCTAAAGTGCAACACACACCGCTTGTGTCGTAATAGTAAACATTGGATGCACTATTCAGACAAAAGAAGAAGCAGTCAGGGTATGATGACCGTGATGTGCTAATCTGGGGTGATAATGTGATAAAACTGTTGTTTTTTTCAGGAACGTTTACGCATATTAAAGCTGGGAAAGGCATCCTGGCGCATCCTGACATGCATAATAGCATGTAAACTTTCATAAAAAAAATAAAAAAAAATGGGTGTGAGTGTTTTGACATGCCGCCAGTGCGTGTTGCTCTTAAGAATGATTTATTTTGTCTCCTTGTTAAACAAAAAGACAGAATAAAAATGATTCAATTTAGATCTCAATTAGTAACCCCACATCAGATTATTTGAACTTGTTTAGACCCCCCAAAAAAGTTGAAATGCTGAAATCAGATATTTTCATTCAGAACAAGATAATTTCTTTTCTTAATCAAATCATATTCAAAACAAAATTTGTATTTGGGAGCTTTTACTTATTTAACCTTTTTTTGCGGCTGCGTTGTATCATAATGTATAACATGATACATCAAACTTTCTGCAAAAGTGAAATATCGCTCTAATACTGACATTAATCTTTGATGTACTTTACGGCCATTGTAAAACGACGGTGTTAGCTATGGCGTTATTTTTTAGTCAAAAGTTATGAGCGTGTAAGACATGCTCACGAGCACATTATGTTATTTCACACGCGCAAAAATGAACCTTCAGCTGGCATGATAAAAGTACTCGCGCACAAATTCAACAACCGAAAGGTGTAGGTAGCTGCGAGCGAGCGCCTGGCTACTCTTACTCTGCTTGTACAGTGGAATCCTGCTCGCGCGCAGCGGCCTTCTGCTCGCGGAGTGCTGTTTTGCTCGCAGAGAGGATTTCTGCTCGCTCGAGTACATGACTTTTGACAATTTGGGGGCGGAAACCAAGGAGGGCACTGACCCTCTTACGATTGGTCACTTTCACACAGGGACATCCTTGATTGACAGCTCTCATTACAGGAAGCACGGAGTCAAAGTATCTGACGGAGTTCAGTCATTCAGTTAACACTGCACAGTGGACGGAATGGCGGCGACACCTGAAGATGTAGATGTAAGTGATATTGATGATATGATGGGGGCTGTGTGTTTGACATTGTTATAGCAATTTAATCTGAAATTTGTTGAGAATAAACTCATTAAATATTGAGAATAAAGTCGTTGTATTTCAAGTTTTTTTTCTCAATATTTAATGAGTTTTTTCTCGAAACACAGCGACTTTATTCTCAATATTTAATGAGTTTATTCTCAACAAATTTCAGATTAAATTGCTATAACACTGTCAAACACACAGCCCCCCCATCATATCATCAATATCACTTACATCTACATCTTCAGGTGTCGCCGCCATTCCGTCCACTGTGCAGTGTTAACTGAATGACTGAACTCCGTCAGATACTTTGACTCCGTGCTTCCTGTAATGAGAGCTGTCAATCAAGGATGTCCCTGTGTGAAAGTGACCAATCGTAAGAGGGTCAGTGCCCTCCTTGGTTTCCGCCTCCAAATTGTCAAAAGTCATGTACTCGAGCGAGCAGAAATCCTCTCCGCGAGCAAAACAGCACTCCGCGAGCAGAAGGCCGCTGCGCGCGAGCAGGATTCCACTGTACAAGCAGAGTAAGAGTAGCCAGGCGCTCGCTCGCAGCCACCTACACCTCTCGGTTGTTGAATTTGTGCGCGAGTACTTTTATCATGCCAGCTGAAGGTTCATTTTTGCGCGTGTGAAATAACATAATGTGCTCGTGAGCGTGTGTTACACGCTCATAACTTTTGACTAAAAAATAACGCCATAGTTAGCCACGCACAAGCTTAAGCAAGTGTAGGTTAACACCTTCTGAAGATCTAGTTTTGGCTGACCTCCATTGGTCTAACTTCTCACCTTGCTGCAGTGATGTACAAGTGTACTCCAGGACACTGGTGACATCACTGTTGGGCGTGGTTACAGGTGCAGCAAAGCACACTTCCAAACAGAGAGGGCGGTCAAAAAGCCTGGTATTAAGTGACTCTTTAAGGAGGAGGACTGGAAGGCACGGCACACATTGGCCGCATTTCCACCTGGTATCAAAATGTGATCCGAGAGATCCGATCACAAGTGTTCCGCTCGAAGTACGCGTGTTCCCACGAGTCCCGAGTGACCACTTGTGATCGGATGTCACTTTCCCGCTCTACTTGCAAATAAATACATAAATCATTTCGGTTTGCACATAGTAGGCTGGTTGTTACTCTCACAATGTGCGATGACTGATAAAAAGGTGCTGCCTATAGTCTGTTAGGCTGCAGCAAAATAGGTTTTAAAAAAAATGTATTTTACGTTTCATGTTCGTCGTGTTAACACTGATAAAGAACAAACATTTCCCGATTTTGCTGCTTCATAATAAAAGCTTTAAAAAAAAAAAATAACAAAGGACTTTTGTTGTGAAGAATTTATTTTCACTTACCGTTTTACAGCCGCTGCTTTGACCGCTGACGGCTTCTAACATGAGATATACAGTACTTTGAATGATTACATAGTTTTGCTGACTGTTAAGTAGGCGGTGCCTAATGTGGCCCAAGACAAATGTGCATACACACTGCTAAAAGAATGTGGTCACATCTGGCCTAAACCATCTCCAAATGTGGTCTGAGTAATCGGATCTCAATGCATCTTCAGTGCATCCTGGGTGCATTTACAGCTGTACATAGAGTTGTCCACTAGTGATCGGATCACTCAGATTGGATTTTAATACCAGGTGGAAATGGGGTCACAAATGAGTTAATATAGTTTACAGGAAATGCATTAATTAGGGTCACAATACAAAAGAGCTCATGACATAAAAACCATAAACAAAATCCTACAGTACATTTGGACAGATTATAACACACTTAAATTTACAAACACACAACAAAAATCTTTCCCTTTGGTGATTAACTTTGAATAATATATTTTATATACATACATACTGTACACATATACTTACAAATGGTGTGCAAAGAGTGACACACTGGTAAACAGAGACATACAAAGACAGAAAGTTTAGTTGGTTTGTTATATAACCTGAATCAATACTTTGTTAGAAAAATGGTTACAGTGAATGTCAAATGTGGAGGGATGGGTCCAGAGCCGTAGGCTGACAAAGTTTGGTCAATGAAACAATAAATGGCACTGCTGCTGCTGCTGCCACTACTCGTGAGGCCTGTTGTGAAGTTTACAGAAGTTAAGGATGGACAAATCAAAGAATGACGAAAAACAATATCGAAGATTGTTGCCTTAGAATTTAGACTTTTCTCAAATTGTGTATTTTTTTTTTTTGTAAAAGCACAACCTGGAGATTAAAAGGCAAAACCTGTAATGGTAATCTAGATGGGAAAAGACCATAATAAATCCACTGCCCACTCTCAACAGCTAGGGCACACTGGATAGAAGAACGTATGTTGCCTCATAAACAGGGAAACATTTTTGGTCAACTTCGACAGGCAACAGTACCAGCTGACTTCATTTCAGCACTGCAGCTAAAATCCCTGACAAACATCTGGCTTCCTGGAAAACATCTGACCGTGTTTTTGGCCGTGATTCTCACTTTTCTGTCAGCTTGCTTGGAGTGTTGTCTATGTATTTTGGCCAAAATGTGTTTTGATTCAAGTCACGACAAAACGTTCAGCTGGTGATTTTTAACAATGTACGTCATAGCATCACCAGGCGGACTTTAATTTTGGCTTTGAGGTTCAAGTTAATAGCAGAAGGTGGGGGAGTACACTTGTGGAAATAAGATATCAACATTCAACACTGCATTGGCTCAACTCTGCTTGACTTGACGAATATTATCATAAGAGTAAACTGTGATAGGTCATTGTTGTCAGTACCCCTTTAAAAAGAGTAGACCATCACAAATGCTCAATGATACATTCCATAAAGTTGGTATAGTAAAGACTAACATTATCAGAACCACACTATATGCCTGACACCAGGTTTCACACGAGACAATCTGTAATATGTGCCAACCTAATTCACTGGGGAGGTTTAAACACATGACAACATGATCTCTGTTCAAGACACCATGCCATGCGGAGGTAAGATGAGGGAGGCAGGCAGAGATATGTAAAAGATTTGAATTATTCTTATTTGCAGCATTTGCAAATAAAGACTGGTTCACAAAAAAAAACAAAAAAAAAACAACCTCATATAATGACATAAACACAACATCATATATTTTGGATGGACATCTGTAATACTTCATATCACCAGTAACACTGCAATAAAATGTGTATATGACATTTAGTTTCTTGTTAATAGGAAATATATTTTCATTCTTTCCTTGGAGTGTTAAAAGCCGAGCTGACTTATCGGACTGTGATACTGTAGGAGTGAACTTCAATTTTAAGCTAAGATTTATCAGAGGCTAAGCTGAAATGGAGCTCATAAGTAGGGCTGGGCATGATATGAGACTAGATATCATCTTAATGTTTGGATATTGCAATATCATAATTTGAGTAAGTAATATGATAAGTGTTCCTGGTTTTACAGACTGCATTACAGTAAAGTGATGGTCATTTCTGAACTTACCAGACTGTTCTAGCTGTTCTATTATTTGCCTTTACCCACTTAATCACTATATCCACATTACTGATGATTATGTAACACAAATCTCATTGTGTAAATATTTTTGGGAAAGCACCAATTGTCAACCCAACAATGTCGATGCAATATTGATATTGATGTATTTGGTTTAAAAAAATATTGTGATATTTGATTTTCTTGAAATCGCCCAGCCCTACTCATAAGCTAAGCATTGCTACAGCAGCGATTGGTCCAGACCAGCAAATTTTGGAGAAATAAGGGGAATACAATGGAAACAGTGGATATGCTCGTGGGGACCAAGTAAATCTGAGCGATGCATCAGCTTTTGGTAAACTCTGACACGATTTTGCACCACTGACAGAATGCAATCTGGATTTTTATTTGCCAAGCTAGCGGTGTGGCTCTACAGATGGCAATTCTATTGGTCGGTTCAGTCTATGGGTCACTCCACCTCTGTGGTCCAGACTAAAATTTAACTATTAAAGAGCCCCTATTATACTCCTTTTCAGCATCACATTTGTACTCTTGGGGTCTACTAGAATAGGTTAACATGCTTTGATGTTCGAAAAACATATGTTTCTCATTCTAGGCTCGTGCACAGCGCACACACACTATGCTTGTTACACACAGGGACGTGCAGCAGCACACAAACATGCAAAAGATTAAAAATGAAAATATTACTGTTCAAATCCGCCATCATAATAGCAATGCGCCAATTGACATATGCGCCTGGCTTTTAAAGGGAATGGGAGATGACACTCTGATTGGTTTATTGCATGTTACGCCCAAAACACACCTATGAATAAATGAAGACGCTAAGTACAACCCTTTGGAACCATGCGCCTGGCGCACGGACATTTTTTTCCGTTGTCAAACCAGCAAAAGTGGATTTGGACACGCCCTAAATGCACCTGCGCTTCACGCTGTGTGCTTAGATCGTTAAAATAGGACCCCATGTCTGATTTCTTGGCCCGCCAGCTGGCCCACTCTGTTGTGATTGGTCAACCAAATTCAAACAATCCACTGCGCACCCCTGGGTGGGCTGTGCTTCCACAGGCAGCACCTAAAGTGAAGCACATATGAAAAACTGGGCTGACTTTCACAATCAGTGACATCACTAATTGAAGCATTTTAAACAGGAATGTGGGCGAGGCGTTTCAGGCAGTTGAGGAAAAACTGCTGTCTGTGGGAGAGAATGCTCCATTTTGAGTGAAATGGTTTTTTTGTACTTTATACTGTACATCTATCACATACACAAAAACTATATAACTCACTAAAAGATGGGAAAAATCCCCCAAAAAACATAAAAGGGGCTCTTAATGCTCTGAAATGCTATGACATTTGCAGGTCAGTGTTTGCAGTCAAAATCGTTACTGCTGTCATCGCCCGTGGCAAAATTGCATTTGTAAACTACAAATTTAGGCAAGCGTTCATTAACATCCATGTTATCTTCACGTGCTATGAAGACAGAATGGCCTATCTTGTCACCTCTTACAATAAGGGGAATTTAACACTGATTATAAGTTCCACATTCATTTACCCCTAACCCCTTTTCGTCAGTCGGCCTCATGGACACAGAGACACTTGATAAAACCATGAGAGGCAGAAAGCTCAGCAAATTTCATCTCACTTCACTTCAGTCTGTTAACGCTCACCAGAAATGACCTTCACCTTGTCTCCACATAACACTGTGGCACAGAGCCTGTTCTAAAACCGCAAACATCCTCCTCCCCTTTTCGGTAAGATCCCTAGAACAACTTGTCTCTAATTCCTTAGAGGGAATAAACAACAGATCCTGGACCCTTCATGTATTTACTTTGGATGGAAGGAAGAAACTGGAACTGGAGTAGAACATCAGCAGAATAATGAGTCTTTAGGTTATAAGGTCACTTTAAAAGATGAATGAAGAATCTGCTGCGGTAATGACTAGTGGCTGTGGTTACTTAAACAATCCATAATGGGTAGATCTGGCAGCATTTTTTTGGTAAGTCGCTAAACATGTCAAACATGTCAGTATTTATATATTCATTTATTATATAAGCATCAGCAGGATGTCCCATAAAAGTTTCACTTTGACGTCTATATTTAAAAAAAAAAAGATAAAACCCTGGGGAAAAAAATACTGTCAAGAAAATCAGCCTCAAGTCTCCACAAGCTCATTTTAAAGTGAAAGCGGCTGGAGATAACGTCTATTAACATCCAGTTACACGTTTGAGCATAAATCTGCATGTGTTAGTTTGAAATAATTTGCCCACATTTGAAGTCTTTCCTCCCAAACATCAAGGCAAAAGAAAGAATAGTGTTCTAAATTGCGTCCTCAAATGGATGGGAAGGACACTCACGCTGTCTGCATGTGACGGGTGTGTATGATGTCATGTGACCTTTCTTAAGAATGGGGATTGAGGGGGAAAAAAGTCTGAAACCCACGACTACAGGACACAAAGTTAGAGAAGACTACTGGCATTACCTTCATTTCACAGATTACTTTTAAATAGTTCATATCAGCGTTCTCCATAACAACACATTTAAAACAAATAGAAAATAATCAACAACTAAACAAAAATACCAACAGCCTATCAGAGTCCTGGAACATCGGACTCCCCCTCCCCCCCCCCCGTTCTTCCTCCACACAGCGATAAAGTCTTGTCGTCTTTCTTCATAGTCACATCCTGTTCTCATGCAGCTCTACTCTGTCTACCTAATCTTCATTCTCCAATTTCTTACGTTTCTGTCTGTAGGTCACGTCATGTTCGCGGTCCCTCTCGACCTTTTCCTTGCTGCCAATTACCTTCTTTCAGTCAGTATCTCCAAAACAGACCAACCCCACCAAGCAGTTGAATTAATGGCCGCAATCTCCAGCCCTCTTTTTTTTATTTTCTTTTTATTTTTTATACCACTGAGTGTTCATTGTTGTGGTGGTGGGGGTGGTGGGGGTGGTGGTGGTGGTGGTGGTGTGTACCGCCGCTAAGCACCGTGTGGTTGATGGACGACGCCGACCTGTCGGATCCCTCCGCCACCGTCCCGTTGACGTTCTCCTGCCGCTGACAGCACAGGATCTGCTTGAAGGTGGCGCTCATCTCCTTGTCGCGGTAGGAGTAGATGATGGGGTTCATGGCCGAGTTGAACTCGGCGAGAAGCAGGAAGAACTTTTCGTAGGTGAGGACGTTGCATTTGACGCAGAAGACGTCGAGGAGGAGGATGACCAGGCCGGGGGTCCAGCAGACAATGAACGCACCTTGAGGAGACACATAGCAGAGCGACAAAATATTGAAATTGGTGCTAAGGAAATAAAAAATTAAAAAAAACTGTGTAGGAATTTAAGAAAGACAGCTATATAGAATGCTTTATTTCCTAAATAGGTAAAGTAACATAGTTTTGTGGTGTTCATCTCTAAATGGGAGACGAGGCTGTAAAGAGTTCACTAAACAATAAACTATTCACATTCAACCCGTTCTCACTCCCAACTCGTCAAATACGGCAGCGTGGTCAGCGGTCCCTTTGGCGTGTGATACCGACTAGTCTCGCATTGCCAGACCTTCCTCCATAGCGCCGCGGAGGAGGGTCTGGCTAGTCCTCACAGCAATCCACGATGGGAGAAAAACGTGCTCTGATTTATTGGCATTTCTTTAAACCAATCACAATTGTCTTGGGCGGTGCTACGCGCCGAGTGGAGCCACGGTGCCCCTGCAAAATGAGAGTGAGAATGTGTTGTCACATTCTAGTTGTTGATAATTTTTCACTTATGCCATTTACTAGAAATAAGGCTGTTCTGGGCCCATAGTTTCTTTCAGTTACACCAAGACAGATAATTAGTTTAGTTCGATGATCTCAGAATTCTTCTAAAATGCATTTTGTAATTGGATTATTCTTGGCCCTACATGTGTATGTAATCCATCATAAATCTCAATGGCAATTATTCATTCATTCATATATGTCTTCATCTTGAAAAGGAAATTGTGTAATTCATCTGTATTTGAGACTTTAGGAGGCAGATAAATGAAAGTAACACAAACCCAGTGTTTGGCCTTTGTGAGTTTTTTTGGCTTGGCTTTGCACATTAGTCACGGTTACTAATGAGTCAAGCTCATGTTCTTACATAATCTAAATCCTCTGACTTTTAATGAGCCATATGAGTTGGGCTGAATGTACACTTAAGACCACACAAATGTGATGTTAGCCTGACTTTCTTGAATTTGAGCAAGTTAACATACAAGCACTGTATTTCACCAAATCAGTATGTGTTTTGTGTATATTGTATTTTCAGGGTTTGGTCACTGCACTACTAAGTCCCAGACTTCTTGGATTTGAGTTTAAATGTTAATGACTCTTAATGACTAAACGTAAATCATACATATAAACGCTGAGGACTTGCTTTGGTCTCAGACTGACTCACACTTGAGAAACAATGATTCACCGGGACTTGAACTCGAGGACTGATGACCTGATCACAATGGCATGTCTTTTTAGTGTCAGCTTACAGCTTACATAAATGTATACCTCATTATGTTGCACATGGGAGGCATCCTGCCAACTTCACCTCCACTTTTAAGTGATTAATATATTAATGTGTCATCCTGAGTTTGAATCAGGCAGATATCTCCCTGTCTTTCCTCTTCCTCCGAGCATGCGCCCCACGTACTAAAGCTCAGTCCTTATCGCAGTGGCCTGGGTCCGATTCCGGCCCGTGGCCCTTTACCGCATGTCATCCCCATAGATATAAAACAATAGATGTCATAACTAATGGGATAACTGTCCACCATATTGTTCTATATCTGTGGTCATCCCCCTCTCTCTCTCCCACTTTCCTGTTTTCCAGCTGTCCATTCCAATAAAGGCCGAAAAAATGATGTAACATATACAGTATATTGTAGATGAAGCGACTCCGCCTGGGAGCAGGAGATGGTTGATTCTGGTCTGACTTGAAACAAAGGAAAAACACTCTACAACCACATGACCATCACTGAACAACCACACCATGTGTCTGCAGAACAAAAACGCCCATTTCACTCTATAACCACATCTCAAACTTTTTTAACGACACTTTTAGAGTACAAAGTGCTTTTGTTGTACAGTTTTTTTTTTCAAACACATTGCTATTTTGGGTGCATTCGGTTACCAGTTATGGGGCCTCAAAAGTGATACACTGCTTTCTAAGTCATAAATATATTTAACTGCATTAGTTGTCATGGTGATATTAATAATTTAAACACTTAAAGTAACATTAAAGTGGAAAATGTTTCAATCAATCAAGTTTGTTTGTCACGTGAAATTGTACGAGGTATTTTACATTGTCCAGTGAAATGTAATAATGGGGAAAGTGGGAAATGTGTCACAGATCAGCCTGTTCTCGTGAACCATACGTTTGAAAAACTACAAAAATATAGATTTAACATGCTAGCACCAAGGATAAAGAAAACAATAGAATAGAATAGAAGAATATAATAGAATAATAATAGAGAACATGAATATGTCATTATTTTTCATAAACAGATTCAATTAGGGCTGGCCGATATGGAGAAAATCAAATATCACAATATTTTTGACCAAATACCTCGATTTTTGATAAATAATCATCAGTAATGTGGATATAATGACTAAGTGGGTAAAGGCAAATAATAGAACAGTTACAACAGTCTGGTAAGTTCAGAAAATAACATCACTTTACTGTAATGCAGCCTTTAAAACCAGGAAAAGACAACACAACATGCCATATTACGATATCCAAAATCTAAGACGATATCTAGTCTCATATCACGATATCAATATAATATCGATATATTGCCCAGCTCTAGATTCAATTATTTGATCTGCATTTTAAATGTGGTATTGCACTTTTGACTAAAGCGATATATATCACAATATATTACGCTACTACCAAACAATACGTACATATTATCAGTATTGAGATTTTATTGACAATTGTCACTTTTAGGGCTCCTTAAACCAGGATGACCAAGAAAAAGGCCAATAATTAAATAAAAAAATGAAAGCCCCAATGTCATAGAATAAACAAATTGGGTTGGCTTTTCGAGGAAATACAGTGAGTCCCCCAAACGTGAGTAAATGTTTGTCAATGCCATCCAAAACAAACCATATTAGCATTTTCTGATCTGGTGCCTCAAACATCATTTGGCATAGCTTTCCTGTTCATGTTTAAAGTTAGGCAGCTGAAACCTAATGTCCACAGTGAAAAGATGGGATGGGATTCATGATTTCTCAGGAGCAGGCTTCAAAATTAACTTTTTTGTCCACCAGCCAAATGGCTAGTGAATGTTCAAATATTACCAGCCACTCAATAGATTACCATTTGTTTTTTTGGCTGGTGAGTGAAGAAAATCTACCAGCCACTTGCGTATTTTACCAGCATTTGGCTGGTAAATGGTGCTAATTTTGAACCCTGCTCAGGAAATCTAAATCAACATTCCCCATTATCCCTCCCTTAACGTGAACACATCTACAGAATCTTAAACGGCTGACCTTTCCTTCACTTTTACAGCCAGATCTCCAGTGTTCCATCATCACCATATTTACAACCTTCAAACCTCATGTGAGTGACTACAATGCATCATCACTTCTCTGACTCGAGGAAGTGTGCTCGCACAGTCGGGTGGGGGTTGGGGGGGGGTGGGTCACTGACCCACTACTCTTGAATGTCGAGTTCAAGTATTGTGAATCCAGTCAACAGATGCTATTTGTCACGACGATAAGACAGCTGTAGGACATTACACTCTTGAGACAGTAAAACAAAAAGTCTGGATGAGAAATTGGGCAAGCAGAGACAGAAAGGGGGGAGACGGAGAGACAATATTGACAGGCAGGCCTGTTATCTGTAAGTGTTTTGCAGGCGGACGCTGCAGCGAAAGGCTTGACCTCACTCCCCAGCTATGCAGGCAGACTCTCCAGAGTTAGATACATTTCTCAAACGCTTCGCAGCCCGGCAGAGTAACTATCTGAGCGAGTGAAACATTACTCTGAACTGGACGAGAAAAAACAACAGCACTGAAACATTCACAACTTGAGTCAGAAAAACGGGAAATATACTTCCCACCAACATTATGATTGTATTATGTGACCATGTTTACTGCCTTTAGCAACACTATCTCATTTTCCTCAGAATGAAGAAGAAAGCAGTCTTTGTGTGAAGCTTTGACCTGAGAGGTTTCACCCCTGGATTCTTTCATTTCCTCTCTCAAGCCAGGGGTAGTATATGGTTGCTTGTGTTACACCATTCATCCTCAAACTTCCCACTTTGCTTTGCCCAAAACAATGGGATTTTCCGCGGCCGCATAGAGCAGCGTTACTGCCACAGAAGTTAAAGCTGAGTGTTGCTGTTTACGGATGAAACAAATAGCTATTATCGGCCAAAGTGAATCATTTTGCCTTTGTCACTTCTTGAAAAATGCCACATGGAGGGGAAAAAAAGACTGGAGAAATGGAAAGTCGGTGGAGGAAAGTAAATAAACAGGGCTCCGATGCAGGCCTGGAAAATCTGTAAATTTAAGGAAAACTACTTTGACACCTTCCAGGTCTTGATAGCGTTAGGGATTACACAGAAGCAAGAGACATGTACTGTATGGGTGTTAGCACAGCAACAGTGTCCTAGTGACACATTGTGACATTTGAAGGAACCTCTTCAGCTGCACAGGGAACTGACCTTGTTGAAAGCCATGTTTGCTTTGCATCTCCTAATTTTAAGATAGTCAAAACCTTGACTAAGTATCTCATTTTTTTTGGCTTACCATGAATATTGTTTTGTATTATCATCCCTATCTGTCGTTCTTTTTTTTCTTTCTTTCCTGGCGGAAATGGGCTTCCATAAGAGAGAGAGAGAGAGAACAGAGGGGTATGGGAACTAAAGTAAGGAAGTAATGGAGACCAGACTATGGCAAATGAACTCCACCGCACACACACACACACACACACACACACACACACACACACACACACACACACACACACACACACACACACACACACACACACACACACACACACACACACACACACCTATATTCCCAACAGTGGACCATCAGGCTACACCGACCAAGTGTGGACTTCTATTACTGGTCATTTAAAAAATAAAAAAATAGAAAAGAACATTTACTTTTAAGTTATATTTTTATAATATTACTGAAAATAGGATTTTTTTATGTTTTTCAAGAAATTGCCATGAGGGCGATGTCTGCATATTAAAGAGGGGACCTCCACATACTGAAGTCAAACTGTCTGTACCCGTTCTTTCAATGATTTTTTTGTTTACAGCTAATACTTAGTTTATTTCAGAGACTGATGATTCAACTTTATTCAAACATTTCTCTGTTATACAAATATTAAGAAATAATCAGGCCACTTAAATAGAGAATAAATACTGTTATACCTGCAAATCAGAAGTAACTTGACTGCATGCACTTATATGAAGGGATGAAGTATTAGCAACAACATTGATTTTATCAGGTTCATTTATATATAATATACATTTTAAAGATTAGCATACATTTTAAGTTCATTTTTACTTTTTCTTTAGTTGAGAAATGAATGCAGTGTGCCTTCCGCTTAATGCAAACTCTCAGTTCCAGTGTTTCAATGCTGAATCATTAGACAAATGTCATTTCATCTTGTCTGTTCACTAATAAAAATAAACTTCAGTCATTCAGTACAGTCCAAGTGGGGAATCCATCATTCATGAAGTATGAACGTACAATCATTAAACACATTGTCGATAAGCTTATCAAAGAACAAATGAAACATTCATAACTTTGATTAGGAATGACATACTAATGTGTAAGTACGTAGGACAGTTGAAAAAAGATAACATTATCTTGCAATGGTGTTTTAACTCTGTGCTCTAAAACAGAACAGATTGTCTCCACTTGGACTGTACTGAACACACACACACACACACACACACACACACACACACACACACACACACACACACACACACACACACACACACACACACACACACACACACACACACACACACACACACACAAACCGAGGGCAGACACGGGTAAACACTCACATGTGCAGACACAAACACACGCAAACACTCACTTACATAATTACACATGGCACAAACACAGATGGAGGAGCACTCAAACATGATGTGAAAACCTTTGGAGAGCGTTGAGAAAGCACTCAGTCAAACTGTCCATCCCAGCATGCTTAGCCTTGCAATCATTATTAACCAGAAACAGAGTGTTTCACTTTCAGCATTAAAGCTCTTTGGTTCGCGCATCATCGTTAGGGGATTATGACGGGTAATGACTTTGAGGTCTTTTTCGTTCTCTGCACGCCACCTCCTCACTTCAGTTTGTGGATCTCTTTTCCCAATCTGTCTTTGTTAGGCGAGACTTTGCTCTAATGGCTGACGTGTCAGGTTTCTTCTTGGGAGAAATGCATCAATTAAGACGTTCATGACGTCGTTCGTCAGCGTTACTGACACATTGTCTGCTGCAGCTCGTTCTATTGCTCTTAGTCACGTGCTACATAATTACATAAATATGAGGTTAAATGGCTTAAAGGATCGTGATGAAGTTTTTTTTTTTTTTTTATTGCTGACATCAGTTTCACATTTCCAGTCATTTGGGTATGCTTTGCAAAACAACTTTCAGAGATTTGAAAGAAGAGAGGTAATGAACATTACGCACCCTATCTTGCACCCGGTGGTCACCACCTGGTCATTGTTATTTTAACAGAAATTTAGTAAAATGTGCCTAGGCTTATGCACAGCGCACACACACTATGCTTGTTACACACACACACACGCACGCACGCACACACACACACACACACACACACACACACACACACACACACACACACACACACACACACACACACACACACACACACACACACAGGGAAGCACAGAAGCACACAAACATGCAAAAGATTACAAATAAAAATATTAAGGTGCAAATCCTCCATCATAGTAGCAATGTGCCAAGGTACAAACGCGTCTGGCTTTTAAAGGGAATGGGAGATGACACTCTGATTGGTTTATTGCATGTTACGCCCAAAACACCTATGAATTAATGAAGACACTAAGTACAACCCTTTTGAACCATGTGCCCGGCGCACGGACCCCTTTTTTCCGCCATCAAACTAGCAAAAGTGGATTTGGACACGCCCTAAACGCACCTGCGCCAGGCGCTTCACGCCGTGTCCTTAGGGCCCCATGTCTTCAAGTTTGGCTTTGTCAAAGTTACATTAGCGGTAATACACTTGCTTGAAGACTATTTTTTTAGTGATTTAAAAGATGTTCTGGCTTCTGATATTTCAGAGTGAGGGCTGAGAAACATTCTCATGATCTTCTTAGTTATAATCAGGGGTTTAACCTGGATGTGTGAGGAGGAGGGGCCCTAGTCTAAGGACACAGGGGGTTTGGGTGGAGTCGGGTGGTTTTCACAGGCCACACTATCCACATCATTTATAGCATGACGACAAAGCTTCCCTAACCTTGACCAAGTTGTCGTATTTAAACCTAAACCCCTAACGTAAACAAAGTACTGATTTGAACCAAAACACACATATTTCCTTGTCTAATTTCAGGACTTGTTAGAGAGACCACATGGTAGACCTCGACCAATTATAGCTTTTTTTCTCTTGATTTCATCCCAGGTGATCAAGAAGTGCTAGTTATGCTCGTCCTTTTGTCGTATTATGTGCACGTAAATGTATTCACTGTTGCACCCAACGCTAATTTCAGTTCCCAGCACCCAATAGCTGACATTGTGTTAAATGATTGAGTTAAGGTTAGGGAAGATCGTGATCATGGTTAAAGACACCATTGTTGATTGTGAAGAGCAGACGGGATGTGAACTGTGGTGTCCCTCACTCGGTACGCCCAACCATCCACCCCAGCCTCCTCCCTAAGAAGGTTTTGCAGTGTTATGATAACACCTTGCTATTTCTGCCTTTCCTTCTGAGAGAAAACAGTCATCGTTTGCAAGATCACAAGAGGTCACTTGTCAGGAAATGTTAACACTGGTGGTTTTACAGTAAGTGTTCGAAAAGTGTTTGCAGAAGTGTTTTTTTTATTTTTGTTTCTGGTGAGTTCAGTCTTCTGTTTGCAACTGCAGTATAACAGGATGCTAACATACGTTTCACACACCAAAACAAATCTGCAAAGTTCATTCTATCAGTTAAATTATAATAACCTTTAGAATTTTTAATAGATAATTGTCTGGGATCATGTAACAATTTCGGTATATCAAGTGAAAGATGTAACTGTCTCTGTTGCTTATAGTGCTATGTCTCGCACCTCTGAGTTCCTCTACATTGCGCTGATGTATTCCACATGCAGCACATACTCAACTCATTATAGAGCTTTAAATTCTGCTGTCTGGGATTTTAATGCCTTCCTATTATTTCTTACGTGTCTTCATGTGGCCTTAGGTTTCCACTAATGTGCAATTCTCTCAGGTCCTGATAAATGAATAAACACCCAATATTAAATTACTGCTCTCATTCTTCTGTATTTCTCACTGCCTTTCTTCCCATTAACCTCTGCATTTCTCTCCATTCCTCTTTCGCTTGGTGGTTTCCTGTCCCTCTCAGCCCCCCTCTGTCTCGCTTTACCCACCCTTTCATTGCCGTGTATCTTCAATTATCTTACTTTTCTTCGTCTCGTGTCTTTCGGCTGATTTCTCTATCTCTCATCCACTTGTCTCTCTTGTCTTCGTCTTCCCACCTTCCTTTCTGTCACCTGTCTTCCTCTCTAACCCCGTGCCTGTCTCTCAATTCCTGTTGATCTCTCCATCGTTTCCCTAACCCAACCCTCATCTCTGCGGTCGTGACCATGATCCCACTGAAGTCAGTCAGCGGACACAAACCATTATGCGCACACGCACACGCACACACACACACACACACAGAAGAGTAGAGAACATTTCACATTCAGCAGCTGAGTGTATACGATTATTGATAAAGAGGCTTGCGGCGTACACAGTGATGGAGTCTGGTGGTGGTGTCACAGTCATCTAATGGTTCCAGAAACGAGCATTTGACTGGAAGTCCAGTGAGGTCTTTGAAATGGCAACAATGAAGGTTTTCTGCTCTGCTAGCACAAACAGGCTGTGATATATCTGCAGAGTTGTTGGTTTGCAGTGACTCACTCACTTCCATCTTACTCCTACTTTTTTTCCCCCTACTGCTTGGGATTAAAAAAGACAAAAGTCGGCAGTAAAAATAAAGCACACTGGTATTGTAATGTTCTGTAATCAAGTCCAGATTGTTAGCCACAGCCATGCCACTCACCACCAAACCCTAGCCCTCTAAATCCAATTTTCTAAAATTACATCTGATTGACTTTGGTCCTTGAAATTTGATAATAATACCAGTCCGGTCCAATCCCACAACTGTTTTGTTGACTAAATTGTGTATGGTTGCATATGTTTCTGCTAGCCCTTTGGTGGCACCAGATTATTTTGCTTCATGCTGTGAACGCAGATGTTTTGTAATTAGAATTGCATCAAAAACAAATTCCTTTCCAGGGCTGTTTTTGATTGATGGTGTCATATGATTCACAGTTTTTCTTTATTTTTTTTTTTTTAACTTAACAGGCTGGATCTGGATAATACTCGATAATACTTGATATGCTGTAGCTGTAAATGCAGGCTTACAAATCCAGGCTGAACGCCCTGAAAGCATTTAAGGATGTTGTAGATGTCTGGATGCAGAGTTTGCCAAAAATGAACAACTGCCTCTGCTAAAACAGGATTCATATGCTGCTATATGACATATGCTGCCATTGTGAGTGATTAGAAAAGCTGCACTGTGAACAGTCATTTCTTACGCGCACACGCACACGCACACACACACACACACACACACACACACACAGGTGACATTGTGAGCCAGACATGTTTCCACGCCGACAGCGGATTGGAGGGTTGTAGTTAGCTCTGATTGGTTCTGCTCTCATTCAGCCAGAAGACACACATGCATTGTAGTGTCAGAGACAAAGAAATGAGTGAGTGAGAGTGTGTGTGTGTGTGTGTGTGTGTGTCAATTTGCTGAAATCTACACAGAAACATCAGGGAGTTCCTGGGTTGAACATTGATTGGTTATACAATGTGAGTTTGAAACAAATGTAGATCAGTGTTTGGACGATGGTATGTCTTGGCGCTCCACGCTGTCTGACGATGCGAGCGCATACATTACAACACCACATGCTTTAAGATAATCAAATCATTCACGGCCGACCCGTGCGTGAGCCAACACCTGACACACAGACACACACACGCAGTGAACATGGGTCATGGTTGATTTGACAAGTCAGTTGACTCATTGAAGAGTGAGGAGGAGAATCTCTGTTGGTGTCATTCAAACGTTTTTTTTGTTTTTTTCAGCAGCACCAGTGGTGAATGGACAAGTAAGCAGTGTTGGGCAAGTTACTGAAAATTAACAGTTACATTAACTGAAAATACAGTTACTAGTTACTTCTTTTAAAAGTAATTGAATTACTTTACCAATTACTGTATATCAAAAGTAATTAGTTACTAGGGAAAGTAACTTTTAAGTTACTTTTATGTCTGCTTTTTAAATGTAAATATGAACAGTGCTGACCAGTCAAACACAATCAACTATTTTCAGACCTATTTATTGTAATCAACAGTTGACAGAGGATGTATGCATGTCATCGACAGCATACCTAACAATCAATGTATTCAGCTCCGCCTGGCTTATCGGCGGCTGTGGCTCAGTGGTAGAGCGGTTGCCTGCCAATCGGAAGGTTGGTGGTTTGAGTCCCATGTTGAAGTGTCCTTGGGCAAGACACTGAACCCCGAGTTGCCCCCGATGCTGCGCATCGGAGTGTAAATGTGTGTGAATGTTTATCTGATGAGCAGGTGGCACCTTGTACGGCAGCCTCGGCCACAGTGTAGGGATGTGTGTGTGAATGGTGAATGGTTCCTGTACTATGTAAAAGCGCTTTGAGTAGTCGTTAAGACTACAAAAGCGCTATATAAATACAGTCCATTTACATTATATTTACATCGGCTGCACTGCAGTCCGTGTAAAATCTAGCTTTGGTTGTTGGCAGGGAGTGGTGCCTTCAGCATCCGTAGGGCTGGGTTCTTTCGCTACTAGCTTTGTCGAAGCATGATGCTTCAACTGGTGCTTCATAAGATTTGAATTGCTACTCTTAGATGTGGATAGGTTATTTACACCTGCACATAACTGACAACTCACCACTGCATTGTTGCCTGTTGGGAAACGGGATTCCCGGGAATACACATCCACACTATTTTGTGTTTCCTCAGAAATATAATAACAGGAAAACGGGGGGAAAGTAGTTACGTTCTAGGCGTAAACCAAATGATACATACAAATACTTATCACTACAGAAATACGTAAGTAAGACCTTAAGAGTGGCCGCGATCGTCTCCGGCCCCGAACGCGGCACAGCTGCACCCGGCGGAATCCAGAACATTGAATCCGTCTCTGAATCCGTCTCATCTTAGTATAATTACTTTTAAAAATGTCAAATGACTTGCTTTAATGATTTTTGTTTAAAAAAAAAATGAAACAATGAAAAATGGTCACATATCACTTCCATGAGGCTGTTCTCAGTAGACAGATCAAAGGCAATGAATTTGGCATTTAAAATTCCTCCTGGCCAAGTTAAAACTGCATGCAACGTTTACGTCATGTTCATTTTAAGGTTGATCTACATAAATGGCGTTATTTTGCCTAATAATTATTACCACCAAAAAAATAGGCCTACACCGATAGTTGTATGCATATTTATGCTTGTTGCATTACGGGGTAGAAGATTCTTATTTCCGGGAAAAATATTAATCCTCACTGTAGAGTGTTTTTGTAAACAGCCTTGAGCCCTAACAAACATGTTAAATGCTTTTCATTCCTCATAAAACATTTGCAAAGCAGATTTTTGTTAAATAGTTTGAAATCTGCATTGTCCACATTTTTTTCTTTCCTGCCTTTTTCTGGCACATTCTTGCTTTTCTTGGGGCATTAACACTGCCTGAAGATCAGTGGAATACTGTGAAATCATTGGCTGAACTGTGCTTTGTGTCACCTGCACGCTCGTGTACGTGTATGTGCGTCTTCATATCCGTTAAAAACTAATCCGTTAAAATGTTGTGCATAGGAAGGACTTTCTCCGTGTGTGTGTGTGTGTGTGTGTGTGTGTGTGTGTGTGTGTGTGTGTGTGTGTGTGTGTGTGTGTGTGTGTGTGTGTGTGTGTGTGTGTGTGTGTGTGTGTGTGTCTATAATGTCTTTGGCAAAACAAATCAAGTACAAGCCAGATTCTGGATTTGTTTTCCCATCATTTGACTAAGTATGAGTTTCTGTGACTGGAGTCAATCTCATGTCCCACTATCTTTTATTGGGCCTGGGGGTTTGTGCGGGTGCGAGAGAGTCTGGGTGTATACACGCAAGTGCGTGTAACTGACTTTCCATCTCATCCTTCTGAGAAGAAATCACCCTTGGCTGGTTTTATGGCGTCCTGGGAAGAACAAGTGGAGAGGACAGCAGGCAGCAGGGGAGCACTTATCACTATCTGTTCAGCAGATGGGAGATGCTGGACAGAGAAGTGCTGTGAGGTTTACTTTCTCTTCAAGAAGAAAAGGCTGAACTCATCTTAACCTTTTCCCAGTACTCAATGGCAGCGCTAACGCCGCTGGAGACTTGTGACCTTTTTTTGTTTACCTTTGTCTAATGTGAACCAAAAACAGGCAAGGAGGAACTTTTTCTTCACCATGAAACAGGAGATAAGTGTAGAGATGAGAAGAGATGTGAATAGAGTGATTGTACTGTGAATTCAACTGAAACAGACGACTACCTCCATTCTATCAGTACAACAAAAACAAAAAAAAAGGGTTTTATCTCCTCCTCTGTGAATAAAAGTGACCTCACTCAGAAACAGCAGTGGATTCCAGACTGAACCAAAACACGTCACACCCTTGCTCAAAAGACGTACTTTCTCAGTAAGATTGTGGCATCAGTAAAAAGAAACATGCATGTGATTTGAAACAACGATTTAAATTAGTAATACTGAGATTTGTTGAACTGTCAGAAGTATTGTAAAACTGTTTAGTACCGAAGGGAGACGATCGCTTAAACTTGCCGTTAACGGTGTTCACAGCCCTTGTTCATACTGGTATATTGTAGTGAAGATACAAAACAGGTGTCATACTTTGTTCGTTAAATTGTGAATAACTTTCCTTTAATCACAGTAGTCATCTAAACCCTTTTGGGAATGCGGCCAAAGAGCAGCAGTAGTGTATTTTGCTCAGTGAAGGTGATTTCACTTTTCTCTCAGTATGCTTCAGAGTAGCTTATGTTTACATTAAAAAACGTTCCATTTCTAGATCCATCTGTAGATAAAAGTAAAGCTTTTGTAAATTATAAGCTTAGACTGTCACATCATTGACCCCAGGCCAGTCCTTTACTGGTACAACCTGATATTGAGCAACTGAGATAGGGCATGACGTATTTTGTTTAATTTCTAAGGCCCCTTAACTCAAAATCTGTGGCAGTTTCACAGAATCGCACAAAATTTTCGCACATTCCGTGCCACCACCACGTAATGAGCTGTTACCAGTTTGTGATCATTTCACGGAATTCTGTGTGACCAGGCTGCACCAGCATTTGGAACGTGTTTGCATTCATATTAAGGGGCTTTTGTTAGTGATATTGGCAAGTGTTATTGGCTGAGTTAGGCCACGTCTACACCTACCAAAACAATCTCCCCCCCCCCCCCGTCTTCCCTGGCATCGTGTCAAGAATATCTGCGTCCAAACGGATCCATTTGTAAATGACTCAACACGCTACTTCATATTCCAGACCTAATAGGTGGCGCTGTTTCTGCTACAGAAATTCACCAAAAAACGAAGAAAAGGCGGAGCATGCGCATAAAGTTTGCGCGCTGTATACAAACGGACAGTAGAAGAAGAAACCAAACACAAGAAGAAGACGACGAAAATGGATAGTGCAAGGAAACCACAAGCGTTTGTGCGGACCGACAGTGAAGCCGAACTGCTGCTGCGACTCACACTCGGTCCAAACGAAGACGCAAGGGAGGCGGTTTCAATTTTTTTCACCCTGGGACCAGGTTTCAAAAAAGTGCGCCTTCAGGCAGCGCGTTTACAGGATTCGTTTGGACGATCGGCCAAAACGATGCAAAACATGTGCGTTTACACCAAAAAAGCGTTTCCGCGTGGATGGTCCCTGAGATTCTGCTTGCTTACTACGAGGCACGGCAAATAAGTAGAAACAAACAAAGCATCTCTACGCAGCAGAAAATGCAATGCGTATGTGTCCTCCAGTTTTAGACATACCGTAGGCTGGGGAGCACATTGCTGCTGTCCACTGCTTTGAATTAAGTTTGGAGTAAAGACAACAGGAGCAACAGGAGACAAATCACACAGAATCCGCTGGTATGTTTTGTCTAGGACCAACACATCCTGCTTCCAGGCAGTAAGAAGCCCTTTTCCCACAATTCACACTGCAACTGACGGCTGAGTTAGTGTGCTACTGTGCTATAAAGCAAAAGGCCGCACTGCCTCTATATATATTACACACCACTGAAGAGGCCTGGATACTTGCAAAGTGGGAAGCATATCTGGACTGACTGCTTAGACATAAAACTGTCAGCTCATCTTGAAAAATAAAACAGCCACTGTTTCCTCAGAAGAGAGCTTTGTTGCTGCATTATTGTGTTAACAAACACAATCGGACCATAGGATAGTACAATTGAAGAATAATTCCACATTATTACAACGCGCTTCTTATTGTCGGCGGGTTTGGACATCATTTCTATTTCAAGGAGTTGTGTTGATGCCTGTTAATAAAGCAAACTCCCCAACCAGTGTCAACGTAATTGACTGTTTTGTCAGCTGATGACAACTGTGGATTAGCTGTGAATATTTCAGAATTCTTGACATCACAAATCGTACACACATATATACGTACATAGATACATATACAACATCAGCAAAATGAAATGCAATTGTTTTTTTCAGAACATAATCATGTTGCACTCAACAGCCCTTTGAAAAAGAGCTCATGCACGATCCCAGCATTACGTTAACGTGATTCTAAGGGGACAGGGCTGGCTGTGATGATGTATTTGAGGCTTCCAGTCGTGCTAGGCAGACACTGTGCTTGTGCTGAATGATGCAGCCTCACAGATAGACCCAACAACAGATGCATTGTTCTGACACTGCTGATGGCGTCAAAAGTTGCATTCACTGCTAAAGAGATAGAGTACTAGATATACACAGTAGGGGTAGCTTGCAAGATAGATAAATAAATAAATAAATAAACAGATAACTTGATAAATACTATAGATAGAATGAGAGATAGATAGCTTGCTAGATAGCTTGCTAGATAGCTTGCTAGATAGATAGATAGATAGATAGATAGATAGATAGATAGATAGATAGATAGATAGATAGATAGATAGATAGATAGATAGATAGATAGATAGATAGATAGATAGATAGATAGATAGATAGATAGATAGATCGATCGATCGATCATATGTCTTTCTTACCCAACACTACCACCACGGTTTTCAGCAGAGACATCATGGTATCTCTGTTGCGTCGTGGTCCGGAGCTGTGCCGCGACATCCTCATGGTCCTCTGTCGCACATAGACAAAGATGTGGGCATATAGCGTCACCATGACAACAAAAGTCACTAGGTTAAACACTGCCCAGAAGATCAGGTAGGAGTCGCTGTAAAGTGGCGCCATGTTGGAGCACTTATCAATATTACAGATACAGTTCCAGCCCACGCTGGGGATGGCCCCCATGACAATGGACAGGGTCCAGATTATGACAATCACCACCACCACACGCCGGTTACTCATGCGCGTGTGTAGCTGCATGCGGAACACGGTGATGTGGCGCTCGATGGCGATGGCGAGCAGGTTGGCCACAGACGCCGTCAGGCTGGTATCGATCAAGCCCTGGCGCAGCAGCCACGTGGAAACAGTCAGACGCCTCGTGTTGGGTCCCGTGTTGAACATCAAGTAGAAGTAGGCCAGTCCAGCAAAGAAGTCAGCAGCTGCCAGGTTGGCCATCAGGTAGTAGATGGGGAAGTGGAACCTCCTGTTGACGTAGATGGCGACCATCACCAGAAGGTTGGCGAGCATGATGAAGATGCACACGGTGATGCCCAGGCCCATCACCAGCCTGCTGACGGTGTTCCAGTCAGTAGCAAGGTACTTGCCACTGCGGTTGTAGAAGAAGGCGATGGTCTCGTTGTAGTAACACTGTTCCTCGTCCATGGTGGCAGCGGTGCTTTCTGAAAGGAGAACATATTCGAAATGTAAAGAATAATTGAGCGATTTTTGTGAAGGTTGTTAAACTTTTCATTGGAAAGGTGATGCTCTAAGCAGAGCAGTGTTCCCCCTGTAATCTGTTGGTATATGTAGACGTACAAATGGGGCCATTATATGCCTAAAAGCATACTTTAACTACCATTTAAAGGATGATACATGTTTTGTTTTTTCAAAAACAGTATTTAACTATGTATTTACGTGGATTTTGGACACCAAAACAAAATCTGTGTACACTAAACAGATATGCCTCTGTGCTTAATTTTTTATGTGCAATTTTTATGCTTCTGTCAAGAATGAGTTAAACTATGTTTTCTGGAAAAATGCATATATGCCTGTTTCATAACACTCAACACAAAGCAGCGCTTTAGGAAACATATGGACTTAAGCCGGTTCCTGAAACATGGAAAAACAAAAATCCCCTTTGGATTTAGACTCAACATGATTAGTAGCCATTTGTGTGTGTGTGTGTGTGTGTGTGTGTGTGTGTGTGTGTGTGTGTGTGTGTGTGTGTGTGTGTGTGTGTGTGTGTGTGTGTGTGTGTGTGTGTGTGTGTGTGTGTGTGTGTGTGTGTGTGTGTGTGTGTGTGTATGTGTGTATGTGTGTATGTGTGTGTGTGTGTGTGTGTGTCTCTGTCTGTCTGTCTGTCTGTCTGTCTATATTTGCTGTATGAATAAACTCCAGTGTGATATGAAACTGAAACATGTTTTTTCCATCTGTTGAAGTTTTTACGGGTGTTCCAGCTTTAAAAAAAAAAAAAAAAAACTTACACACACACATAAACAATGCTCACAGGAACATGTGTGTGCATGTGTGCGTGTCTGCGTGTGTACGTGCATGTGTAAAATAAGCAACAGTCCCACAAAGATGCTGGCTAGTCCCTCTCATACACCCCAGACCGGAAACAGGACCTCAGGGCTAGAGTAGGGGAGATTGTGTGCGTGTGTGTGTCTGTCTGTCTGTGTGTCTGTGTGTCTGTCTGTCTGTCTGTCTGTCTGTCTGTCTGTCTGTCTGTCTGTCTGTCTGTGTGTGTGTGTGTGTGTGTGTGTGTGTGTGTGTGTGTGTGTGTGTGTGTGTGTGTGTGTGTGTGTGTGTGTGTGTCTGTCTGTGTGCGTAAGTAAGACAGAGACAAAGAGAGAGAAGAGGGTAGGGGACGAGGAATGAAAGGAGTATTAGCAGTTCTGCGTCAAAGGCCAGTGTTTTTGTGGAAATCCTTCTCTTGGTTTTCCTGCCAACATGACCATCCAAATCCTCTAAGACCTTTTTTCTCCCTGCAGTGACACAGCAAAGAAAACTGAACTGCAAACATGAAGGTTTTTTTTTTTTTTTATCCCTCTTGGACTAATTTGCAATGTTGGAAAAACTATCACAACCTTCACCTCTCAAAAAAAAAATCACATGAAAAATAAGGGATACTCCTGAGAAATGAGGCAGTGTTGAAAGCTATGAAAGCTAAAGTTTGCCAAAAATATTTTCTAACTCCTGCACCCTGAACGCCTGAGCAGCTCTAAATCTCAATGGTAATAGCCTGTTTTGACGGCCATGACATACAAGACATGTTACATACTTTAATGTGTTAGTTTTGCCGGTAGCAATAACCCATAATTTAGTTCCTGACTGTGCTTTTGTTCCATAGAGCCCCATGCTATAAATTCTAAATTTAGCCCATTTTTTAACCATACTCGAAGCCAAAAGCAATACTGTCCAACTATACCGTAGACTGGCTCAGAATGTTGGCAGTGCACAACATCTTTATGTTCCTTAGCCAAAACGGGTGTATATTAGGCATGGCAGGGCACCAATAACAGTATAAAGGAAGTCCTAATCAATTAAATAAACACATTTCTTGGTTCTGTTCATATGTCCAATTTCCTGAGGCGAGCTGATAAGGGACTCCATCTGCGGCCATGTTTGCTGGGAGTGGCTGTAAAATGTTTTTTTCATTCACTGAAATAGCAACGGTCCATTCTATTAGATGTAATTATTGCTCATATTGTACAGCTCCAGACTAGCCGGATGTATCTGCTGAATATCTGCATGTTGATTTCTTAGGGGAAACGTCAAACATTAAACACAGGCCGGATATCATAATAGGGCCACGCTTTTTTGTATTATTATGTGTTTTTGGCATGGTTGCAGAACAGGCAGAAGGAGAAGAACCCAGTTCAATAATTTTATAAACAAAAGCGAGCACAGCCGGTAACAAACAAATCTCCAAACGCATCAACGCAGGTAACACGTAGAAAATAAAAAAAAATGACAAGGGAAAACTAGGCAAACTGAACACTCCAGGAAACTAGACTCCAGGAAACTAGACACTGGAGCGACGACAAACAAAGGGCGCACACAGACTGAATACACAAGGTAACGAGGGTGGTAACGAGGAACAGGTGACATGAGGGCTGATGAACAGGTGAAACTCATCAGGGCAGGCCAGACGCCTCACAAAAGGCGGGAAAACACACAAGGCAGGAAGTGAAGTATCAGAAAGGAGGTGGGAATACAAAAACAAAACAGGAAGTAATGACTGTCAACTAGAAACATAACGTAATCAACAGACCGGGATGTGTCAGTTTTATTGACTAATGTTCGCACTAGGAACATAGAAATCTAGTCATTATTTTTCTTACAAGACCACACAAAAACATGAACGCTCATTCAAAGAAGTTTCCCAGTTTTTCTTAGAGCGTCTTAAAACCATAGTCAAGTGCTCATATGCCTCGTATACTCGGACAAAACAAACGGTTTTTGTTTGCTGTAATTATTCCTGCTGTCCATTCCTCATTAGCCAACAATGGGAAGGACAAAATCCACAGTCCTATTCAAAAGTTTTTCTGCAGTTAATATGAGGCTTCAGCAATTTAAAAAATTTCAAGATTTATTTCAGTTGCCCGGCGTCACTAACCCTAACAACCGCGGTCCTGCATAAGCTGTGTCATGACAGTGGTTAACAACTAGTTCAAATCAATCCAGGGTTTCCCAATCCAGCGACGCACGCGTTCACATATAGGAGGCGGTGTTTGCACAGCATGACCAATCGCAAACATTTACCAGAGCCGCATATTTTACATAAGAAGAGCCAACTATAATTCCGAGCAGGTTAGGTGTTCAGCATAAGTTACCACAGTGATTTGACCCGGTAACAAGTGATCCACCGTTGTGATACACAAAACCCTGGGTTGAACCTGAAGTTACCTCGTTAACGCCAAATCTTGCTTCGTAGCACAGGCCTCACGTCCAGTGCCTCCTCCCCTACCGCCATCTATTTTGCAAAAGAACCGTTGCTGCATCGGTAGCTTAGCATCATCTAAGACAATTGTCATTGGATGCACGTACAACCCAGAGCGTTAACATTACATAATACATTAAAAGGAATTCATCTTTATGCCGATTGTATGCCTCCATGTGCATGAAGTGTGTCAAGGCCGGGTTGAAAAGTGGCGCAGGTCAATGTTCTAGAAATGAACTGCTACATTTGTGATGGTGCACAGAAAACAGCCTTTTCCTGTCTGTGATGGGTTTGTTGTTTCCCTTTGGTGTCTGTAGTGATATTCTAATGTCAGAAATTAACTGATCAAACATGCATGTAATTATGAGGTTTGTAAGTACTTCTCTCCAGAGGAAGCCAACCATTAAGAAGCAGCGAAAGCAGCCGCTGAGTGACAGCAGCAACACTAACGCAGGATAGATCCTCAGTGAGGGAGTATATGACAATAACCACCGCAGATGAAAGCCCATTTATTCTGCTTGTCATCTGCGGTTTATGGCCATTAAACGTCTGGAGGGAGCAGTCATTGGGGCATTAGATGCCTGAGGCCAGTCGTCAGTACTAGAAAGTAGAGGAAGTGTCAGTGGCCTCTCAGCACACATTCCCAACACTTTCATCAGAGCCTTGGAGCCTGCAGAGAAAGATCCTGTCATTGTGTGTGTGTGTGTGTGTGTGTGTGTGTGTGTGTGTGTGTGTGTGTGTGTGTGTGTGTGTGTGTGTGTGTGTGTGTGTGTGTGTGTGTGTGTGTGTGCGTTTGCAACAGCCAGTGGGTGGGTGGGTCTGGTAAAAGGGAAAGATGGAGCAAGAAAGAGGACACATAAAGAGGGGATTTTTGAAATCTGTGTTCCTGCACCTGGGCGTGTACATGTGCACTATTAAAGAGAAAGAGAAAGTTTGAATGACTAAGTCATTAAAGCATTTTGGTGTCTGTGTGTGAGCAGGAGAGGAAAGTTCGGGAGTGTGTGTGTACAATGTGTTGAACCCCGGGTGTTAAAGACAGAGAACAAAATGCTCACTGTGCTTGAGTGTGTGTCGACACACACTCTCTCCATGCATGTGTGATCAAGTCTGGCTGTGTGGAGAGAGTGGTGTGTGTGTGTGTGTGTGTGTGTGTGTGTGTGTGTGTGTGTGTGTGTGTGTGTGTGTGTGTGTGTGTGTGTGTGTGTGTGTGCGTGTGTGTGTGTGTGTGTCCGTCCAACGGGCTATGAAAGGACCACCCTGGAATCCATACAAGTGAGGTCATAACTCAAGCATCAGCGCCAGGGCTGCATCCGTATATTCATAACATGCGCCTAATTCACTCACTCACTCTCTCTCTCACACACACACACACACACACACACACACACACACACACACACTCTCTCACTCACACACACGCACACACACAATTATCAAAGTCTCTCTTTCTCTCTTTTACTCTTACAATCGTACACACTTTGTCTTTTGTTTGCCAATGAGCAAACACACACATCAGCTTTAAATATACTACTTAATAAATATTTAATACCGGTTTGATTTTCATGTTTTCATGACACTTCCTTACAGGATGAGATAACAAGACCAAAAGTGCCACTTCCAGCTGCTGGCAACTGCAAAGCTCATTACACCCCACATTATGCATGTTGAAATCGGCAAATCTTGAAGATGGGGTGAAGATAAGATAATGGACTCATTGAAACCAAAAGGTTTATAGAACTCTTTAAAATAGATTATGAGGCATCTTGAGTGCAAACTTTACTTTTTGATTTTGGGAGAGCTGGAGTGCCAATAATAGATCTCCTTCCTGTCATGGCAGTGTAGGTTTTTCTGTTATTTTTTTGTGTACACGTGGAAAGTTTGGCTCAACAGTGGTGCCACGGGACCCACAAATATAGTCATGAGAAATTTGATGGCATCATGGAATATGTTGTTAAAACCTGGGAACCTGGCCTGAAGTTGTGTTTCTTTCAACTAAAGAGGTGGATAGACAGATGTAGCCCTCTATGGGAAAGGAATAGAGCAAAGTAATGTAACATTATAGATTGTTGGAGTGGATGAATGGGTCAATGAATTTCTGACTTTAAAGGGATACGCCACCGTTTGTTGAAATAGGGCTTATCACGGTCTCCCTTAGCTGTAGATACGTGGGCCAACGCATTTTTTTGTGCATGCATTGTTTTAGTCCGGTGCCACAACTGCAGCACCACCGCTAGTTATCTTAGCGTAGTGAATGGAATCCTGTGTTGCCGGTTAGCATGTTGTGAGTAAAAGTGAGCCAACAAAAGACAAAAAAAAAAAAATGCGTTGGCCCACCTATCTACAGCTAGGGGAGACCGTGATAAGCCCTATTTCAACAGTGCATCCCTTTAACACGAGAGATAGCTGTTAAACATTGGCTTATTTTAACCATGACCGGCAGTCGTTCCCTGACCGTAACCACATGGTTATTACTGTAACCATGATGACAAATGTCCCCTAACCTTAACAAAGAAATAAATCTAACCCAAGCCACGATGTTTCCCTAACCTTAACAAAGTACTTATTTCAACCCAAACCTTTCCCAAACACCCCTAGCCAAGTTGTGTTTGTGCCGAGTCCTAACCAAACTTTGACCATAGCGCTGTCACATCATAAAACAGATTTGTAACCGTTTTGGAAGGCACAGAAATGATGTCATACTGCCGAGAAGAGCGTCAGAAAATGCTTCTGTGTTGTCGCTTCTGTGTGACTCTGTAAATTATAGTGTGGTCTAGACCTACTCTATGTGTAAAGTGTCCCGAGATAACTTCTGTTATGGTTTGGCACTATAAATAAAATTGAAATGATTGAATTGTGTCATTTTAGAGGGCAGTTACAAATGACTTATGTTGTGCTTTCATTTGGAGGACTTGTTGCAACAGCCATTGTTGACCGAGCCTAAATCTAAGATCAACAGTGGGCTGTGCTCTATCACTCCAACCATTTAATCATGGTTGTGTCTATTGCTCTTACGTATTATTACAAACATTATCAGCATTTTCAATTGTATCTATTTTCCTTGTTGTTTTGTTTGTACTTCCTGCCATGTTCAAATATGTGTAACAAAATTTAAGCGTGACTGTGCTGTAGGTCTAAATGTCCTTTGTGTTTTGTAGGGTTTTGTAGATATTCTGATGTAGACATTTTGAGATATTGCTAATATCTGATAGCAAGTCTAGTTTCCAAAGTTTGCCTTGTTTCAGTGTTAGATGTCGGTAATTTAAATATCTGATTTAGTTAGTGCAATGCCAATTACCTTTAAAGATAAAGGCCTGATGGCCAAAAACGTTTTGTCTGATTGTCTTTTGTAAATGCAGTAGTAGTCCACACGTACATGATCATTTTTTAAAACAGGGTTTTACCTTTGTCCGTTCTTTAAAAAGCAATCCCATCCAGACATGCACTGTTTAAAAAAAAAGTCTCATGAAGATGCAAAAAGACAATTAAAGAGCTGTGAAGATGCGTGCCAAGCCAAGAGGCGGCAATATAACCCCAGTCGCACAAAGAAGGAGAAGACGTCCAATTAGAAACCTGATAAACAGCTGTTACTGAAAGACCGCTACCCACAGAAGTTGGACCGTCTCCTCCAAGGCCGGCAACATTGGCTCATTTGTGAGGCCTCACAAAGGAGATGATGATGATGATGATACAAGCCGAAAACTTGTAGCTGTATGTTTTTTTGTATCAATATAGGATTGTCTTCAAATATATCGATCATCCAGAATTGCTGTATCATGACATTATCGGTATCGTGAGCCATGTATCGTGTATCATAACGTGTGGTACCCTGTGATTCCAAACTGTGTAATGATACACACACAAACCGCGTTTCTAAAAGTCTTCAACCTGTCCAGAGCTTTCCAAAAGCTTGGCTTACAGTGACCTAAAACGACGGTTGTGTGTGGATGAAAGGCCGCATAAAAAAAAGCTTTTAAAGTTTTTAAAAACACCCGTCTACTTATGGACTAGTTTGAGTCATCGTTGGTCTAACACATACTGAGATAAACTGACTGGATCCAGACAGAAATTGAATAAACTTCAGACAGTAACACAAACCGAGTCTGCTCTAAGTTTCTCAACAATCCATCAACCAACCGTCTGGTTTGCTATTGTTAATAATACCGTCCTGAGAGGAATACAGCTTTAAGGGGGAACACCACTGGATTTCACGTTTGACATGTTATTCCTATGCAGAGAGAAAGTCTGTATTAGAGAACATTTACGAGACTATCAAACTGATGTAGAGTTTCACAGGGAAAAATGAGGAGTTCCTCTCGCTTTGGACCTGAGAAAAATTTAATCATATGGAGCTGATTTGGATGTTAAAGTTCAAACAAATATGCTAATGTTTTATAACACCGAAAATGTTCTTGCATCTCACGGTAAAAGGTTGGCTCTGTGGTTTCTACCTCTGGAAGAATCTTTCATTTTCATAAAAAGTCAGTTATTATAGCTATGCATAAATTATCATACTGAATTATGATTCCAGTGTACACATCTGGGCCATGATCGTGATTTTGAAAGATGTTGAACTATTTTTAGGGCATAAAATAAAGCAGCCGAATTGCAGAGTTCAGCTGTCCAGCGCTACTCAAACCAGACTTTGATGTGAATAAGTTATGAGTAACGGAGGAGGTAACATCTGAAAGTGATAGAAAGTCTCTTCACTGAATGCTAGCGGACTGTCTGTAGACTCTGAAACTAATACCTCAGATCAGTTAGTTAACAATTACCTCATTTGCCAATAAGTAGGCTTAAGGTTAGAAACATCCGGTGACAAATTGTCATTGTTCATCCATGCGTTTGTATTGACTTTCACGCAAGCGACTTCACACTTTATATCCACCGACGTCAAATTTTCCCTGCCTGCAAAGCTGCTAAGAAAACTGGCTACCATCCAGTGAGTTTATATCTTAAACATTCTTCACATGGTGAATTTGAGTGACTGAAATGACCAGGATGTGATGCAGTCCTGAGTCAGGGCTACCTTGTTTGTCTGTCAGTGTCAGAGCTACTGCCTCTGATTGGTTTAACAAGAATGATTTACTTTCCCGAGATGATTTACGAGCTACGTTCCGTTGCAAACAGGGTATAAAGATTTACATTCCGAATGTAAGATAAGATACACCTTTATTGATCCTCAGTGGGGAAAGTTGGTTGTTGCAGCAGTACAATAGTAACAACAGAAATAAATACAGATAAGTAGGCTATAGAAAGTAATAAATAATACCAGGTACGAAAACTAAAATATAGAATAAAATGATCCACAAATTCCCACTTGGCACTGTTGTGGCAACATGGATATTAAATGTATGACAACTGAAATTAAGAAGACTTATAACTTCCAAAACGTCTTCCATCTCTCCTCTTTTAAAAAAAAAAAAAATTTGAATCTGCCTTCACCGATCCTAATTTGCATGTATGTTCCACACATCATTCTATTCCGTTGGCTTTCTTTCTCCTCTCAGCCTCCGCCTGGTTTCCCTGTACTCCATCAACATCTTCACACTGGCGCTTTCCTCCTTTTTCTTCCTTCTCTTCCTTTTCTCCTCTCACCGTTTCACGTGAAATCCTTGCACCTCACCCCCACTCAATTATTCTCCAATCTATTTTCCTTTCCTCTCCTCCTTAGATTTCCCTTTCCATAGTTGCTCCTCTCTTCCTCACCTCTCCCTTTTTCCGCCCTTCTCCCCCTTTTCCCTTTCCGTCTCCTCTCCCCTTAACTCGTTCCACACTTCCTCACTTCCTCTCCTCTTCCCTATAACATCCCTTCTCTTCTCTCCCTTCAGCTCATCTTCTATCACCTCTCTTTTCCTCAGCTTTCCTCTCATGTCTCCTCCTCTTCCCTTCACCCCCCCCCCCCCACCTCCTCTGTGCCAATTTTACACACAAAGTGCCCATTGTTTCCATACTCCCACCCCAGAAAGCAGAGAAACAGGGGCCTGTTGCACAAAAGTAGAATGAAGAAATCCAGTATAACTGAAAAAGCGCAGCTTGACGTGGCTTAATCGGTTACACGTTTGCCGAACCAGGATGAGAAGGTGAAGCTGTGTCAAGCCAGGTGTAGATAGCTGGGATAAGTGCATGTCCACGGCTTTCGTAAATAGACCACGGTATCGATCACAGATTTACTGATGCAGAAATGAAAAAGACGTGTGCTCATATGTTTCACCCACTGAGCAGCTTCTAATGGAAAATTACGAGGAGGTGAAACATATAATATGCAAAAAGGGAAATACGGCTGCTGTTATCAAACGGAGAGAAAATGCCCGACAGACAATAGCGGACCGACTGAATGCGTAAGGATTTAAAAGGATTTACTTACTAGTCACTCCACATTTTTACAAAGTTGTACACTCTGTTTTAATTGCTTTAATATGCTTGTTTAATGTGTTGGTTTTATTGCTGTATCTGTTATGTGCTAATTGTGCTGGTTTTACTGTAAAGTGTCATCCAGTAGCCTGTAAAGCACTATATAAATACAATGTATTATTATTAGGGCTGTCAGTTTAACGCGCTATTAACGGCGTTAACGCAAACCCATTTTAACGCCGACAATTTTTTTAACGCACGATTAACGCATAGAGAGAGCAACGGGATCTGTTGGATCTGTTAGTCCATTTCTTTAACTGTCTATGGCCACGCCATGTCCCGCCCTACGAAGCAGCTTGATTGGTTGGGGTTGGGCATTTCACCTCGAGTGGTTAGGATAGTGGATTGGTCAGGGGATAGGACCTGAACAAATGGGGTTACGTTACCTTGGACGCCTGGCCAATAGTAATGATTGAAGGGCGGGTCGCAGACCGGAAACAAAACAGACACAAGCCGCGGACGGTTTGGGCTTGTTTGCGAGCGAGCCGCGTAGCTTGTAGGCTCGTGACGGCGATTAGCTTCGAAGCGAGCGAGTAGTGACTCTACAGTCAGTGAGAGAAACAAAGTGTCTCCTCTGTTCTGTCTGACCACGGTGGGAAACCTGGAGCAGGAAAAGTTACCCCTCTCCTTGATTTTACGTTGTTTATGGAGAAGGACAACCAGGAAATGAGTCGGGGGAAACCATAGTCGCTATGACGAGCCATGCTCGCCTCAGGCATGAGGCAGTACTATCTGCAATGGAAAATCGAGGTAACAGTGTTACATTATGTGACAGATTATTAGCTCCAAGTGAGAATGTTAGTGTGAAATTGAACACTACGTATATGCCAATGTTTTCAATAAAAAAAAACATTTGCACAAAGCAGCTGATCCACTTTTCCATGTTGATAAGAGAATTAAAATGAAAAAATATAATGACACAAAAAGAAATCAAGGGACATTTAGAATAGATAAAAATGTGCGATTAATTGCGAGTTAACTATGACATTAATGCGATTAATTGCGATTAAATATTTTAATCGTTTGACAGCACTAATTATTATTTATTATTATTATTATTTAGCCTACTTACTTAAAAGTGAGCAGAGGGAATTAATGTTCTTCTGGGAATTTCTACTTTTCTACTTTCTACAATTAATGTTCATACAGAACAAACATGACTGGACAAAAACTAGAAAAAGAAGTGACTTCAATACACACTGTAAGCATATCTGTAAAACAATGTAGCCTATTATTCATGCTTTTATTCTCACTCCCAAGCTCGAAGATGGCAAGTGACAGCACCAAAATAAAAAGATTAAGAAGCTTTGTGGCATTCCAACACATTCTCACTCCCATCTCGTAAAATACGGACATTTCGTCAGGTGCCAATTGTCCAATTGTCGTCGTTATTGACGCTAAAAGTCCCCTTTTAGTCCGCTGCACGGCATCCCCCCTGCCTCCCCCCCGCCTCTCCACGTTGCACGCGGGGCACATTTCACGGGGACAGGCATTGTCCCACTTTATCTCCGGGTGCCAGTGCAACCTTTTCTTACCATCTAAACAACTGCAATAGTCGGATTTAAATCAAACCCGTGACAGCAATAGTGAAAAGTAATGCATGTTAATAAAAATAAAGCAGAACACATTCAGAAGACGACGGAATAACTGTTAAACACGTTTATTTCGGATCTGAGCGGCAGCTGATTTAACACGTAAGACTCCAGGATTAATCTTAGCCTGGCTGTTAGCCTGCACTGGCTAGCTGCAAAGAATAAATCTCCATGGTTACTTGACTGGGTTTAATTCAACCTGCTTTTGTCAAAAGTCAAAGCTAAATTCATCCAGGATAACTTGAATATCCTGGCTTAATTCCTTATCCTGGTTTTGTGCGACAGCCCTCAGGACTTCTACAACCCAGAATACACACAAGCACGCACTCACACAGACATAGGCCTTCATTCTTTAACTTTCTCTTCAACATCATGGGCGAGTGCACACAAACCACACACCCTCACACTCGCACATAGTCTCAAACAGTTGCTGCCGAGCAGCAGAGCTCAGTACAAGGGCTGGATTGAGAGTTGGTGTTGAGTCATGTGTGACTGCCGCCGTGACGGGCTGATTCACGGCTTGTCAGTGAATGATACCCCACCAACCACTTAAGCGCTTCCATCTCAGCGCACAAAGACCCAAACTGACACATGTTCAGTCATTAAATGTGATGACTAATAATAGAATAAAATAGAATGTGATTAGTCTTATAAACTACACCCTATTAGGTCTGACTGGAATAGAATATATTTGAATATAACATGAATTAGTAACATGAACATGACCATACTTGTCTAGAACAGAACTGAAGAGAACATGATTTGACAAACAAGACCAACGCTGCGTCCAAAATCGCACTACATACCACACTATATGCGTACTGTCGTTCAAACAACCAGTCTGGCTCAACGGAAGTATATTTTCGTGATAACTGCTTCAGAGATCGGAGGTTCCTTATTCTTTCGCTCTCTGTGTGGTGCCATTCTTAAAACCCCTCCGCTTCTGGAAACAGCAACAAACTTCAAACTAGCAAGCTACATGCAAGTTTTGAAGAAAATTTTAGATTGTGTAAAAAAGGCAGGCCTGCTTGGTTCTTTCGGGGAATGGTTGTAAAGATTTACAAAGAATATGTTTACAGCATTTACTCTCTGGGAAACTGGTACTTTGGGGACCGATTTGTGGGAGTGCTTTGGACGAATTACACACGGTGATACACTGGTAAGAGCAGATTACGTTTAACCATGTATCCAGCTAATTTAAATAGCTAACGTTACTGTATTGTGTTAACTTTGTTGTATGTGGCATTTTGCTGGGTGCAAATGTTCCACCAAAACAAGTTCCTTCCCGAGACCATTTTATAGAGCCACAGTCGCTGCGTCTGGAGCAGTGCCATGTCATTTCTCCGACGCTCCATTATTTCGATCTCTCAATGACCCGAAAAATTCCCTTTTGTCCTACAGCCCACTCATCCAATGTCCACCAGCAAATCCCGCTATGGCCACGCCAAGACCCGGCCTTCAATGGCATTTTTTGGCCAGGCATCTATGCTTACGCAAGGTAACGTAACCCCATTTGCACAGGTCCTATCCCCAACCAATCGAGCTGCTTCGTAGGGCGGGTCTTGGCGTGGTCATAGTGGGATTCGTAATTTCGCCACCAGCGGGACATCGGACTACTGGGCTGTAGGACCAAAGGGAATTTTTCGGGTTATTGAGGGGTCGGAACAATGGAGCGTCCGAGAAATGGGCATTCCCCGTCTGGAGCTTAGCTTATTGTGATTGGTTAAAAGAACAACCCAGTGCATTCTGTTTTTCCTATCCCAGAATGTATGTGTGGTGTAACCAGACCTTACTCCACAGCGCTGTGGAGATAGGTCTGGAAATGTGAGAATATCATTCAACACACTTTTGTCTGAATCAACAGTAGTACTGTATGTATCTTTTAGGATGCACTGAGCTGTAATTACCACATCACTTCCTGAGTGCCTCCTTGCCGGTTGGAGACGCATAACCATGATAACCCTTGCCAACCTCAGCTCTACCAGAATCTGAAATACCTATTTGACATGACTCGACATGAATAGATTAGAATAGAATTAGGGTAATCTATCTATTGTAGAAAAGGCACAAAACTTAATCGAACTTCACAGCAACTATTTAAAAAAAAACGTGCACTTCCAAGGATGATACTAAGGAAACCACACTACGGGAGATCGAAGAAGCCGCATTTCATCACACCACCAACAGAAGCTTCTTCTGGAGCATTTAGTCAGGGATGTGCTCTGACAAAATCATGTTTTATTCCGCAGGGAGAAGGAGTCAACATGCTAAATTACACACATCTCCGTAGAGACAGGCTGAGTGGCTTTCACAGTGGCTTCTGGTTTTCCAAAGACACTCAAAGCAATGTTTTATTTCTTAATAACAGCCAATCATAAATAACATCTAAAAGCCTTTTTAATTTGGCTATAAATTCTTCCATGGATCATAGCTCGGGAAAGCCTAGAGACAACCAAAATCCAACTCATGGGTTATTATCTGTGGGGAAGTGTATAACACACTCTTTCATCTTGTAAATGTCCAACTAATAAGCTTCTTTGCTTGAAGGTCTTTCTGCTATGATCTTTTCCACATGTTATGCAAAGCGGGTTTTTAAGCTAAATGGCAGGAATGGGAAAAAATATATAAGCATGAAATTAATCTTTTTAAAGCCCTCAGAAATGCAGTTTAGAGCAGCATGAGCTCACAAATACATGTACACCACTTCACACCTAAACTAACACACAAAGACACAGTACACACTGTAATTCCACTCAGATCCAACATAGGGAAACACTTGACATCCCTCTGACGCAGAAAGATACAGTATGTGACTTTATACAGATTTGTTGGTGTCATTATTTAACAATGAACGCGTCCAGATAAACAGCCTTAAACCATAGGTGTCAGGTTGCTGTGCAGTTTATTGTTGGGTGTGTGCAGTCATCCCCTAATGAAATCACACTATTGGAGACAGATTTTACAGATTACATCACCGTCGCTCAGATGCAATATGGGATTGCGTCATTGCGGCCTGCAGAGATTTCAGGGGTTTGACTCAAAAGCGTTCTTCAAATTCATCACTAAAGGAATGCTCCGGGACTGTCGCTTGTCAAAATCCCCTAATGCTGCATCATGAAATGAAAACATAAGCTTGCATGCATTTTCAATGCACTGAAAGTAAACGTGAAAGGGTTTTGTATATATGCAATATGCAGTACAGTGAAAACATATTTCATGCAAATACATTTTGAAACAACACAATTGAAAATTGTGAAATACAGCGCAGTCTGTAAGTATTTGGAAAGTGACATGTTGTCACTTTGATTGATTGTTTTGGTTCTATTTCAGCACATTACATATGTGCTGACGTTTAGCTTTGAGGTGAAATCCCCAAATTTTCAACACACAGACAAGACAACCAAAGAGTTTCTATGGTCAAGCAGTGGAATGTTGTTGACCAGCCAAACCAGTTACCTGACCTCAGTCCAACTGTGCATGTTTCACTTTCTCAAGCCCAGACTCTCTCTTTTTTTATACGTTGTACTTATGACAACAGTATGCCAAGTGCTTCACAAAAATAATAAAAGAAAAAGAGGGAATAAAAAGAGATACGGTGGCTTCTGGAAGTATTCATACCCCTTCACCTTTTGCAATTATAGATGGATTGACAATGCACACACAATAAAGCTTAAATTATATTGTCCGCTCCCAAGGTGGCGCACAACATCGTGGCGTCACGGGATCGCCGTAACTGTTTATACTCGCGCTGGTGGTCGCGGCACTAGTTGCAGTCTTCTCCTGAACAGAGGTGGCGCTAATGAGGAAAGACAACCGACGTTGCTCTTTCTGCAGACTAGAAGAAGAAGAAAAAGATAAACAACGGCAGAAATGGCAGCAGCATTAACGTGAATGCTTCGATATGATTGGATGACCTACTTCGTCAGATCAAGCCTTTCATTCACCATGAAAGAACTCATCTTAACCCAGTAAGTTTACAAGAGAGACTTGCAGTCACTCAGAGTCCTGGCATCCGGTTGCCCAGGAGCTTGTTCATGCTTCCTGTTTCCGGTTTGTCGCTTGTTTGTGGTGCTCGCGCGCTTAAATCCGGGCGTGCCGGCAGGAAATTATGTAATTTTGATGTCACAACGGCGCGCGCCACCTTCAATGCGTCGAGAATATATTGGCCTTAACCCAGAATGGCAAAGGGAAAACATTTGGCAGCAATAGGTAGGTAAGACTCTACTCTAAGCTTTGTGCCTTTGAGTAGTTTCACCCATTCTTGCTGGCAAATCCTTTCATTTCGTTTTATGGTGTTCAGGTCCAGGCTTTGGCTGAGCCATTCAGAGACTTATCCTGAAGCCACTCCAGCATTGTCATCGCTGTATGCTTCAGGTTTTTGTCGTGCTGAAAGGTGAACAGGCTGAGGTTTTGTGCACTCTGGAGCAGGTTATACTTCAATGACCTCGGAGTATTTGGCTGCATTTTGTCTCACCAGAGGGAGAACAATCTTATTGAATACTTATGTAAATGAGAGATTTCATTTATTTTTAATACATTTGGAGGAATATCTGAACATCGCTATGTCATTATGGGTTTTTTCCAAAAAAGGAAATGTAATAAATTCCAAATTAAATCTGCAGCAACAATTACGTGTGATAAAAGTGAATTCTTTCCTAAGCCAGCACTAAACAGTCAAATTGCATGTGTCCATATTTACTGAAGGTTTGGCAGAAGCAGCACTGCCAAAGACTGTGTGCTTGTGCTCATGTATTGTGCATTTTAAAGGTGTTCCTATTTAGAGGTGGAAATATGGGAGGACGGGATTGAAATGTATCCACTGCGACTGATTTAACGTTGTTGACTGACCGCTGCGCCAGAGGAAATCACGTCTGAATTTGAACTAATCTGGGAAAAGACGGTGACTTCATTAACAGTCTTCAGCAATAATAAAGACGAGAAAAAAATTTCTCAGTAAAGAATAATGCATCAAATCTGAAGATGCACATAAGGTCACTTTACAATAGCTTCACGTTCATTACCGCAGCAACACAAGACAAAAGACCAGCAATGCAACAGGCCGTTACTTTTATCTTTCTCTGGAATGCGTACTTGTCCCTACTTTTAATGGCTGCCAGCGGGTCATGATTGAAGCAGCCAATCCAATACTTTTTAAGTCCAGTTAATAAAGGCGTTTTAACATTTTAAGAAAAAACAGGAATCTGCCAACTTGACTTTTCAACCGTCAACTTTTTTGTGGCTCTGACAACATTCATGCTATTTAGCTAGCATTCACTCACATGTAGCCTTCCTCTCGTAGGAAGAAAGCACCCCTTTTTTTCAGTTCTAAAATTGTCTTCTCTTCAACAAATATTCCAACTTCCGCAGCCGAGAATACTCATTTGCACTCTACTCCTTTCTTGACTGCGAAAAATGATTTTAATTCCCTAATCAGATGGACTGCGGCAGGGCTCACTTGCGTCTGTATTTCTTTAGTAACGTACTACACTGTTCACCTGATGTGAGTAATATAAACACGGTCAACTGAAAGTGGAGAGTCAGCAATGTAATCTCATCGTCACTGTTTACTTCACGGCACTCCAAAGTGCTGCACAACAGAGCACCACTGTCCAGTGCAAACCTCAGTGCAACACTCAATACAGATGAGTCACCAAGTTCAACTGAACCTGATTCTTAATCTACAGCTGGGCTTATTGTAAAAAAAAAAAAAAAGTCCTCATTCTTGCAGCTTTTGGTTCCTCTTTTGGTACTTCCCATGACTAACTTCAGACATCCTGTACATTATTTTAACCCTCATTACACGCATGCACGCACGCAGGCGCACACACACCCACACCCACACACCCACACACGCACACACACACACACACTTAAAACATGAGGAATAAAGAGTGGCAAGGTGGGAAATGAATGGGATTCATGTCTGAACACCCCTGTGCAGTAAGGGCCACCGCATGTTTCCTTCGCAAGCTGATGCCTCTGCCTCTGGTGCCCGCCAGCATGAGCCTCTGAAATTGTGCCATGGCAGCTTGTGCTGTGGAAATGTTAAACACTTCGGTAAGCCAAGATCGTGGTGTGACCATCAGCTGATTAGAACTGACCAATATCAACACCCCAACACTCTGACCAATGACCTTTTGTCTAACTTGTATGGGAAATCATGATGACAATCATGATATGTATGCTTCTCAGTATAGGTGACAGTTTAGATTTAGAGGTCCACCACAGCACATGTTTGCAAACAGCGTCATTGTTCCATCTCCGGGAATGCCATTGCATGCTGTCAAGATACTATAAGCGTTGCTTACATTTGTAACTGGGTGGAGTGCAATGGCAGCTCCAGCAACAATGACAGCACAGACAGCAGTATACGTACACATTCATATTTGCAGGCAGTGAGCGTGAGTCTGCAGAGGAAATGGTGCTCAACAGGTATGACGAGACCTTAAAAACAGACTTGTGCATGGCTACGAACCTGCGGGCAAGTAGGCATGTGCCTGCCTACTTTTCTCTCTTTCTATCTCCGTTTTATTTCTTTCTCATCATCTTTTTTATTTCCTCAGTCCAGTCTCCATTTCCCTGACTCGTCTGGATATGATAAAGACACTGCAGGGCTGTGAGACGTGGTTCCTGCACTCATTTTTCTCAACTCTACTAGCCAACTTGCTAACCAGCTGCTAACTGTTCTCCTAGGTTGTACAACAACTCTTCTGTACATTCTCTAAGAATTATTGAAATGAAGCAACCTGAGAGGGTTATTTTTATGGAAACATTAAATATTCACCAGATATCTCTGATTTTACAGAAATACATGAAATGACCATGGCCTCTTAAAGGTGCTCTAAGCGATGTCACGCGTTTTTTAGGTTAAAACATTTTTTGGCACATACAGCAAACATCTCCTCACTATCCGCGAGCTGCCTGTCCCCTGAACACACTGTAAAAAACACTGTAGACAGCCCAGGCTCCACAAACGCCAACGAAAACAAATTGTGCCAACCTGCACCGCCAAACATAACAAACAGTCTTCCAGCATTCCAGCCAATAACCGACAAGAAAGAGGGAGGGAGAGGGGACGGGATGATGAGGAAGGCGGGGCGAGCTACCCTCGTTTTGTTTGAAGTAAGAAGTTTGCAAGAAGTGCCGTCACCCAACATTGCTTAGAGCACCTTTAACACGACATTATGTGGTGGTGGCAGGTAATTCAAGTTAAAATGACGTGCCAGAAGCACGGAATAAATGCCAATAGAAAGTCAAATAGGATCTGTTGTCGTGGTGGACACACGTGTTTCGTGGTCCAACACAGCCCTGTCTCAAAGTCTGCGTAGGAAGGAGCTCGGAGTGGATGGATGGGTCAAACAAACACGGGACTTTCACCTTAGGGGCCCTTGTTCGTGTCCTGTGTGAAACCAAAAGTTTTCATTAACTTTTTTTTAACTTATGTAGGGGAGTTAAAGTAAATGTCTTGCCATTCCTAAGCATACAGTAAAGCAAAATCTTTCCTCTGCATGATTTAACCCATACTCTCGTTAAAACCCAACTCCAGCTGTTTTTGCCCTGGGCGCTGACAGGAGCACTAATCTAACATACATGTTTTTGGTGGTGGCAGGAAACCGGAACACCCGGAACAAAACCTATGCCACCCACCCACTTGCATACTCCACACAGTAAGACCCAGACCGGGGATCGCGTGCAGTACTCAGCAGTGCCAACCACTAAAGTCCGTACTAAAGTCGTGTCACATGTCGCAGCCTACTGAACTTACTTACTTATTTTAACCCAAACAATGTTCTTTTCCTAAACCTAACCAAGTAGGTTTGTTGCCTAAACCTAAATTGTTTCCCTGGCACCAGAATGTCATTTTAACAAAGTGCGTGCCACCGCTATTTAATGCGTTGTGACTCTTTTTAAATATTTCTGTGAGATCAGGTTGGATGTAGCATGTGACCACTGGAACACATGATAAACAATTCCCATGATGGCTCCCCACATGTTATCATCCCAACATACAGTAACCACATTATAAGATAACAATGTCAAAAATGTCTACTATCCTAAACTGTATTTTCTGTGTCACGCACACACACACACACACACACACACACACACACACACACACACACACACAATGTGTCATCAAACTGACAAGAAACGCTCCCTGTCAAAACCACAATTTTGTTCTCACATTGTTAAAACTGGCTGAAGAGTTTGATAAGGACCTATGCTTCAACATGTATATCTCCTTGTGCAGAACCACGTATCTGACAGCCAGCAGAGTCTCCAGTACTTCCTCATTAATATACCACAGCCAATAAATAAAATCCTACAACAGGAGGTCTTCAACAGTTAGGGCCCATTCACTCCAGCAAAAGGCGATGTTGCGATTCCCCACAGTGTTGTGCGGCGGCGGGAAAGTCGCTAAAAAGGCCCATTTGTGTGACGTCCTGTTGTGTTCTTTAATCTCCCAATGTAGAACAAGTAGACTTTATATTTCACAATTACTGTTTTCCGTCAGATCGTTTATAGGGTGCCATGTCATTTCTCTGACACTCCATTGTTCCGACCTCTCAATAACCCCGAAAATTTCCCTTTGGTCCTACAGCCAACTACGTCCAGTGTCCATGATTACGCAAGGTAACGTAACCCCATTTGTACAGGTCCTAGCCGCTGACCAATCGGCTATCCTAACCTTAACCACTTAAGGTCATATGCCTAACGCCAACCAATTGAGCTGCATCGTAGGGGGGGTCTTGGCATGGCCATAGCGGGACTTGTAATTTCGCCACCAAAGGGACGTGGGAATTTTTTTCAGGTTACTGAGAGGTCGGAACAATGGAGCGTCGGAGAAATGGGCGGTCCCCGTTTATAGATCTCATCATTTCCGCCCGCACTTGAGCCTGGCCGACCGAACTTCTTTGTGGCAGTGATAGAGACAGCTATGTTTACTACCGTCTCAAAACGCACTGCCAGCTTTGCTGCAGTTTTTTTTACGGCTCCCGCCTGCGGCACCCACCACTGCAGCCTAAATACACTACCTTCATTCAAAATGAATGGGCAGACCTGCGTTTTTGCCGCAACATCTGACGGCCGACGCAGGCAGTGTGAATGCAGGCTTAAACAGACTGGGATAAAACTGTCTGCAAAGTGAAACGAATGGGTGAGGATTTTAACACAGCTTCTCTTTTTGCCAAGTGACATAAGCGTGATAATAATCTCTAAAGGTGTCCTGATAGAGAAATAACAGACAACGTGGTGGAAGTGACTCTCCATCTTGTGCTTTGATTTTCTTCGCCCCCACCTTATTTTTTGAAATTCTGTATTATCAAAACCAAATGGCACTTTGTAAAAAAAAAAGGCCTATTTCCACCCACAGGCCTATTTCCAGCCACCGAGACATATTTTGTTGGATGTCTCAGCACTATATACAATAACTTTTGAATTGATTCCAATGGGTTGAAAGCATTGAAGCACTGCTTATGCACTACCCCTTGTTTTTTGTTCCTAACACCTTGAATTAAAAGAAGTCCAGTTCTAAGCGTAACTTCATTTTGTCCTCCTCTGTTCAAGCTTAGGAGTGGAAGTGTGGACCTTCCAAACCCAATGATTACAAACAAAAATGAGAGACAGCCTCACATTAGTGGCTGTTGACCAACCAGAGGAATATGGGAGATGAGTTTTGCCGTCTGTTGTTACTGTTTTTGGCTGCAGCCGATGGATCGATCACTGTGTGTTTCCGCAACAAGTGCCACGTGACTGCAAACCAAAAGCCTGATCGGGGCCAGAGCTGCGGGGGAAACTACTGTACGTTGTGGTATGACGTGCCTTTAAGACGTGATCGGCCACTAGTTCCATGTTGAGCCGTTGAAGAAGTAGTGGTCTGACCACGGAGTGACACACGAGCAACAAGGGGAAACTGAAGAAGAAACATTTGCATCTATCGTACACAATTCCCCTCAGAAATGCTGGCTGCAGATCTAATAGATTAGACGGCAATGGTTGTACTGAGAAGCTCCAAAACAGCATGAAAACCAGCATGAGTATACATGTAAAGAACACTCAAATCTGCGTGACTTTATTAATAACATTGTCATTACTATTGTCATTATTACTATACGTTTTATGTGTTTTGTTATTTGTGTGTTAATTGATAACTGGAACTACTATTGTGTCTTTATGTCCCTTTGTCATGCGATGCAGGCTTACTCCTTTTGTTAAAGATGGTTTGGGTTAGAGGGGCGCAACGGATTACCAAACTCACGGTTAGGATCAACAATGACATGGTCTTCTGTTACACTAATTGTGCACTGATATTGCTTCTTGTTATTGAAAATGTCAATAAAGAAATTGTTAAAAAAAAAAAAAGCATCTTTGTAACTGTTGTATCTTCACTCTTTCTATAGCTGTTAGAGCTCTTGCTTGAATCATGTTGCCAAAGTGTGACCCTGTTACCTGCATGAATGTGGATACAATCTGGACGCTGGGAGCAAGAATGGGTGGAATGTAGGTACTTAGACGAGGGGGGAGGAGGAACCATGCCTTCATTAATCACAACACAGATGTTTTAAGGACCCGTCCTTTTGACGCATGTCAGAGCTCATGCAGGGAAACATAAAACAGCCATCTTCAGGGGAGATGATAAGTCTTTGCGCTGGGAGGTTTGTTTAGTTTGAGCAAAGGAGGTCAGATGTCAGAGGTATCAGCTTATCCTCTTCGAGCTCTTCAGCTTCTCTCAAGTTGTGGAATAACTTTGGGATGAGTATGTTTTCATAATCCTGTCAAATCTCTCAACCTGAACTTTAAGGACTGATAGCCTGCACTTCTTCCCTGGTTGCTGAGGAAACCACTGAGCTCCTGAGAACTATCTGGTCCAAATGTTTGGAGAGCGGCTGTGTCATTTCCAGGGAAACACAGTGGGACTATCCACTGAAAAGGTCTTATGATACATAAACATTTGGATGGCCGATAAATTAAAAATCAGTTGTGAATTGTTTTGGAAACTTAAGGACTTAAACTCATGCTATATGTGAAGTAAAATATAGTTAATTACATCTAACAGGAGCTCATCCTTGCTTACTTTAAATAATTATTTCTTGCAGATTGCTCTGTACAGTCATGAGCTGGCAAAAAAATGTTTTCTTATCTGAAAACAGTTTCAAACTGCTTTTCTGTTGAAATCTCTTCCTGTCTTCTGTAATCTTGTATCTCCTCGTGTCATAACCCTCTGCAGTTGCTGTGCTCATGGTGAAATGATGAATAATGTGCATTTTATTACATCCATTACTATTAGGATATGGGTAAAAGGGGAATGTGTTTTAGTTTATTGCTCAGAAAGGAAGCTACTTTTTTGCCATTGTGAGTTAAATGCCATCCATCTAAATACGCTTTAATCACTCAAGACTTTATTTGCTTTCGTTCTTAAACATTTGCAGTTTCACATTTGCATTTGGGTGTTTTCAACAAATTGGTAAGAATGACTTAATCATGATCTATTAAAGCAACCAAAGTGGCCATAAACCATAGGTCAGCACACCAAGTGGGCTGCAGCCCTATTTCTGAGGAATTCCTTAATAAGTACTGTAATAATAATTCTTCATGTTAAAAGTGGAAAGGTTAAATGTCTTATATTCAGCGCGAACCTGAAAGACCCTATGCTCTATCCTTCTGTAACTGTTGGATGTGTCTCAGCCTAGTTTAAAGTCGATATGGGAGGACATATTTCAACCAGCAAAGTATTGCAAAGTATTAAGTCAACAGTCAACACATGACTCATTGTGATATATTATTCTGAGAATGTGTTCCATAATTAAAACAGCTTGAAAGCCGTTGACCTAATCTATCTACAGAAGTGTAAATGGTCCTCACACTCCACTATACCATCAAAGCCCCCCCCCTGGAGTTTGTGGCAGTGGGTGGGAGGTAAACAGTGTCCTTGCCATCTCTGCCGAATATCCAAATAAACACACACACACCCACACACACACACCCACACATCATTTGAGCCTCAGATCAGTGTTAATTGGGTAACATCAAAAGGGCAAGGATAGCACGCAGGGAGCATATGGTTTTTTTTGCAGTAGACCTTCATGATCAGTTAAAAGAAACTGATGAATTACAAACTTCAGTTTTTTTAGATGCATGTGGAAATGTAAAAAAGAAAAGCCATGGGATCACCAAACATGTTAAATAATGACCATCAGAGCAAATTTCACAGTGATCTGACCATTTGGTTTGATTTGGGGTTTTTTTTCGTTAAGAGAGATGCTAATTTGTCTTAAAGCATGGGCTTAAATCCCAGGGGGGTCAAGGTGGGTCAGGACCCCCCCCCCCCCCCCCCCCCCGCCCCCCTACTTAAATATCTGTGTAAGTAGTAAAACAATAGAAACCCAAAGAAATGCTTTTTAAGTTTAGAAACATTTTGAGTCCCCCCCTCCCTTGCCTCATAGTGGTTTGGTCCACTGCCTGCTGTACCTTAGGATCTGCACTGGACTCACGGTCACATCCTTTTTATATACTGTCTATGGTCACATCGGGTAGTGACAGGAATGTAGTAAGTAGGCAGCTCAAGGCTATTTTATTCACATTAAACATCGGATGAAGTTTTTCTTTTCTCAAATAGAAATGATGCTGAGTAATTAATGAATTGGTCATGACAAAAAAAGTTTGCTATGTTAGTGTAATATAATGTAACGTTACCTAGCATGTTTTAATAGCTTGCTGGATATAAATGCACCCACTACAACTAACGTTAACACGGCGATAACGGCCTAACATTATGTGTATGAACTGATATTAGGGTTAATATTGAAGATCTACAGTTGTGTTTTGCTCAATATGATGTTAAGTGGCTGATCAGTGGGTTTGCTGTAGTTAAATATATATCCTCTGTCCCAGACTAAACCTAATATTTATGTGGAGGACGCAAGATCACTTTATAATTATAATATGACCGCATGGTGAACCTATGAACCTAACTCATAGACATCTGACGTTAAAGATTTGTGTTGCTGTTGCCCAGATAAAATGACAGAGAAAAGAAAAACAGACATAACATCCTTTTTCAGTGCCCCCAAAACGCCAAGTAAGTAGGCCTACAATAAGTCCTCATATCAAGACAATTTGGTAACATCTTTATAAGAATGGGTGCTTATGGAAATTTCAACGTCACTACGTCACAGGCAAAGGCAACAGAAAGAACTGAGAAACAAGGAGGCCAGGGACAATCAGGTGTAGAGTCTCAGGTAAGTGTGTTGGGCTTAGTTAATATTTTTGGAGGTGTGTGGCTGTCAGGGTTAGCAGATGAGCTGTACCAGTGGCTCACTAATTTACATTATGATCAGCTAATTTAACAAGTGTACAAAAACATTGCATTTCTTTTATATGGGGACAGTAGTAGTATAGGAGTATAATTGTGGCTGTATTATTTGTGTCCCCTTCAAAAATTGCTCTTCAGAAATTCGATGTTTATTGTCCCCCCCTACTGTTAGATCAGATTTACGCCCGTGTCTTAAAGGCGTCAGTAAAGGATAGTTCATGTTATGACCAAAATGGACAGAGATCTTCTTTTTATTCTCGCTATCCTTTGTCATTTTTCCTGTTTTTCCTCACAATTTGGCAAATTTGACAATGTTAACTCTGCAAAGCGATGGTGGAAAGAGGTGGATGGGAGCTTTAACTAAACTGTACTTCTGTACCACCTGTGGGCCCCATCTGCAATCTTCTGAGGAGCATTTAAGTGCTTTAAGTCAATTCTTATCTCTCCTTCAAAGATGCAAGTTTAAGTACAAATTGAGATTTTGGCCTGAGTTTTGGGATGAAGGCAATTCAAGGGGGCAAATCAATCATAACAAGTGGACCTGTTGATGGCGTTAGAGGGAAAGATCAAGGAGTCACTAAAAGCATTCAAATGTACACACACATTTCACAGCAAAAAAGGCCATTAGTGTTGTTCTAACAGACTAAATTGTTGGTCACGTGAAAATTCTGACCTGACCTGCTTCAAATGAAATGTCAAGTGACTCCAGCGAGATTAGAAATTCTCCTCTGGGAACACAAGCGGCAAGTTTCACAGCAGCCTGCAGTTATTGAAATATTCTGCTTTGGGCCAAAGTGTTGGACAGAATCATCGACCATCACTTGTTGGGCAAAGTGGTTAAGATGTTGCTGTTCACTAAGAGTCACAAGTCTAAGCTTTAGTGGCCTCTGAATCCGCTTCCTTAACACACAACAGTTTCTTAAGCTGAGTTCCAGTTGGCTGTACAATTCACACTACACAATTTTCACACAACCGGACCCACCATCGACGGGGGATCACACACTACTAGATATTTCACCAGGAAGCATCCTTGAGTCTAGTCTCCAAACTACTTTTTTTTTGTCATAAAAACACATGCGAGAAGTGACATGGGACATGATGAAATACCATATGTGGGGCAAGATTTTTGGATTTCCACCAGGAACCAGCGCTCCAAGTTGATGGTGGCTGATTTGCAGCGAACAAAACAAAGAAGGAAAAGAAAAATCAGACAAAGCACTTTTAGAGGGTGTTGTCAATGGCACACATAATAACACTAAATAAAACAGCGATGAAACGAAGAAAAAAAGAAGTGTGCTGTTGACGGCACACATGTTAACAAAATATTCTATTTCCACACGTCTTTACTATTTGTAGCCTAGTTTTTGGCCCTTTTTGGTCCGTGTTGCAAATGCAACACATACAGTAAAGTACAGGCCACCCCTGCCCCTGGTTTCCCCTCAGCCCATGTCCCCGACAGTCTCTGACAGCTCCAGATATTTAGCCTGCTAGATATCTGCCCTGAGTTCCAATACCCATACTACCAAACTACTTAATATGCCACATAAGGATTTAGTATGTCTTAATACATAGAAGGCTATTTCAAATGCAGTATTCCAAAAATACCAGGATGTCCTGCTGCATCTGGTCATATTTTGCAGTATGCTAGCCAGCATGCTTTTCTTGCTATTCTGACCCAGAATCCTTTGCGCAGCATAAATGACCAAGAGGGTCAAAGTTCAAGGCGCAATGTTATGAAGAAGTAGTATGTCCCAATGATTGCATGCATACTGCATGCAACACAACTTTTTGAGTGCAGCTGCAGTACTGTACACACTAAAGCCGCCGCTGGAATTGATTGCGCCTTGAATGGTCAGTGGCAACAAGGTCAAAGTTTAAATAATAATTAGCACTTTGAGTGCAGAGGACGGCCGCAATTCCGAGCAGTGCGCAATGCCAAGGGTAGCTCTGCGCTTATAGTTGGGCGGCACTACTACTACTTCCCCCTAAGGGGACATGACCTGACTTTTCTTTTTTTTCTTGTGAGAAAGTTCCTGGTGCGCACAACATACTTTCTGGTGCGCACGCAAAAGTATCTTGTGCTCACAAGAAACCAATCTAAGGCTAGCAAAACGATGCTAACAAAAGTACTGCTATCGTTATGTTAATATTTCACATTCACAGCAATGAAATCAGTTAACAGTTGCCTTATCATCAAGTTTGTTGAAGACACTATCAAGACATTTCATTGTGTTTTCAGAAAGACACTTTGCAGCAATGCATGTGGTAATCACACATTCCTGTGCATGCTACACTTAATAACTTGACTGATAATCATCTTCATAAGCACCTTTTATGTGAATGAAAAATCATAACTATTTGCATGAGTGATCATGACTGGTAGGCTACTTATTCAAGAACCCCAGGACGCACCTGGCCACAGCCGGAACTATATGCAAGGGATGATGTTTCTTTGGACTTTTTACATAAAACCTTTGGAAACACAGCATATGATGCTATTTTGTCACAGCAAGACAATGCGTAACAATCACAGCCACGCACATTCTTTAGCTCCATCCGCGTTGCAGGTGAGAATCATGCACCTAGAGTTTCTGATCCTGTTTTGGAGGCACGTCACACCATTTTAGCCTTTGTCTCATCTTTCACAGAGTTCAGCGAGAAGTGAGGTTAGTTCATGAGATTGTTGTTGTATTTCAAGGCCTGAGTCCAGGGGCACAGCAGGGTGTATCGACTCCAGCCGGTAGTAGACAGCATCAAGGCGTATACTTTGGGAGGATGCCAACACCACAAGAAATGTTTGAGGACTATCAATGTGCTGCTGGCCTCTTCATCGTGCTTTTTTGCAATTCCACCTTCATGTGTTGACACAAGTATTTCCTGTTGGGAGGACAACTGGTCCTGAATTGTGGAGAACTTTTTTTTTTTTTTTTTTTTTTTTTTTCAGGGAAGTGGGGTTACATTTGGGAGAGAAGAAGGGATTCAATGAAGAAAATTCCAAACACATTCTCTGACTGCAGATCAGCGTGGAAAATCAAGACAGATGTCAAACCTTCACTCCCAGACCCAACGCCCGCTTGTTTTTGTTTTTTTTTCCCTCTCTCTTTTCCGCTCACTCCCTCCACAAATATTGTCCCAATCCCAGAGTTTGATAAAGAGCCCAGCTCTGGCGTAACAAGTCCCTTCATTCCTGCAGCGTCCCCGTTCTCGAGCCCTATGTGCGCACAGCCGAACGTCTCCTAACCAAATAACGGTGTGCGCAGCATCTGCTAATGCCATCAAAGCCTTTATCTCAACCCAACGCGTCTTCTAGCCGCGTCTACGTGGCAGGTATACTTTGATTATGTAAAGATGCCCACATACGTTGCGTGCATAAGTGAGCCATAGAAGAAGAAAAAAAAATATATCACCCTCACCCCCCCCCCCCCCCCCCCCCGCGTTTGGAGCAAATGTGAATTTATAAGGATTAATTCAATAAGCAGGATAAAGAGATGAAATACTTACTGTGTCTTTCTTTCCAAAGAGCGCAGTAGGTAGTTTAGCTTACTCCCTGACTGGTTCCTGGATGTCCAAGTCAAGTTTGATTCTGGGTGCCTGAAATGCCTCCAACAGACAGACAACTCCTAGAGACTCTGCGCAACTCTTGTGTCAAAGTCGCAGCGGTGTAATGAGCGACTCCAAATCCAAAATGCAGCCAGGTAACCCTTTCATTTTATGTCCGTGGGGAAAATACCTCCTACGTTGTTTTTCTTTCCCCACCGGTGTGTCCCTGCCTGCTTTTCCAAGTGGTTTTATTGATTCGGTCCCAGATGAAGTCGCCTCTGATGCTCTGTGCTGCGTCTCCGTGCCTCTCTGCGCTGGCGCGGCGGCTCCGCCAAGCTCTCTCTCTCTCTCTCTCTCTCTCTCTCTCTCTCTCTCTCTCTCTCTCTCTCTCTCTCTCTCTCTCTCTCTCTCTCTCTCTCTCTCTCTCTCTCTCTCTCTCTCTCTCTCTCTCTCTCTCTCTCTCTCTCTCTCTCTCTCTCTCTCTCTCTCTCTGACCGACTGCCACACACACTCTGCAGGAGAGGACCTTTGTCTGCACATGACGTCGCGCACACACACGCCTCGCGCACACATACAGACACACACTGCAAATAATTCAGTTTTAAATGAAGGGTGGTAATGCTGTTTTTTTTTGCACGTAGACACATTTTGTCTAACGGTGTTGCAGCTTTTCACTGCAAATAATACAATAAAAAACAGACTTTCCCAAATACATTTCTTGTAGTGTTCGCAGTTGAGTTGTTCTTTTTCCCTCTGCTGCCTAATTGGAAACACATTTTTTTCAGTAACTTGTTAGAGAGAGAGAGAGAGAGAGAGAGAGAGAGAGAGAGAGAGAGAGAGACAGGAAGGCAGAGAGGGGTGGAGTGGAACAGACACTGAGGGACTCAAAGACATATTGTATCCCTTACCAATTAACCTTCCTCCTAATATATTGGAAATATTTCCTCCTGTCTGCCAGTGCTGGTGGCCAAGTGAAGTTTCAACCTTCGCTTTCAAAGTTCTCAGGTTATGAGAAATAACTTCAAAAAAATATATATATTTGGTAGGGACAGTTATATGTCTGCCAACTTTACACCATCTGTGAATACTTAGTGAGGTGTTTGTAGTAAACCAACCGCCGCGGCTGTGGAATGAAATGAAGCGTTAAAGCCACGATACATCGAAACAATAGAGCATTTTGTCTCATTAAGTTGAGTGTGTCACTTACATTGAATGTCATAGGACCAATTTCCAGAGTAACACGAAACAGCCATCCCAACCCCTAATCCTTGCCAGACCTTCCTCCACAGCGCTGCGGAGGAGAGTCTTGCCAGTCAACACAGCATTTTGAGAGTACGGAGAGAAACGTGCTCTGGTTTATTGGCATTTCTTTAAACCAATCACAATCGTCATGGGCAGCACTAAGCGCCAAGCGGAGCCACGGTGCCTCTACAAAATAGCCTCGGGAAGGAACTTGTTTTGGTGGAACAAGTGTACGTTCAAAGGTTGTTTTAATTGTGTGACAGAAAACTCAGATTGGACAGATAGTCTAGCTAGCTGTCTGGATTTACCCTGCAGAGATCTGAGGAGCAGTTAACCATAGTCCTCATAAATCCACCGGAGTTTGAAATCCCGGAAGTGGAATATCGTGGATATAGACTACCCATACACCATCACTCATACACTCATGTAATAGTCAATATAGTCAACTGGAAGAAAAATAATCTGCAACTGTTTTGATCATCCATTCCTTACGAATGTCATTTTCAAGTAAAAACAAACATTCCGCACTTCCAGCTTCTAAAGTGCGAGGATAGCTGCTCCTCTGTGTCTTGTGCGATACAACATGACATGAACATTTTTAGGTTTCTGACAAAACAAAATGATGTGATGACGTCTTCTTGTGATTTAGGAAAGTTACCACATGGAATTGTAACTATTTTCTGACTTTATATAACCCAAATGAGAAATTGATGGAAGGAAAAATGATTCTGCAGATTAAAGAACAACAAAATCAAGTGTTTTGGTTGCAAATATGCATCTAGGACGCCTCATGAGGAGCTGACTGAGAGCCTAGCATGTCCAATTTGTTTTTCTTTCGGCCTCTTGACAACATCTGTGATGCTCTGACTGTTGACGTCCCTGATCCTGGAAGTCCTTTCTCTGCCCCCCTCCTGTCTGGTCTGGTATTTGTCATGTAGTTACAAAACAACCAAGATGAGCATTTTCTGATCCTATCAGCAGGATGGCATCATGAGTCAGTGCCTTAAAAAACTCTTAAAACATGACTTTCACAAAAAAATGATTTTAAATTACCCTCTTTGATCTGCCAGTGCAATATATAAGGTCTGGTTAGGTTTAGACCCAAAAAAACGGTTACACTTTACTTGAAGGTATCTACATAAGAGTGACATGACACTGTCGTGAACGTGTCATAAACATTATAAACAAGTCATAAACGTTTATGACATAATGCTTCTTTTAGTAAGTATCATTCGGTTTTTGTCATGACAAGTTATGGTTAGGGTTATGGTTCATGTGTCATGTCACTCTTATGTAGATACCTTCAAGTAAAGTGTTACCACAAAAACAACCTAGTTAAAGTTAGGAAATGATCTGTGACTGTTGTTTGAACACAGCATTCAAACCCAACCCTCCGCCAAGCCACTTCCCTAACACGTTTAGTCAACGTTTTGCGGACAGAAACGAGTCATAATTCACATAGGTTGTTGTAGGCATTTAAAAGCAACAAATGTTGCTGTTGTTCTCGTCTCGACAGACTGTAAACTATGATTGGTTGGTGTTCAACACGTAGTCTGACATTTCCCTTGGTCAAGTGATAGCAGGAATGTAAAGCGCAATGATTATAAAGTGACCCTGACAAAAGACGTACATGTACATGCTGTGTCTGATCTGAGCATTATGCAAAATTAAAATATTTGTCATCGTTGCCACATAATTCAGAGCAACCTTAGTTTCTCTGCCACCTATATCGATTTTCATAGTAACTGATTCCTACGCATACGTGTGGTTCTTTTTGTGCCCCTTTAAAGTGGAGAGCATTGTGATGTGGAGAAAAGAGACTGTCCTCCGAAAAACGCCCCATAAGTTGTTTGTTCAAGCAGCAATTGTGACTCATATTCACGTTTATAGCACACTCTGGTGGCCGTATTATTTTAGTGGCCGTATTACTTTTAATGGGAGCAAAGCAAATTTCGCATAAGGAGACTAGTCAGGGTGGTGGATGGCTCAAACAAACACAGGACTTTCCCCCAGGAGAACCGGGGTTTGTGCCCCATTTGAAAATAAAAGTAAGCGGCGAGTTTTTTTTTTTACTTTACGGAAAAAAAATCACTTTTTATGTCATGCGTGTAACCGGAAGTGACGTAACAGATTTGAACCCAAACCACGTTTTTCTAAACTTAACGTAAAAAGTAGTTTTGTTGTCAGACATCACCAAACTGTGACGTTTCACAACGTTAACGGCGTGTTTAAAAAACCGAGACATTCTCTGGTTTAGACATTAGAGGAGTGAAAACGCTCCTGTGGGTTGCATTTCCTGCCACTGCTAGGGCTTTAATTTATGAAACGTTCCTGTTGGTCATATTAGAGGGTAGGAATAGACAGCCTGTTGTCGTATGGTTTGGACGACTTGTTGGGAGAAAAATAAGGAAAAACAGAAAATACTAAATGACTTAGCAAGACTACAACTGACTGTATACAGGCATACCTGCGGATGGGAAAGGAATGAGTGGAACCACACAGAAACCAGCAATGGGGGAATCTGTTTGCTTTCAGGGAATTGTGAAAATACTTGCATGGCCGCTATGCTGCATTTGCTTGTTGTAATACAAGCTCCTGTATTTCACACGAGTCTAACAGACCAAATATAAACCGTGGTGTCCCACAATGGAAAGCAAACATCTACGAGCTGGCCAAAGGAGAATCCTACCTACTGTACGAGGGCGAGACTCTGGTTCACATGGCTGCAGGCACACGTATACTTGTTTGTTTATATGCTGTTTATATCTGATGACCTACTTTGAAGATGGGCCCGTTATTTACTCTGCAACTACAACCAAAACATCATTTTAACAGCATAAAACTACTTTTCAGGATCATTGACTAGCCATATTAGAAGTTATTGCATCAACTTTGATATAATTCCTCACATTTCTGTCATGTACTTCTTGTATTGTCTTGTTTTCATGATATGATGATCAGTATTGGGAGTAACACGCTACAAAGTAATGCGTTACTGTAATTCCACTACTTTTAGCGGTAACGAGCATGTAACTAAATATTTTTTTTTTAATCAAGTAACGCAATCACAATCAAAATCAAATTTAAAAGAGTTTGTTACTCGTGTTACTCTCTTTTGTGAAAAATAAACATTGCAGATAAGAAAACAGCTAGGCCTACTTTAGGTGCTTCTGATCTAACGTCGCAGGACGTTATGGAGCAATGATACACCAATCGAACAAGTAAGGGATAATGTAGAGAGAGGTGGTTGTTATAGCAAATACAACCCCGACAGGGTGATCAGGGTGCAGCCGCTAAGCCAGGCAGAGCTGAATAAATTGATTGTTAGGTATGTTGTCGATGACATGCATCCTCTGTCAACTGTGGATTACAATAAATAGGTCTAAAAATTATGTTTATTGCGTTTGACTGTTCAGTACTGTTCATATTTACATTTAAAAAGCAGACATAAAAGTCACTTAAAAGTTACTTTCCCTAGTACCTAATTCTTTTGATAAACAGTAATTGGTAAAGTAATTCAATTACTTTTAAAAGAAGTAACTAGTAACTGTAACTAATTACTCATTTTCAGTAACTTGCCCAACACTGATGATGATGCGCAAACAGTTTGTCGTAGAAATCTTTTGACACAAGCTGTTTCTTTGAGACTTTTGTTTTTTTTTTCTTCAAAATATCTGATTCATTGATGGATTGTTTACCATGAATTATGACACCCAACTAGTGTTGGCAAGCTGATATGTCATGAAAGAACACTCTAAAGCAGTAAAGACATCCTAGCCGCATTACACTACTAAATACTTTGCAGTGCCTTTATATTCTCAAGGACCAACCTAGTCTTGCATTGCCAGACCTTCCTCCACAGGGCTGCGGAGGAGGGTCTGGCAGTCGCATGCCTTTTAAAACCAATCGTTTTGGGCGGTGCTAAACGCCGGATGGAGCCAAACTGCTAGTCCACACAGCATTCCGGGATGGGAGAAAAACATGCTCGGTTTTACTGGTATTTCGTTAAACCAATCACAATCGCACGGAGCACCGGTGCCGCTGTAAAATAGCCTCGGGAAGGAACTTGTTTTGGTGGAACGTGTGTACGTTCAAAGGTCGTGCACAGAAAACTAGATTGGACAGATAGTCTAGCTAGCTGTCTGGATTTACCCTGCAGAGATCTGAGGAGCAGTTAACCATAGTCCTCATAAATCCACTGGAGTTTAAAGCTATAGTGCGTAGTTTCCGCTGCCCCCATGAGGAATTCTAAGTAATGACAACAACACTGTTGGCGCGTCCACATGATACAAGCCTTCTGGGACCACACACCGCCTCCTGCCATCCCCCACGCAGTTGCTAGTAGCCGAGGAGGACACAGAGGATTACAAAAAACATGATGGACTCTTCAGAAGAGGTAAATATCTTCACTCGAGTTTCTGCGCGCGAAAGTCAATGGACGACACAATCTTCTGAACATAGTCATACTGAGAAATACAGAGAGAGTTGTGTGTAGCTGATATTCCTAATTAGCTTTGTAGCAGCTCATTTGGCAATGGCTTGAATGTAACGGACGCTCATTCATGTCAAAAAGTTAGTGCGCAGAAGTACGGAAGGGAGGGGGGAGGGGACGGGATGAGGAGGAGGGAGGGACGAGCTAGCCTCCGTTTTGTTTGACAATACTTTGAACGTTGGACCTGTGTCTACCATTAAAAGTCACTCAGGTATTAAAAATATCCTCAATAAGAAATTTCATTGACTTTTGATACATCCAAATCACCAGTTAGTTCTGTAAGCACAATCCACAAGAGTTGTTTTTTAATGTGTCACAACCACAGGCTTGTGCTCCATCTGGTAGCATTTAGGTGGCGCTTTCTCAACTGTCTTATGCAGGGTCGCGTAAAATAGATTTCTTGGATATTGTAAACAGCAAGGCTAAAAAAACATTAATAAAAGGTTTAATTTTTATCCAACATGCTTCTACAGATGAAAATGTTATTCGTGCCACCACCCTAAGTATGAATTGACTTTCCATCCAGTGCCATCATCAGCTCAAAATTCCAAATTGGCAAATTCTATTGGTTTTTAACTGAATACCTGCAGAACTGACACAACAGCCTCAACTGTCCTTGTGTTCAGTGCTAATTGAATGTTAGCATGGCAACATGCTAAACTTATAAGGTAAACATTATACCTGCTAAACATCAACATGTTAGCAGTGTTATTGCGAGCATGTTAGCATGCTTACATTAGCATTCAGCTCAAAGCACTGCTGTACGGCCTCAAAGAGCCGCTGGAGTGGCAAGTCTCGTTTTTTTATGTGCCAAATAAAAAGAAAAGTTTAGTGCAAACTCTGTGTGATAACAACTTGGTTTAAAATCTCACTTCCTTTTAAAGCCATGTAACCAGGTCCGGCTCCATGTGACATTTAGCCTAGGTATGTATATAAAGGATGCTTGATACTTTGAATTTGTGTATTTAAGTGAAACAAAGGTCCACTTCTTATGCATGAACTGCACTACTGATTAGCCCCAGCTCTGTCTCCCAATACAGAACTCCTTTTAGATTTTTAAGCATTTAGAGGCAGGTACAAATCACCCCGACACACAATCACCACCATGTTGGGAGTGAGAGCGAATTAGACAATCAGAGGATTGAATTAGTCAGAAATAAAGAGTTCAGAGGTTTGGACATATGACAGCAAAGGGAGGGAGGCACATGGCTTTCAAAAGGGTGCTCAATTTCAGTAGTGGGGCCAGAGAGTGAAAGAGACCAAGGGGTTAGGTAGGGTGAAATAAGAGGAAATGGTTGAAAAAAGTAGAAGTGGGGGAAGAGAGAAAAGGCTACAGAAACAGCCCGGGGGCAGGGAGATGAATTACATCACAAAGTAAATAAAACTCTCAGGTAGGAGCGTGACAAACGGGTGATTATGAGCTATTGTTGTTGTAGATACAATAGGCTTGGATATGAAAAGCCTCCATATAAATGTTACACAACAACCATTTGAATGAATAATGAGCAATAATGAGACAGTCAAAGAAAAGAAAAAACAGACAAAATAAGTGCCAGTCAAGCACCCATAATGGTGAGAAAGACAGAACATATGGCTACTGTCATCCTCTTCTAATGTAACAGTTTATGATTTCATGTACATTTTCAAATTAAGGTTTATTGAGCAATACACAGTTTCTGCAGCACTTTTTTATGTGGGCACTAATCAACAAAATAGCCCTTTAAGAAACATATTTGAATATGTAAATAACCAAAATCCCTTTTTGCCATATTTACTAAACCTCTCTAAACTTCTACCTGTCCTCTCCCTTGTGTTGCTCCTCTGATTCATATTTTACTTTCACGATTACAATCTGACAGGCTAAATTAAACAGACCAGATGCACATGATGACAGTAAGACTGACCGTGTAACAGTGTATGCGTGTGTTCCGGACAACATCTCTCTCTCGTCTCTCTCTGTTATTGTCAGCAGAAAAGATTAATGAGATGGTGACGACAGATTAGCCATGGGGACTTCCTTTGTCTCAGGTAGTGATGATAAGTGGTAATGGCTTCTTTCTGCCGATGACTGTATCAGTGACAAAGTGTTCTTTTGTAATGGACTCTTGTATACTGGTTTACAGCCTCCCCGGCAATTACTAGGTCTTAAACCACATAGTGTTGTCGTCATTTCCAGGCTGTCATTGTGAAGGGCCAGTTCAGTTGAATAAGCATAAAAGATCAAGTTTACACAGTTATACAGCTACCCTGCACTCTCCAACACTAACAAAATCCACCCGCACGTCCATAGCTCACTAATTGAGAAGTTACGTCTTGTTGGTTTGATCCGTACAAAACCAAAGTGTAAAAACTATTTACTATATAACCGGGAGAATTCCCGGTGGGCCGGTCTGGGTTTTTTGGTTCTGAGGGCTGGGTTGAAATCATAGTTGAATATTATAGATGCTGTCCCTAGGCTGCCTGCACTCGCAGCCCACTCTTTGTATTTACAGTATTTTTTTTTTTCTTGCAGTCCACCATTCTCTACATTCATGCAGCCCACTCGCAGAGTGCAGCCTGGTTAATGGTGATGTATTTATGTTTTGAATCCTCCGGCGGCGGCACCTTGCCGTGTTGAAATCCGTGTACATTTCAGTCACTGGTGCTTGTTGGAGGATGCCACCGAGAGCAAAAATAAGCAGTTTTAAACGGGTAATAGAAAGCGCAAAACAGCACTGAAAAACTAAGTGACAATTTAAAAAGGAGAGCTCTAGAAAGTGACGCGTTCAACTTTTTCTTTTTTTAGTGAAACGCCAAATGAAGACCGTGAGACGGGTAAGCTAAGCTAGTTAGGAGAAGTGCAGGATGCTAGCGGTCTTGCAAAACAATACAACGTTGCCTGCAAACCAGCGTTTATGTTTATGAATCAAACTTTTTCTTGTAGCGCCGCAGCAGCAGCTACTAGTCCCGTTTGCTGCTAACAGTGACTATGAAGAGCCAGTCACATTACCAAGCACCAGCTATATGAGCCCATGACTTCAGTTTGGGACAGGTAGCGTTGCTCATTGACCGAATATTATAAGAATTAATAAGAGTGTGGTGTAGACCACCTGCTCTATATGTGTATGTATACATATGTATATATGTATATGTGTATATGTAAGTGCCATGGGATAATTAATGATGCCAGATGATTCGGCACTACCATAATGAAACTGTCTTGACTTGATCAGAAAGCTTTGTAAAAAGAGGAGATTTGTGCTGAGAATTATGACAATTTATAAAATGTGATTTAGTGTCAGAAGCAGAGCCAGTAGTGTGTGAGGGATATCTGCTGTCAGCAAGGCCGCTTTAATGCACGGGCTTACCTGGGCTGAAGCCCAGGGGCCTCCCAAGTTCAGGGGGCCTCCCATATTCACGTTAATGATGAGCTGAAAAGGTCATATTGTTTTCTAACTTCTCAGGTTTTCTGTCAATCACTCTAATCGCAGGTTACATGGCTGCTGATTGATCCAAATTAGGAGTGACCCACGTGGCCCCATTGCCTATGGCCCGTGAGCTTACCTATCAGCATGTCTATAATTAGTTTTGGGGTGTGTTCCTCTATGACTGAGTGATGTCTTCTGTACTGGTTTGCGCTTGACAGAGCAACAGCGGGATATTTTTATTATTCATCATTAAAGTCACTTCTGACAACGTTTTACGCGAGAAATGAACTGTTTATATTTCGAATATAGGCAGTCATCCGAAAATCGTTGCCAAATTGACAATTTGCTTCAAAGTTTTCGGAGTTGAGAAGCTCCATAAAGTGACGGACAGCCAGCTGGTGGTGGCCCGGATCGCTCGCTTGCTGGCCGGCCATCATGCTGGGACACCCCGCTGTAAGTTGACGGTCTGTCAGACCGGTCTCGTAAATAAGAGGCTTTTATTTCGCCGCTGATGGATCGTTTGTTTAAATATCACAACACCTGTCCATCATAAGATTAACGGGAACGTGTGGTTAACTGGCTTTTTGGCGTTAAACTCCACAAGCGCCTGGTCCCCGACACACACACACACACACACACACACACACACACACACACACACACACACACACACACACACACACACACGCACACAGGCAGAGAGAGAGAGAGATACCTTCGGGAGACTTGTTTAAATTATGACATAGGCTACATTAGATTTAGTATATAGTTCATACTTTTTTTGGCGTATTTCTTTTCTGATTTTAATGCTATAAAGACTGTTGCCATGCTTGCATCACTCCCCTTACCCCTCCTAGGCCAGTGGGAATGCAAATGGAAAAAAAGATTTTGGGGGAGAGTAGTTCTTAGAATTGCTTAGAAGTGTACTTTTCCTCTAAAAAGTACAAGTACTATCCGGTAGAAAACCCTCGGCTTCCTCAGTCATTGTGTATTTTATCCTCATGCCCTCTCGGCTGCTGCTTGCTAACGTTATTTCAGACTCTGGCTCTACAGCTAATCAACAGAGTTTGCCTCAGCGGTGGACGAGGAAACATCAACTGTAACATCTACAGATATAATCTTGCCAAATTTAGCCGCATTACTATGCGAAGAAAAAATCTCTAATCCTTTTCTGCAACATACTCTTCTACAGCTAACGTTCAGTCAACTAGTCTCAGCCTGCTCGCTTCTCAGCGAGTCACGTCACTTTACTCACTTTCACAACAGCTATAACAGTTCATTTTTAGTAGGCTATATTTTAGAACCTATCCATATCCATTTAATTTCAAGTTTGGGATATCTGTGATTACTTATTTTGCACAGAAAATAGATTCTGATATTGTTGAACATCATTGGGTTGTTGTTAAGATGTTAACTTTTCTAATAAATCTACATTGTGAAGCAACACTTGGAAATGGTGATATTTTACAAAAATACACTGAATTACTGGAATTACAAGGCTGTAGAGAACAGGGCGCTATTGCAGACTTATAAGGTTGACATTTTACATTTGTCGTGAAGTAAAGTGGGCCGGTCTGAGGCATGAAACTCTAGGGCTGAAAATGAGTCCCACTCCGGCCCTGACAGGGGGTTATGTGCCAGAGTATCTCTGAGCTGTTGCCAGGCAACCAGCGGAGACTCCAGACTTTTTTTTTTTTTACATATTATTACATAAACAAGCGATATATAACTTGTTAATCAGCTTTGAGGCCTAATCCATCATGTGTATATAACGTATGTGCACACACATGTATGCACTCAATTAAATGCTGTCATGCGACCAGGTAAGCAAACACAGTCTCACACACACAGAGAAAGAGGCAATCAGGCAAGTAAACATACGTAGAACACTACAGGAGTGCTTTAAGTAAATACGCAGGAACACCATAACCGGGAAGAAGCGTGGGTTAATATGTGTATTGATGCTGGGATGTCTACGCAACGTGTGAGTCGATTGACTTCAAAAAGTTTGCCACTTTAGTCCAACCAAAGTTCGAACACCTGTTCATGTACTGAATGTCTCTTTAGTCCATTGGCTATTTAGTTTTTTTCCTGGCACACCTCACTTACACATTTTGCACTTACTGCGGCGTCTTGTGCAGACTGTTTACATATTTGTTCTCATCATATGTACTGGTGTTATTGTTGAATATATTGTGCATACATATTTCTAAAATTGTATGATGTTTTTGTTGAGTTATTATTATACAGTACTGTTTCTGACCTTTTTGAATCTTGCCCCCGACAAAAAAAGACAAAAACTAACACTAATGGTGCGTTTGATTCTTTTCGGACCTCAGAAATGACGTCACTTCCGCACTTCAAGCGTTCTGGTATGTTTTGCGCGTCTGAGTCGGAGAAAAAACATGGACGCCACCCGGAAAGCTGTTGTTCTGGTAGCACTGGTTCTGTTAGCAACGCTAGCCACGTTAGCAACACCCGTTTGAAACAAGGCTTCATTCAATATTGCACTCACAACAAGACCGATTCCCATACCAACAGGCTGTGAGACGCAGTGAGGTATTGCAGTAATACCAGTGATTAAAATTTTCATTTAAACAACCAAAGTGGTCCAAAAACAATGAAAACAATTCATATTTCAAGTCACACAGGGCGCTGCCATCTTGGATTCCGTATCGGAATCCTTGCTTGGTGTCCTCGCCGTTGTCCGAGTTCCGAGGAAAGGGGGCGTGTTGGTGCGTGTTGCTAGGCAAAGTCTGTCTTCCTAGTCGGAAGTCCGACACAGATAAATAATAGAAAGCACCATACAACCAATAAAAACTAATCTAAAACTAAACATTTAAAAAAAAAAAAAACTAAACTTGTTCCCCAATAATGTAGAAGAATTTGAAACCGTATCTTTTCCCTCTTCTTTGGACCTGCATCAGCACAAAGCCAGCAGTTTCCACACTTGAGAACTTTTTTTTGTGTTAAAGATACAGTTCAACATTTTGGGAAATGCACTTTCTAGCTTTCTTACTTGATTCACATTTCAGAGAGGTATCAATCTTTCCTTCTAACTCTCGGCAAGAAAGCAAATAAGCGAGTTTCCTAAAATGTCAAACTACTCCTTTAAACGCTCTCCTAATTAGTCTTCTTGCAGTGTTATTTGTCCTTCTGGTTTGTCTGGGCATTGGCTGCCCATTAGTTATGCTTGGATACTACTGTAAAGTGTGTGTGTGTGTGTGTGTGTGTGTGTGTGTGTGTGTGTGTGTGTGTGTGTGTGTGTGTGTGTGTGTGTGTGTGTGTGTGTGTGTCTGTGTGTGTGTGTGTGTGCGTGTGAATATGCTGTATTGTACGTTGTTGAATAGCTCACAGTCTGCAGTTGTATGCTTGGATTCTTATCGACCGTAGCCTCTAACAGATTAGATTGTGTTGTCGCAGAAACTCTCTTTAAAGACCTTTGACGCTATCAGACCATCACAGCTGGCACATTTGTGTTTTTGTGTACCTTCTGATTCAAAGCAGGTCATAAGCTATGCTGGGATGCTAATGTAGCCCCCACCAGAGCAGCGCAGCATGGAAAAGCCATTACAGCTGACAGAAAGGCCTTTTATTTGGAGAACTAAGCTCAGCTTCACATCAGGAACCAATTACTTTCAACTGCTTTTCCTCAGAAAGCAGCTGAAGAACCCCCCCCACCTCTACCTTCATTTGTGTCCATCCCCCACCCCTCCCTCCGCCTCCTCCCCATGCCAGTACCTACCTCTCCCTTATGGCTCTATCCCTCCCTTTCCTTCCTTTATTCTCTCCTCTCTCTTTCTCCTTCTCCCTTGCTGGCATCTCACTCTTTAGCTAGCCCTCCTTTTCCTTCCTGGCTCCCTCTCTATCAGGTTTCACTCTTCTCCTCCACCCTTTCCTGCCTACTAACCTCACCTTTTATATTTTCCTCCTAATTTTCACACAAAATTTCTCTCTACCTCAGTCCTCTCACAACCTTTCCTTGCCCCGGTGCTTTCCAATCCCTCTCCTTGTTATCATCCCTCCATTCCCTACAACTCTTGCTCCCTCTGCCTCTCTCTAAGGTCTCCACCTTTCTTCTTCCCCTCTCTTCTTACACTTACACCACAAACAATTCTAGGTACTAAAGATGAACTACGCAGAGTTTAAGTGTAAAAAAAAAAAATCTCAAATAACAGCATGAATCAGTGAAGAAAAAGCAGAAAAGCAGCAGAGACAAGTTTTTGATCTGATGCTGTAGGCAAAGCAGCACAATCGTAACAGAAATATGGTGAAAAATGGTCGTCTATCTGTTAACAGTTGTCGTGCTAGATGGCATTGTGTGAGACACATCCAGTGACTGTCACAAATGTGGGACCAAACTCTTGCAGTGTGACTGCTGCAACAATGCGCGCGAGTTTATGATGAGTCCACTTGCTTTTTTCACATCGTAGCGCTATGATTCATCGCACAGTATGCCATGTTTTAAAATTGATACCAGTGTCACGCAGATTGTAAGAGAGATTTTATCAGACCCATCTTGCACAATGGGTCTTCATGCAACAACCACTCGAGTGAATGGACGTGTTCTTAAGTGGCACATACAAGTAATTTAAGAATATTTGTGGCATTCACCAATTTTGTCGTATTTACAGTTTTCTGTAATGGATGAGTGGTCCCGATGTCGTTTACGGAGCACTACTGACATGTCATCTGCTGATTTCCTACAGCAGAAGTTAAAGCCCTTCTTTTTACTCTTTTGTAACATTATTGTGACTAAAATGTGCCCAGAAACGGAAGAGTTAGCCTTATGTAACAATCTGTTCTTTATGCTAATGATCACATCTCACCTCCTTATGAACAGGTGGCATCAAGTTGAAAAGTGCCTTTTAAGAAACTCTGTACACTCGCACAAGCACACCTTATGTGTGAGACCCATTGTGACATACGACTAACCTGCAAGAACACCATTATCGGTACAGAGTGTCCAGGCTCACATCCAGAAACACGTTTGGTTGCCTTTGTTAAAAAGCCTTTTGGCAGGGTTACATGTGATGTGTTCCTTTCAGCAAGAGTATCAATTGTTGTAATATAAATTGTAGCTTTGGAACATAATCCCAACTATCCTGCTGTGTGGAGTATAACATGTTATCTTAGTTTGCTGAGGTAGTGGAAATTACAAGCTAAATATAAATACTTCAAAAACCATAATTTCAGTTGAAGCAGTGAAGGGAATTAAAAAATTGTGTAATCCAATGGGTATTGACACAGGCGTACAAGGGATTTTGGTTCAAATGTCACCTGTCTGTGAAACTAAATTAGTCGCAGATTTCATTAAAGCCACGGTTGCATCGTAAAATCACAGGTTACATATTGAAACATATTGAATCTCTTCCCTCGGCCATGCATGCGGTCAGTGTTTCAGTAAGTGAGAGTACACGTGCACACAGCTGCACTCGCACTCACACGGAGCAGTGCCATGTCTGTGGTTAAAAGCCTAGTGGTGCGGTACCATGTAAACACGCCACTCAGTGGCATGGTTGTGGTAACCCTCACACACTGTACACTCTCTCGGTTCCTCTCTCTCTCTCCTCTCTGTCTTTCCGTTTTGTCATTTTCCCACTGTGCCACTTTTCTCTGCTCACTGGACACAGTGAGCAGAGAAAACTCTCTATCTCACGCTGTCATCGTCTGTTTCCTGCGTCTCTCCGGCCACTTCTTCCTGACAACTGATTCTATCTGCACATTTCAATTTGATATCGCAGATCAACATTCCAGACAGCACTGTATTCACTTTGCTGTCTAGATTGTCCTCACCATCTGCAATACATGTATTTCTTTGATGTCATGCCTGCATCTCTATGAATATCAGTCCCTTCAGGATTTCGCGATGTTGCAATCGCGCAAATTCACGCAAATTCACGCAAATTCACGCAAATTCACGCAAATTCACGCAAATTCAACCTCTCACCTTGACTTTGGTGCGACTCAAAATTTTGACCAATCACCGCAACTTTTCCGCAAATTTGACCAATCACCGGAGTTTCCCGCGACTTCAACCAATCCCCGCAGTCTCATGTGCCAGACTTTGCATCAGTATGTGACTCTGAGAGCCAATTACCAAGCGGGAGTGAGAACGGGTTGACGTCACACGTACGTCGGCCAAATTAATTTCTTTGTAAGACGAGACGTGTGTGACTCGAACATCTCACATTTACCAACAAAACGTACAGCGATAGGCCGTGCAAAACATTTCAGACCGTCCTGCCAACCTGTAAACATTTTAACATCAATGTACACTGTAACGTTGTTTCACTATAAAGTCGCTCAAAGCGGTTGCTGTTCCCTGTCGGCTCTCTGCAGCAGGCAGGGCTGCTGCTCGACTGACGCACGCACACACACAAACAGAAAACGGAGATGAGACGTACGGGATGACCTAAATTGAGGACAGCTACGCTCGTTAATGTAAGTGTAATGATAAGTTAAAGTCCAATAAGTACTTTATCAAACCGTATGAATGTGTCCCAGGCCAGGATAGGAAATGAACTAACAATGTAGAGATCAACAAGCCACTGACACATGTTCAAATTTGATTCATTCAATAAATTATTTGTTGTTTTAAATCCACCAGCCATTTTCATATTATACCAACATTTGCATCCTGAGCCTTTTTAGTTAAGGTTACTTGGGAAACTCAGCCCAGAGTATTTTTATTCTCCCCAAAACAAGTTTCCTTTTTATTTGTAAAGAACTATACAACAGCAACAAAAATCGCAATTTTTTTTTGCAACTTTCTCCGTCATCTGCAACTTAATTGCAACAAACGTACAAAAGACATCACAACTTTTATCGCAATGTTTTACAAAGGCTCCCGCAAAATCAGGCATTTTGGGCCGCAACAATCTCAAAAAAAGGCCATGAAATCCTGGAGGGACTGGAATATATATATATATAGTTTACAAATGAGAAATGACAATATAGTCTCTGTAAAAGACTGTAAAAGATAAATGTGGCTCTATTTGCCCAGATTTGTCTTACCACATTACGTATTGTTACTTTATACGTACAGTATTGTGCATTTAATTGGAATACACTGTTATACTGATAATTCCTTAGAAACCCCAATGATACTGAAGCATTGAAGCATGATATTTTGGTCAAAGTCTGTAAGATTAATTTCTAGGGGACCAGGAACACCTGCATAACATTTGGCGTTGCGGTAAAACTCAGTTAATTTCAAAATGTCCGTTGACTTTTGTTTTCAAACGGGACACAAAATCCGGTCTCCTGAGTGAAAGTCCTGGGTTTGTTTGACCCGTCTGCCACCCCAACTTCCTTCCTTACACAGAATGGCACGCTCTTATACTTGGTCACCTCACTTCCTCGTTTGCTCTCGCGACATTTACCACAGCCACGGGAGGTCCCCCCCTAACAAGGAATGTATTTGATGGTCGTTATGAGCTGCTTGCAAAATCGACCCATACGGCCATTTTTTGGGTGAGGACGGGCTGCTCTGCTTTAACCGTGCATATCTGATCCTTCTTCTACGTTTTATGGCGGATGGCACCCATTGCTTTGAAGTTGCATACTGCCACCTGCCCCTTTACCGGAGGCATTGTTGTGCCTATGAGTCGTGTTCTAGCAGTTCTTCCTCTGTAAGTCCTCCTCTGCTACTTTCAGGTTTTTATTAGGGGGGAGGAATGCATGTGTTCTAAATATTGATGGCAGACGTGCCCCGTGTCAGCCAGTAGATAGACAAAGATCTATGTCAGCTGGCCCAACTACAATTACATAGAGAACTCCACGACTAAATACAAATGTGTGCACCCACAACGCCAGGTAAGAAACAGGTAAACATGCCTATCTGCTCTTACTCAGACACACAGTCTCCCCTGTAGGCCCATACAGACACACAAATACACACACACACACATTCTTGGATAAAGAGCTATTTGTTTTAATGGCTGAAGGGAGGATGTGGATCTACCACCCATTGTGACGCTGTGCTGACTGCTGCGGTTCTCAGGCATTGTGTGAAGAAAGCCAGCCCTTAAACTCCATGTTAGAGACAATCAACCCTAAAAATTGCATGCTCGGACAACAGCAACAGCTGGAGACCTGTCAGTCTGCACAAGTACAGGGCAAGGTTGTCCAAACAAAATCCCAGGTCGGGTTGTTCGTAGTAATTTAAATATTGAGCCAAATCTCCACAGTCAAGTTGTTGACAGCCATGTAGGCTAGCTGCCTAAATGGCAGAAATACAAACTCAAATATTCTTCAAAATGCACTGAATACTAGTCGAACTTAAACAGCTTTACCAAACCCACTCGGATATGTAGATTCTTCAGTTCATTAGAGTATTTACCCATTTTTTTCTGTTAAAATCTCTTTTGTGGTTATTGGACAAAAATCATTTATATCAGCCAACAGAAATGCTAGAATATGCTACAGGCTCCTTCAGAGACACGTGCAGGGGTGTTTACCTTCCCAAATGTGGTATTATGAGTACAAATAATGACCCAGACCCCCAAGGGACAACTCTGTAAAAAAAAAGAAAAAAAAAAAAAAGGGAAGCAAATTCTTTTATTATTTATATAATAAAAAGAAGTGACTGTACCTCTGTTTTCCCAGATAATGTTCCTCCCATTCTCAAGATCTGGTCACTAATTATTCAAATGCTACTACCTTCTGTGTCCATGGCCATATATTCCTTACAAATAGACAAACCTGTGTTTTATCTACTTAATCAAAAACCAGATGCTAAATTGTTCACTGTGACCTCAGGCAGCGTAGCAGGGCACAATCACTAGTTTAACAGCCCATATAGTATATGGAAAACCTATTAAATGGTTGTTAGTGACAACTGCAGTATGTCAGAGCAGCTAATGTCTAGTTCAACAATTTGTTACTCCACTTTCACAAGACTGGACTGTTGCATGTCAGTCAGGGAAAATGTCTCTGAGGTTATCTGGTTATCAGAGGCTTATATGGAGACCGGTGACCTCCTGACAAATAGAGATTCCGACAGGATTTGGTCCAGCGTGTTTGAGTTTTAACAGGTTGTATGGCAAAAGCCAATGAAATTTGAGATGCTAGGGGGGGAAAAAAGAATATGAACCCAAAGGTATGAAATTAATTTTCTTATCTGTACCGTTTTCATGCTTGCTGTTTTAATGAGCAGCTTGAGATGATCACAGGACCGCGTGTGACGGCAGCTCCAGGTCTAATAGCCATACACGGAGTGTGAACCAGGGCGTTGCTGTGAAAGACATGTCTTTCACGGGGGGGGGGGGGGGGGGGGAAATTAAACAAAACAAAACCCGCTGCAGACATCAAGATTCCATCTTTGGTTACTGTACACAAGGGAAATCATTTGATTCAACTGCATAGTTGCATATATACCAGGAGAAAGAATCTAGTTACAAAAATAAATTCACTTAGGGCTTGGCTGGCAACACCCTGTTTATTCTATGGCAAATTCAATGAAAGACTGGCCCTTTTCCTCTGTTACTCAACTCCTTCAAATCCATCTCTGCCAATATCTCATCTTTATTTCATTCCAGTCCACTTTGAACCTCTCTTACGTTGCCACATTCAGTTTAGCTCCCTTTCTTTCCACATCTCCCCTCTGTACCTGTCAATATTTTTTTTTTCTTTTTTTTTCGTTTTTTTCTCTTCTTGTTTATTTTCTTATTGCTTTCAGTCTCATCTCTCTCTCTCTATGTGTTGTGGCTGTTTATACATGTATGTGTGTTTCCCCTGCAGTATAGTTAGTGTGATTTATAGGGTAGCTGCAGACTGTGGAGAGACTCTGGTTTCAGCTTTGAAGTCACGGCAGCCACAGGACCTCTGAGACACACACACCCACACACACACACACACACACACACACACATACACCCACACTGACAGTTCTTCTGCCAGAATCCTAAAAAAGGGAAGAGGGAGTCAGCAACGGAGAGATGTGTCACAGAGAGAGACAGATGCCATAGAGAAGTAAGGGCTAAAGGAAGGAGGGGAAGATATAAAGACCCTAAAAAGAGAAATGAAGGGAGAAAGGGGGGAAAGGAAATGGTCCCTGCCCACGGAGGTAAAAGAACCCCTTGTCTGTTTCAACAAAGTCACATTTCAGCTCTCTTTAGTTCAGTCGGCCTGTTACTTATTCTAGCTACATGCTACATCTTTAAAGGTTTCAGTGAGTGCAATTCTCTAATAAATATACAAAGAGCTAACATATATTAGCAATTTTTGCAACTTCCCGCAATTTCATCGCATAAAATTGCATAAATATCCCGCATATTCCATCGCATTTTTTAAGAAAACGTGCCGCATAATCAAGGGTGTTTGCCCACAGCAATCACAAAAAAACTCGTGTTTTTCTGGAAGGACCGGTATTAGGTACCTTGGCATTGTAATAACACCTACGGTAACAGTGAGCAGTCCTGTGAAACACCATGGAGCTTGCCATTATTGACAACTAATAAGAAAATCAGACAGCATTTAGCCCGCTGGTCTTCTCTTCCCCTTGTCCCTGCTGGGACGAATAGAATCTATCTGTATGAATGTTCTTCCAAGGTTACTGTACCCGTTTCAGATGCTCCCCATGCCCATACCAAAACCAGTATTCTGTATGTTGGACCGTTGGATATCCCGCTTTATATGGCAGGGTAAGAGGCCCAGAATACGACTTAACCTCCTTATACCTGATGGGGGACTTGCTTTACCATGCCTAAAATTAAATGTTTGGGCTGCACAACTAAAGCCCATGGCCGCTTGGATCATTAACGATACCTCAACTAGGTGGTTAGATATAGAAATATCACAATGTGAGTATACACTTCAACAGATATCTTCCTCCAAGAAAAATGTGGACAAAAAAACACTGCCCTGGGGCGACCTCTAGCTCACCCAGTAAGAGCGTTCGCCCCATGTTGGCTGAGTCCTGCAGTGGCGCAGGGTTTGAGTCCGACCTGCTGCCCTTTGCTGCGTGTCATCCCCCATCTCTCTCCCCCTTTCATGTCTATCCAATTTCAAAAATAAAAGGGAAAACCCCCAAAAAATAATCTTTAAAAAAACAAAAAAACACTGCCCTAATCTGGAGAGAATAGGCTACCAAGCTCCATATCCTCTTTATCTACTCCCACTACATACCACTACAATTGGATGCAGGCTTCAAACACTGGGCTAGGTATGGACTTATTTATATTTATATCCACCAACTAGTTCAGTCAAATAAAGTATTTTTCCCAGATTTTTCCCAGATTGAAATCAGTGTTTGGGCTTCCAAACACTGATTTCTTCAGGTTCCTTCAATAATAAACAATTCCTTAATAAGCATGACGAGGTTGAGAAAATTCGCTCACCATCTGCAATAGAACAGTATCTCATCACGGTTCAATTGAGTGACTATGGGAGGAAAATTATGGGAGGAAAATTATTTCTTGTCTTTATAATTGCCTCCAGAGTATGGAAACACACAACCCTTTGTATATCAAAGCAAAAATGGGAGACAGAGCTTAAGCGAGATATCTCCCTGGAATCCTGGGTTAAAATCTGTTCTGAATTCAAATGGAAAATGGTAACAAGATACTTTAGAACACCACACGCAACAGGAAGGTATAGTTCTTCAGCAACAAGTTGCTGCTGGAGGAATTGTGGAGAAACCGACTCAAACTTTGTCCACACCTTTGTCCCACTTTTTTCCTGCGGGAAACATTGGGAAATATTGGGATATCTGCTCAGCATTGCTCGATAATTTTAATATAGAGATCCCTAAGGATCCATTGTTTGCTTTGTTGGGAGTCACCCCTGATGGTTTTAAATGAAGGGATGATATATACCTTCTGCAAATCCTTCTTGCTGAAGCCATTAAGGGTAGCACTATAAATTGGCTGAAGCCCACTGTTCCAACATTTCAGTGATGGAAGGAGCGGGTGTGGGAGCTTTATAGAACATGAGGCTCCAGAGGGATACACTTCTGAAGAGATGGACCCCTGTCTTACTAAAAATGTTTTGAAAGAAGAGTGCGATCACCCCTGACCCCGGTCAGATACTTCATTATCTTACCATGTATGTCTGTGCTGATAAAAAAAATAAGTTAAATAATTTAAAAAAAAAAAAGGTTTGAAACATGCTTTAACTTTTTTCGATAATGATGAGGAAGCATTGTATCACTGTATCCTTTTTAATAATGGTTATATCAAATATGGAATATACACAGACATATAGGTGTGTGTGTGTGTGTGTGTGTGTGTGTGTGTGGGTGGGCATTTGGGGGGGTTGTCCTGACATATGGCTGACAAAGGAGGGGGCTTGTCTGTAACAATCTTTTGGGCATGTTAAGAATGTCTGAGAACACACACACACACACACACACACACACACACACACACACACACACACACACACAGAAGCTGTTGTGCTTTTACATCAAAGTGGTGACATTTAGCACCCAACTTCAATAAGAGGTCAACCACAGCAGATCACCCACCGTCAAAGCAGCGATGTGTGTGTGTGTGTGTGTGTGTGTGTGTGTGTGTGTGTGTGTGTGTGTGTGTGTGTGTGTGTGTGTGAGAGAGAGAGTGAAAGGGACAGTTTGAGTGATGGAGAGAGAATGAAAGAGAGAAATAGAGAGAGCATATGTCTCAATGTTTGTGTGTCACCAGGTCATGTGATCCTGTTAGCCCTATCTGTCAATGACGCTCTTTGAGGCAAGTCAACGACCCTACCTGCTGACGTATCCCTATTCACACATACAGGGCGCTTTCAATATGCTAACGTGGCTTCTCGCTTGCATCACTCGCGTCATAGCACCTTCCCAGCGAGAATATGAGAGACAGATGGATATGTCAAATGACAAATCCTTGGTTCCATAGCGCCAGTCTTAAACGACGTCATTTACTTATGCGGCGCGTCATTGTCACTCACGAGACAGTCTCACGAAACAAAATCACGGTTAAGTAGCGCAGTAACGCAGCCTGCTTACGGGGAAGTAACAGTAATCTAATTACGTTTTTGCAATTGTAATCCCTTACTTTACTCGTTACTTGAAAAAAGTAATTGGATTACAGTAACGCGTTACTTCTAACGCGTTACTGCCCATCAGTGGTGACTACACAGGGTGTTGATTTTGAAAACTGACAGGCTGCTCTAGCCGTGTGTAATTTGAAGTTCATATTTTTTTCCGTATATATTTCAGCTAAAGACGTCTGTCTAAACAATCTAACTTGAACCAATAGCGTTTTGTGACTTAGCGTGTGAAGAGTCGGAGTGAATTTTGATTTAATGTGTATGTGTAATTGCTCTTTGTCATTTGTTGTTTATGTAAATAGTGTGATTGGGAACTGTTTTTTATGTGGTTGCATTTTAGATATGCCTGTCAGTTTTAGGAAAATTATATTTTAAGACTTATAAAGTTATTTAATTTGTTAACGCATAGTTTCCATGTTCTGAGACCAGTTATCTTACCTAAGACATTAAGCACAAGTATAGTTTTGGAGAGTCTAGCACTATACAGTATACAGACTATGTTATAGGTGCCTTGTACATTCACTTTTGTGCAAACTGCCAGCCTCTTCCTCCCTTAACTTCTCAGCCTCGCCCCACTGGAACCTACCACCTTTCCAGGTAAGTATAGGGTGAGCTAAAACACAGAGCAGGCAACGCAATCACACAAAATAATGATCATAACATTAATATGATATTTCTGAATTGAACTGAAACTGTTGCCATCACAGTTTACCTCTGGGGGACTGACCATACATCCAAATGAGTACAACAAATGTAATATCATTTCATTTACTGCACAACTATCTTCCTTATCTTCCTATCATAACAGTGCCCAGCCCCTCACCGCTAAGAGGACTAAATGATGCAAACCTGTTTTCACTATGCCCGATTAAGCAGCTGATCCAAATCACACACACATTTGGTTGAACCCCTTTCAACAGATCATAATCACATGAAACAACAATAGATTTAATTAAATAAGTGTGTGATATTTATATAGCCTGACTGATAATGTCATGAATAAACTAAAACGTTGGACTGGAATTATTAGTTAAGTAAACAGGAAAAAAAAAAAAAAAAAAAACCCTGTTAATGTTGGGGAACGTCGTCATACTCAGATTCTAGTCCGATTCTGAGTCTGATACTGCTCCACTGGGCTGTGATTATGGGGCGCGTTTCAAACGAACCAGGAAAGAAAATGCCTCTGCACTCAATTGGATAGACTTACAACCAATCAGAGCAACGGAGTTGTAAACAAATTCAACCCAAGCGCTCTTTGGTGACATGGCTGATTACGTTACTGTTGGTCATCTGTCCATCATCGTATAAAGCAATTTGATTGGTCCGAACAGCTCTGGTTGGAGCATAGTTGCTTCACGACGGATCAAGTCCAGACTGAACTTGCCGAACTCAAATGTTGTTGGCGGGGCTACGTTTGGCTGGCATCCAGGCTAGGGGAACAGGGCTTAATGAAAGGCAACCTTTTATTTTCAGAAACCTTTTTGAATTCAGTTTTTTATTGTAGTTTGTGGTGTCAGTCCCTTGGAAAAGGTTTGACAGATTTGAGTTCATTACCTTGTTAAATGGTCTTGACCTAGGAATTGAATGTTGCTATCAGCTTACTTGTAGATCGAAAAAAAAAAAAAAAAAAAAAAAAACACACAAGTCAAAAGTTAGAGCACCATGAAAGCCTACTATGAGTATTTGACCTGAACCAACCAATCCAAACTATCGCAAAGGCTTGTTTGATTAGAAGTAAAGTGCTTATTCAGTTAGTCA